>VXBR01012070.1:1270717-1397520 GCA_013400215.1 Cisticola juncidis | reverse complement strand
TGTTTTTGTTTTTTTTTTTCCCTACAAGAAAAGCATCAAACTTACCAATATTTGAAAGCAGCTAGTTAAAATGTTATTCTTGGACACTTTTACACTTTTCTGCTGCAGTAATTTTACCGTTTTAGATGGAACATTAAGTACAGAAAATTTACAGCTAGTAAACTATGCAAAAGAAAACATAGTAAAAGAGGAAGACTATCATATTCCCCTTTTCATAGATACAGTCAGAGGAAAAAATCAGAAAAATAGATGTTACTGTTGCTGAAATTTTAGAGCCCATCTGTCTAAATCCTTGTCCAGATAATTAAATACTTAAAAAAATCAACATCTGCTAATTTTAGAGAAAAAGTTGTTTTCACAGTATGTGTCCCATTGTCTGTGGTACATTTACAATGCTCAGTGAAAAAAGGCCATGAACACAGCAGTGCAGATTGGTCTGAGTTGGAAGGGACACACAAGGATCACTGAGCCCAGCTCCTGGCCCCGCACAGGACATCCCCAAAATGACCTAGGATGTTGTACAAACTCATCTTGAACTCTGTCAGGCCGATTCTGTGGCCACTTCCCTGGGGAGCCTGTTCTAGTGGCTTACCACCCTCTGGAACTTTGTCTGCTCCAGTCAGGTTTCATTTAGGTGTATTTTAGATATATCTTCTCTTAGAAGATTAGATGTGTGTATATGACAAAGTGTCTGTTGCTGAGATTTAGGTCAAAAACTGGCCCTGACTTCTTTTTTTTCCCTTTTATTTCTCAGTTTTTCAATAACCTGTAAATCTGTGACAGGATGTCTCCACTTAATGTTGAAAATTCTTACTCAAAATGGGATGGCGATTGGAACATGAATAAAATTTTGAAGGAAACTCTGTAGAAACTGAAAGGACTAGGTTACTTGTTGAATATTAAAATATCATTAATACACTTTGACAAATGTATGAAGTAGTGAAGATGAGAGAAAGAGGAAAAATACGTAAGGGAATGTGCAATGATGTATCAAAAGCCTGTAACTACTAAACTATAAACAAATAGTACAGTAACAAAATTAGGCTGGGATTTTAGTAACCTTTTTAATTGTCAGAGCTGAAAGACATCTTGTTGCTTTTCCAACATTAAAATGTAAAAGCATTTTTACTATTTTTACCATAGATTTCGATAAGTTTATAAGTTGAACCATGTATAATAGTCTCTTCTAACTTCTCTTGGAGTTAGAAGTTCATTCTAGTTCTGTGTCATCTCTTTCTGCTTTTTTTTAATATATATTATGGGTCATAGGAATTTGACTTTTTCCTGGTTCTTTGATCCAGTTGTATTCCAAACACATTTGGATACCCAGGTATGTGCCAGATTTTCCCCATCCATGCCCACTTTTGCTTTTTATGAAAAGCAATCCCAGACTCAGAAACGGGACAGTCTTATTGGTCTGGGGACTGACAAGACGACCAGGACTTCAAATATTTTGTAGCTTGCATTAATCAGAAGTGAGTGCAGAGTCAAGAGTCTTTCAAAAGAAGCTTGGATATCAAAAATAGCATCCAAATTCCCTCAATTACTAGGAAAAAAAAAAAAAAAGGAAATGGATTTCACATACATACATACATATATACTTACATAGCATAAGAAGCATATATGTTCTTATAACTTAAACTTATAACTTATAACTTAAAAAATACTTCCTTTCCATGTGGTCTGCTGCAGGCCTTATGTATAATAAAACAGCAAAACAAATGACAAGAAGCTATTTTGAATTTATTCTGCCAAAAGATAAGAGCAAAAGGATTGTAATCGTCCAATTGGGCTATTTGAGAACACGTCTAGCTGTTGAATAGTGGTCCTCCTAAAGTATATCAGAAGCTGATTTCTAGCCCTAACATGCAGATGAAGGAACAGACTATTTCAAGAGAGAGTAATGTATTTTTTCTCTCTTTTTTTTTTTTTTTTTTTTTTAATGAGGAAAGAGAAGAATGAAAAAGCTGCTTAAAAATTAAAAATTACATAAAAGCCTGAAGTCCAAGTTGCTTCAGAAACACAGATGTACATTCATTGTATGTTGCATTAAAAGCAATCAGAATACTGGCAAAATCAGTGTTTCTCTGTAGAAGACACTGCATTAGAATTATTTTATATTTTATACTTATTTGAGAACAGGTTTGATCCTTTAATTTTAGGGTCCTTTAAAATCCTCTATTAATTCTGTTAATGTTATTCATTTATTACAAGGGAAGTGCTTTAGAATGCTAATAAAAATCTTGAACCCATTTTTACTTTGTCTTAGGACGGCACAGACTGCGAGAGCATCTTTGGTCAGTCAGTTCAAGGAACCCATTTTCTTCCTTCCTTGGTACAGTCATACTCTGCAAATTTTCTCTTTGTAAAAATTGTGGGAAGATTCTGAGAACCTGAAACTGATATGTTTAGGCAGGAACATTTCTCTCTTTTTCTCTTTCCTTATCCCTATTTTTCTTTCATGATTCCTATTTTCTCTTTGAATCACCTAAAGACAATAAGATAGATTTTTGTTGGGGATTATTTTAAATATACAGTTATGATATAGTTTTAGAGACTTGAATCTATTTCACCATTATGACTGAAGTATTAATAACTGCAAGAAATTCAGAATGGTTTTTAAAACAACAAAAAAGAATTGTCTAAGCACCTAAATGCAACTGAGCAGATTGAAAATATTTATTTGTTATGGAAAATTATTCAAAAATATTCTCATTGTATGCAAGTAGAAGAGACTATTAGTTATGTAAGTACGTATATGAAGCTTAATGTCCCATGCATCAGGTTCCAGCCTGACACATTATTTTAGACAAATGAAGTTTCATTGACTGAGTATATGAACTGAATCTTTGACATTGTACACAGTTTGGAAAATTATCTTTCCCAGATTATTGCTTTTACGGATGTCAGACACTTGGTTTTTCTGGAGCTTCATTGATTCAAATGGCAGCAGTCTGTTGTGTAACTATCATGTGATATGTGAAATTTTACTGAATTTCCATTTCAAATAGATACATATATTTTTGTTTTACATATTGAGCTTTAGGGTCAGTGAAAGAAAGCATGGGTGCATGACATTATTTGTGGTATGAACAAGCAGATGATGTTACTATGTTTATTAGATTACTTAAGATTAAAGAAACACTTTTTTATTTTCAGAGTGACATTCAAAAGCTGTCTGGACACAGCCCAGGGGAACAGGCTTCAAGTGGCCCTATTAAAGCAGGGGGCCTGAACCAGATAACCTTCAGTGCTCCTTCAACTTCAACTGTTCTGTGACCCTGTGATAATTTCTTTACAGATAGTCCCATAATATATGTACAGTTTTTTTCCATGTGCTCCAGAAAGCACTATCTATTGCATAATTCAAATTCTTACTAAGAAATTATAGTACATAATGATATCTGTAATTGAGTTTAGCAGAAACTTTCTGAATTCTTCATGTACCCAATGAATGACTTATTATTTTTTGCCCTTTGAGTCTTTATAGTTGATACTCTATAGGCTAACACATTTATTCATCCATTTGAAATGCTTTCTCTAATGCTTAGATATATTTATATAGAAATTGGTTTTGAATGTGAGAGTTAATCTAATCTTCTAATAATTTGGTATGGCAAATCACTTAGTAGTCCAGCTGATTTTTGTTTTCTGAAATGATTACTGTTTTAATATATTTGTATGCTGGGGTCCTTTTGCATTGCCTAATTGGATCACAGTGTTTTACTAAAATTTTCACCATAGAATATTTTTAGTGGATCAGAAAACTGTGTGTGGGGGGTGTGTGAGTATGTGGGCAGAAAGGTTTCAAAAGTGTATTATCTGGAATGAATTACTAATTGACTGCTCTAAATATGGGAAGGTTTTCAGTGTTTTTCACTTACAATAATATCTCAAAATGTATTTTTGTGGAGACCACTTATTAAACAAAATGATTTGTTTAATTACATTACCTTGCACCCCCCAAAAATTAAAACAAAGAGAAAATGGAAATCAAGGACATTTCTCTAATCTGCTGGAAGAGGACTAGGGGGAAAGCAGTAAGTATCTGATTACCAGCTTAACTATCCTCCTTGTCACTATTTTGGATGTGTCATCTAGACATGCTAAGATGGAAACAGTTTTCAGCAGCGTGTATGTGAGCCACTCTGTACAAATTGGTCTTGTGGTCAGTGATCACCCTCTTTTAGTTAGCAATTTCAATGAATTTAGCTCATCTCTTTATGCAAAGAGAGGCAATATCATTTTATTTGCTATATAAAATGTAGCCCAAGGGTTCCATTGGGTTTTCGTACTTATCAAGCCTGAGTTTGCTCTTTGGAGATGTAAAGAAAAGGTGACATCTATGCTACCAAATAATACATGATAGAGATTATTTTGGCTGGATTGCCAGAGGATTGTCTGGCTGGATTGTCACAAATTTTTTGGTGATCTTTATGTACAAAAATGTCATTTATACCAAAGAACAGAAAATCTGAGTCCTAACTGGCTTTATTTCTAGCTTCTAACAATTAGTCATATCTGAAACAAAGCTAGATGATTTTTGATTTTGCAAACTACATATATTTTAGTTTTCCTATTTTATTTATTAGCATCTATGAAGACCCACCTCCAGACACCCCCATTGCTTCTTTTTTCAGACTACAACCCGGTCCAAAGGCAAGGAATGTAGGAAGGTTGAAAGAAGGTGAAGACACTTTTCCTGAAATGAAAACCTGATCAGATATGGGCTATCTCCAAGAAAGAACTACTACAAAAAATTGTTTATCAGGTTATCCAGTTTAGTGGATCAGAATGAATAAAAGCAGTAACAGATCATCCCACTGGACTGAGGAAAAGTAAGCAGTGTAATGGATTTTAAATCATTTTAGACACTATGACAGCAAGCCAAGTTTGGTGGATTTTTTTTTTTTTTTTTTTCTTTTCCCACACAGTGTATTCAAAACACTAAGGTTATTGTTAGGAAAGAATTATTTTGTATGTTTTTGTTGTAATTGTTTTGTCTCATTTTGTATGTAATGGAGATAATCTTTTACAGAAGTGAAAGAAGTAATTTGTTATCTAGAAAACCATATTGTTAGATTGTCATCTAACAATAATATTGAAATAATATTTTTTCAGCTGAGGTGGACATAGCTAGAAGAAACTGAGTCTATTCAATTCAGTGCATTTTAAAAACAGACTTGAGCACAAATTGCGTTCTGATGTAATTGTGTATTTGGTGGCATGAGGCATGATAATTCTATGTCATTCTGTTGTTCAACAAATTGCATTATGAAGTAGAAACTAGAACATTGCACCTTAATATTTGTGTGGAAGAGAAAAACTACTTTCATAGTTTGCGGGGGAAAATGATTAGTTTTCTGATGCTGATAGAAAATGTAAGAAATACTGTACTTATGTCTGGCACATCTAAACTCATAACATCCATTTGCTTTGCTTTGTCAAAACATATGAAAAATCATTAAAGTGTTTTAATAAATGTCTGGTTTTCTTGCTCATTCATCTTATAAATATTAATTAGCCATGGATCAGGCAATTAAAGTTTAATCAATTTGCACTAATTAGCACCACATACTTGCATAAAAAGATAAAACCAGCTCCTGCATCTGGCTGTTATTTGCAGTTTTTGTCAAGTGCTGATGAGTTTCATCTTGAAGAGAAGATTAAGAGGAAAAGAAGAAAATAAGAAAGTAGTGTTAATTTTATTAAATCTTCAATCAAATCTTCTGTTCATAAGCTTTGTGGGACAATACCAGGTAACATTTCACTTTACACTAAAGTAGACATGATTGAGCAAAATTTAACACTTTTCTGTGACCACACCCTTCCTAATTATAACTTGTAAGAAGAAAAAATAAGCTCTTCTGTGTAAAAGCCCAGGTTCTATTTTACCACAAAATAATTTTTTAATCATATACCTGGAGCTCAACACCCAAAATTTTCATAAGAAAGGAAAAAACATCAAATTTTCAGGAAAATTTTCATCTAAAAATATTTTCAATTCTCACATATGTGAGAGGGAAAAAAATCAGAAGATTTTAGTCTAGCTCAAATGGCACTGAAATTTGTTCATAGATACATCACTGGAAATGTGTTAAGTACATGTAGTGAAAAGGGGATAAAAGAACTTCCTGCCCACCAGGAAAGACAATTATTTCCTAATTCTTCTTGCAGTTGCTAAAGTTAGGCATTTGTGTTAAATATTCATTGTCTAAGTGATCTCTTCAGCAAAACTAACAAAAGTAACAAGCAAGGTAGCAAAATTTAAACATGCGCCCCCCCCCACCCCCGCAATGTTTCTTTCCATTCAAGAGGTTTCTTTTTCAGGTGTTTCACTTTCACTGGGAAACACTAGGGTAAATCCTATTCTAGAAAGTCCTAATCTACATTACGGGATTATAAAAGTATTGGATCTGGTTAAGAAGCTTATGGTATCCTTTAATATTACACTGTCACATATTTTGCAAAAAATACACTCTGGCTGTGCAGGCCAAACCATTTACATGGTGGTCCTTGAACAGAGAAAAATTCAGACATTCCACACATCAGTTAGTTATTCCTAGTTTGAATCCAAGGGGAACAGTGTGCCCAAATGGATAGCTGGATAAGAGCTGTCTAAGTGCTCCTAAATAAAAATTGACAACTGCATGTTTTGCTTATCACAGACTTGTGCAAGTCACTGTTCTGTGCTCCCGTTGGCCATGGCTTAACATCATTAAACTCGTGGTTGTCTACTAAGGAAACACTTGAAAATCAGCATTCTGAGTCTCTGTTTTTTTACATAGTAAAATGCCCTGTAGAAATAGTCAATGTTTTTGTAATACAGGTCTGGTTTTGGCTTCTGGATTTGGCTGAATAAATTAGACTGCCAATTTACCAAACAGGTATTATCGAGTATTTCTATATTACTGTTTTCAACTTTAATAATGGGATAAAACAAAGTATTCCTTACAGACTATTTATGTAAATGAAAATGTTTGTACGGAATGAAACATGTATTTTATTACCAATGGAAATTTACTTTAAACTGTGCAGGTAAAGCCAAGCTTTTTAAAGTGATTTAGCAGTAAAAAATTCCAACCCAAAAACTGAAACCACACAACACAAACCAACCCATAGCATGAATCATAAAGAGGCTATGAGCCATTTACATAGGGATTTTCATGTACTTTATGCAAGAAAAGGCTTGTGAATGATTATTGATATTTTTCAACTGAAGTATGTATGAGCCATTAAACTCCTCATTCCATAGTGTACAAGCCATTGCTCTGCTAAACACTCTTTTACCAGATAGGCTATAAACAGAGCAGAGGCACTTCAAAATGTGTCGTTTTTCAGTGTTTGTTTAAAGATCTGACACATATGACACAAACCCACTGGTAGATGAAAGTTCAAATTGCTGAATGTTCATAATATGATATTGTGCAGAAGTTTTAGAATATAGAAAGACTGATTTTGACATGATCTCTAAGCACTTTCTCTAACTGGGGCACAGAAACAAAAAAATCATTAACAGAAAAAATTCCTTCAGAAGAATAATTTTGGCTGAGTGGTTTCCCCTCTGATGTACCATATGTATACATACACTGAACAATGCCTTTCACTGAAACTAGAAAACTAAATTCTGTTGAATATCCCACAGTAAACTTCAGTGGACTTAGGAAGAAGACAAAAGCTATTGGGTATTTTAAAATAATGCATGGACATGTGGGCAGTATAGATATATTTACTATTATATATTTACTAAGATATTAGGGAGCTCAAGTGTTTCTTTAAGTTCAATGTCCAAGGAGTAACCTGCAGCTCCTAATTAAGTGTAACCAGACCTTATTTTACTGTCTTCATACAGAAGGCATTCGAGGCTTTGTGACTAAATCTTTGTTAGTAAATGCAGAGGCATTAAGGCAAACATCTGAAATCATCCTCATCTTGTACTGTCATCATTCTTTGCACTCTTTCAAGACTCTTTCTTTCTCCATTATATTGTCTTTTTTATAGTCTGTTTGAATAGGACATAAGAATAGTCCAGCATATTAAATCTCAACCCAACATATATTCCAAATCTCAGTCTTCCTACAAATATGGCTTCATATAACATTTACAAGAAAACCCTCAAAATTGTACTCATAGTTGATACCCAGTCTTTTTCAAACAATTTAAACACCTTTTGTGTTTTCTCATGTTTTTCTTCCTGAACAGCTGAACAGCTGCTGTGGTGCAATTCCAAGACTCATATAAAAATTTCACAAAAAAAAGAAAAGAAAAATTGCTTCACACTTCAAGGTGGAGCATTCTTTAAATACCTATTACTTTCATAACTTTTGCAGCTCAAAGGTTTGAACTTCTAAAATGAAATTCAATCCCATTGTTTCAGCTGCCTTAAATAAATTAACACATTTCAAAGACTGTAGTAGTGGTTTTTCTACTCTCATTGCACTGGCAGACACCATTATGAATTCTGATTTTCTGTTGTCAATGAGGGAATAGAAATCCAAGGGAGAGAAATTAAATTACACTCTTAAGACACCAGCAATGAAATGGCACGAGTGGGGAGCTGAGCATTTCAAGGCAGTGTTAAGCATGAGGGTGTGGTTATGTGCTGACTTCATATAGCTCTGTGCAGCTGACCCTTACTTCCAAAGCAAAGGAAGGTTGTGTTACCAGCACTGAGACCTCTCAAATACTACTGCTGTGGTACAGCCACAGACAACAGGACTTGAAAATTGCTGTCATGCTCTTGATTTTTTTCACAAATACGTTGGAAACAAATTTATATAGTATGAATTCACTTCAGAAATATTGGTTTGGGTCCTCTGTGCTGCAGACCATTTGTGTAAGAAAGCACATACCTAAAGATCCATGAGTCTTGTCTGTTGAACACATTTTCCTGTGACTTGCATTAATTTGAATTTATAGCATGTTGTTCAATTTTCTGGTGAAGAGACTGTGGGAGAAACTAGAACAACACTAGTGGAAGGTGTTTATGGTTGACTAAGAGTTAGTGGAAGAAGCTTTTTTTTGTAGAGGGGATTTTCAGAAGTGTTTTAGCAGATAAAGAGATTAAGCTGAAGTGTTATTTAACTCATATCAAGGACACTAGTGAGAAATTATAGGGTGTCCTTTTAGGGTTTTGAAAATCAGAAGCAGAGAAAATCATGAACAATATGTATGTTTTCCATGCACTATACCATTCATGCATTTCATATCTGACAGTTTTAATCAAGTCTTTTTGGATCCCTATTGTCACAGTAACTTAAAATCTGAGCCAAAATTTTTCTTTCCTATCTTTTTCACACAGGTACTGAAAACTATAAAATTATAAAATTATCATTACTTATCATAATAAGATCTCTCACCTACATCCACGGACTTCTTGGACTTCTACTTTTCAGTGTTTTCATTTTTTATTGGTTTGGGATTTTTTTTTGTTTTGTTTGTTTGTTTGTTTGTTTGTTTTTTTGAGGGTTTGGAGGCTTTTTAGTGGCCTTTTTTAGGGTTATTGGTTTTGTGGTTTGGGGTTTTTTTTGCTAATTTAGTTTATTTTTTTCTTAGGGGTCTTTTTCTTTAAAGATCACTATATTTTGTCTCACCTACCTTTTTCTGAGGTCAGAAATAATTCGCTAAATGTCAGGTTATGAATAGCTTCCCGTCCTTGGTGGTGTTACATGAGTGATTTCATTGACTACACTGTGAATAACAACTGCTCACTGTTGTGAAGTCAGCGGCTGCTATCTGCTACTACAAGAGGAATGCAGTGGATGATGCAAACAAAGGTACCCATCCAGTTTCTCTACCTTTGATCAAGATCAAAGTGTGCTTTTTGAGATTGGTGCTGTGTAAGATTAGGCTGCCTTCTTTACTATTCCAATTTGCCATTCTGTTTTTCTTTTGAGCGCATAAAAATTGAGTTGCTTTTGTATTGACAGGCATTGCACCGCGAATATCAATTTGGAATTTTGTTGTCATTTTAAGTCTGTATGCATTCTTTGTAAAAGCACATAAAGATACAGTGATTTCCTACTTAATCTTGATATGTGCCTGTAGAAAGTTAAATGAGCACTCAGACAAATGAGTTCACTCTTGGAAACCTTTCTTCACTATCAAGGAGACAAGTAAGAATTGTGCAGACTACTTTGAGTTTATGCACAGTAGGCAGTAAATATCCCGAGTCTCATCTGTTTTGCAACAACAATGGGTGCTTGGAATGGAAGGAAAAGAAAGTGGTGCACAGCGTCTTTCTGCCACTTGCAGGAATGTGACTTCCAGAATCAATAACAGCCTTTGTCTGAAGATATATTGTGAGGTGAAGTACTTTGTACTGTAGAAATTGAAGAGAGATATGTAACATTCATTCAAACTGTATATATATATATAAACTGCATAGCACAGATAATCATGCACGACTTCACTTCCATAGGTATTGGATTTAATTGATCTTATTTAATAAGATATCTTCTAACTTCTCCAAATTCTAAGTGTAACAATGTTGGTGGTTTAAGTATAAATTCTTCTCAGAGATCATTGTTCAATGACTGATGAATACTTTGCTCCAAAGGACATGCATTCTAAGGACGACAGATGGCTCAGCACAAAACAAAGAGGATAGTACAGAAAACAGCTAGAGGGTGCTCATTGTAATTGGAATGTATTCATCCATTCTGGAATTGTGTGAGGGAAGTTTGTGTGAGGGAAAGATATCAAGGAAGTTGCTAAGAGTGACACTTGATTGAACAGATGGAGAAGAATAAAGTGTAGAGATAGAGTTTGGAGCCAAAGACTTATCATTATGACTGAATGAGAGTCATAGTCAACTTTAGTCTACATATCACAGGAGCTAAAATTGAGTTTTCTCAAGTATTTTATCTGAGCTTGCTTAAGTGTCATAACACTTTCATCTTTTGACTTTCACAGTTTCCCCCTCCCCCCCCAATTATGTTCTCCTGCCACTTACCCACTGGAAAAGTATTCCACTAGGCACAGAGGTGCTTTCATTGACAAAATCCAGAAATCTTCCAGTGATGAGACATTCAGTAAAAACATCTTGATAAAATAAAAAAAAAAAAAAAAAAGAGAATATGAACAGAAAAGAAATCCAGCAAGCTAGCTTAGTTTTATGGTAGAGTTACAGCTTGAATTGGATCACTACTCTACACAGATTGGAACACAAGGTTCCCTTTTTAGAGAGAACCCTAATTCTTCAAGTATCCATTGGATTTATTACACTATTAAAGTGAGCCCTGTCCTATCTCTGCCTTATAACAGAAGGTATTGCAGCAATGGCTGTATTTGCATGTGACAAGAAAAGAGGCTGTCACGAGGAATACAGCTTTAGCAGATCTGAACTGCTGTTCAAGGAATGCTAACACTGATGTGGCATGAAGCTCAAACATAGCATAACTTTAAACTCTGACAGCTTAAATCTTGTTGGACTTTAAATTCCAGTAGTACAGGAAGGAGGAAACTGATGTACCAAAGCCAAGAAAATACCTTTGTAGATAAATTAAGGTAAATAAATATGATTTAATTTTCCTACTAACATAATATATTTTTGCCTTTAAAAATGTATCAATAAGTATCACAGGTGAAATTAACATCTAATCTGGAATTTGCATGAGGCACTGTATGTAACACAAACAGATTGTCCAGAGAAGTTGTGGGATTTTTTTCCAGATCTATCCACATGATGCAAAATACCATCTGAGAAAAACAGATGGTCATGCCTCTTCAATCTTGCATTTCTATATATGAGACTATAAAAATAAGATCTGTAGACAAATTAGCTAGAAATGTTTCCTATTTTATCTTGACCAGTGGATAAAGTAAGTCTTGAGAGTAGAACTCGTAGCAATAACCTAGGATTCCCTGTACCAAACTGTATGTGCTAACTAGCAGACAGCTCTTTCTCTTCTTTCCCCTCTCCTCTCCCTCCTCCCTCCCATGATATCCTGAACTCTTTTCTGCATAGTGACACAGCTCCAACAAGAGGGGTGGAATACATTTCCTTCCCTCCCACCTGCCCTCTCTCCCAAATGATTAGAATACTTTTCAACAAAGTGGGAGATGTGGGTGTCCCTCCCTATCTTATATACACTGAGAATACATTAAGTATGAAATTGCCTCCCAGGGGAAGTGATGGAAATGCCACTTGTTCATTTTTAAACTGAATCTGAAAAAAGCTTTACAGGAAAAAAATCAGCTGTAGTGAGGGAGATATTACATGACCTTCCTGAGAAAGATTTTACTTTCTAATTTCTAGTGTCCTGATACTGTGGTTTACTCCCTTCCAGTCTGTCAATTTTTTCATAACATTGTGTGTTAGGAGATTTATTCAAAATGTGTGTGAGAAAACCAACTGAAGATCTTCAAAGCACACAGAATATGGCTTGGTTTCATCGTCTGTTTGAACCTGAATTACTGTAATGACTGTAGTGGAATTATTTTCTTTTAAATGAGCAAATCTGACACGAACTTCAAAGGGGAAGTAAATACATGTAATAAAGCGTCCGTTTCCCTTTTTCTCTTCCTAAATGATTTATTTTATCCCCAGAAACACCAACAAATGTTCAAAGTTATAGATATTTAAATAGGTACCAAGATGTCTGAAGCTGTAATCCTTGCTCTGCCAGTTCATTGAAAAATTGCTGACCTTATAAAAGCCTGTGTTCCTTTTCACTTTGATAACAGCTTTTGCTTCATCAGTCCACAATATGTATTACAGAAGTGAATCCATGCAGGATCAACTAATTGCTTGTACATGCATTTAAATGTAAGTACCCTAGAATTCTTATCCCATAACCATACAGACACAATTTTATTTTAAGAAAGAATTAAAAAGTTTTTGTTCTCTTAAATTATTTTTGTGTTATGGACCTTGTTCTAACAATTACATTTTACCAGTTAGTGCTTTATGAAGCATGATGGAATCTAACCAGCAACTAATATAAGAGCTCTGGTTTGCCCTCAGTACACAATCTTAAAGCCCATTAACATTTGTGAGAATTATATGTGCAACGTGCAGGGAGAATATAACCTTAAGCAAGTGAAAACTGAAGTTACTGTATATGCAGTCTAGATTTCTCACAGCAGTGTGTTATAGCAATTGAAGTTTGTTAGACAGCAGGGAGACTAATAAAAAGAGGGATAGTATAAATAAAATGAAACAAAGAAATTAACAAAGCCCTTCTGCATTTACTAAGGCATAATCTACAGATGTTTCTCAGTTGGTAGAAAACAGATTTCCACACAGCAGTTGCATTTAATACAAATGTTTGCACAGAATCCAGCTGGACTAATATCTAGAGCCATCTCTCAAGATCAGAAGCTTTAAAAAAGAGTCGCCAGCTGACTAGAAACAAGATGAGAGTCTGAAGTTGTTGTCCAAATCTCCTAAGAAATAGATCAGTCTAAACTGTCAGCTTCAGGTGTAATTGAAGCAGAAATTCCTTTTAGGTGTGCCATCCCTGACTATTTCTGTCTTTCTGTTCAGAAATTTGGAAAAGACAGTGAACTAAAGAAAAATGACAGGCAATTGTGAATTTCCAAGCTTAATATGTGGATTAAAACAGTTAATGTGTGTGTGTGTGTGTGTGTTAAGCTTCATATATTAAGCTTTTATTTTCTTAGCCATGTCTTCCAGCTTAAAATTATCTTGGGACTTGACAAAACTAATTTTAACTTTGATAATACAGGCAACTAGTTGAAACACAGAGGTCATCAGGGAAAATATGAGTGGTGAAACACAGGGCACCTATTTTGAATGACAGAACCTGAGTTAAAATGCAGAACAAATTCTGATTTTTCAGATTTATGTTTTTCATAGTGATTTTGATCAAGTCAGGAGTTGGACTCAATGATAATTTTTGGTCCCTTCCAACTGTCCCTTCCAACTGTCCCTTCCAAACTGTTGGAATATGGTATCTATGGTATCCTGTTCTATGTTTCTTCTTCTGTTTTCTCTGAATCCAAATTTCTTCCTCTGAAAACATTTTCTTTTAGCATGTTTGGGTTTTTTTCTTTGTTTATTTTTTCAGGTTTTTTGGTAACAAATTGCTATGTATGCTAAGCAGTTGGCATAAACAAAATTTGTGATGCTGTTTTTCTGTTAGATTCCCCTAAACAAAGGTGCTGGTAAAAGATAATGTTTTCTGTCTTGCAACTTCTAAAAAATCCTTGGAAATAAGTGAAATTCTATATCTTTAAGCATAAGGGACCCTGCTTTTATAGTCTCAAACATAACAATGAGAGGCTTTCCATATATAGGGACCATAAAAATTATCTTGCTGAAGTTTGTTCTGTGAAATGTACATATCTTGCTCAACCCATGGTTGTCTTTGTCTCCATCTGCACATCCAAGGGAACCACCAGTCGAAAGCGCTGAATTTTGTCTGTAACTGTAATTTTAGATACTCATCTTGCAGGAGGGTGATTTACCTTCTGGAGTGGGCCTATGCTTTTATTTTTAACATAGGGAGATCCCTTGTAGCTTAAAATTGACACCTAGCACTTTGAAGGATACAGTTAGAGAATAAGAATCTACTGTCAGCATTCTGCACTCAATACACTGAGAATTTATCATGGTGTCAAGATGAGGAGAGCTAATCCACCTTGGAGCACTTCTGAAATCCTGCACTCCTCTTGCAACATTTTTAAAACATGCTATAATAAATACAGCGGCCAGTAGCACCATGCTGAGTTAGCAACATTCAGGGATCTGTTTTTATCTGATGCCAGTTATGAAGTTTGAAAGAAGATGAGGTCAGTGCTATATATGTCATATCAAAACACTTTCTGATGACAGCTTTCTCTTTTGAAATGAATTCTCTTATAATCATCATAAAATCCCAGTTCTTATTATATTCTTTATTTTCATTAGCAAGAATATTTCAAAATAGAGGAAAAGAATCTGCTTTTGTCCTTGTAAGAGCTCATCACCTTCAGCATCCCTACTGAAGTTTTCTAAGTTTCTTAATTTTCTTTTTCTACTACTGTTGCATCTTGTATAATTTTACTTTGACTTCTGTGTACTCCTCTTCAAAGTTATACTTTCTTAAAGGTTTGATAGAAGGTTTGAACTGCTTGGGACTTGTCTGCTTTACTTTCCCTTATTGCTCCCTGTTCAAAAAGCCCTTGATAGCACAAATCATAATTATTCAACTGCTGTGTTGTGTTCCGTGCAAAACACTTGGTCTGTCTTTTAAGATTTTCTTCCTTCTCTAGCAATGAAACACATATTACAGCACTGTTGTTTATAATTAACCTCTTGTTTACATATATTCATCAGCTTGGAAAGTCTCCCCACATTTTATTGATTTGTGTAACTCATTTGACGTTCTGTAAAACCCTTTTCTTTGATTTTCCTCTTTTTGGTGTTTTCTCTATCTTTTTTTTTTTTTTTTTTTTTTTTTTTTTTTTTTATTAAAGAACAGAAGGCAATAATTATTACTACCTTTAAAAATCCAGCTTGTAAAACAATTTCAGGTCCTTGAAACTTTTTGAAATTCCTTATTTTATGTGTTATTGCCAAGCATACCTTAGAAGATCTGCCTTTAAGGTACTTTGAGGCCAGTGTTTTAATGCTAATTGAACTGCAGGTAGTGGTATGTGATTACCTTTTTGAGTGTGAATATGTGGGAAATGTGTGTCTGAGTGCCTGGTAGCAAGACCATCCATAACAATGATCAGCATCTGCTATTAATATATATTAATATAGCAGATACTGCATTATTATTTTTTTTCACTGCAGAGATCCTGTTTTCATACTGCTAAGTGACTATATATATGCAGGATAAATTTTCTAATGGGGAATGCTTGACATTGCTGTCCTGTGCCCATATTGTACTTTGAATATCTATCTAATCACCAGTTACTCTGTAACTCAAGTGTTTTAAGAGTGGTTGCTAAATTTATGCAGATGCAAAACTTTTGTAATTTGCATACTGCCAACATATATCATGGTGAATAATGTATATGACGCGTTAATTAACATGTGTTACATTTTAGGAAAGTCTGAAAGTTTTACACAAATTAAAATGTGTGAAAGGTCTCTGTTCTAGATGTAAATATCATACTATAGGTAATAAATATGGTGCAGTGGGCAACTGGTAGAATTAGGCATGAACTACTATTTTAAATCTCACTGCTTCTAGCTTGTCTTGGTTTAACCCTAGCTGGCAACTACACCCCACACAGCCACTTATTCACACCCCCCCTTTCCTGGTAGGACGAGGGAGATAATTGGAAGAATAAAAGTGAGAAAACACATGAGTTGAAACAAAGATGGTTAAATAGAGAAAGTAAAAACTGTCTATGTGAGAAAGCAACATAAGAATTCATTCATGACTCCCTATGAACAAGCAGCTGTCCAACCCTCTCCAGGAATGAAGGGCTCCATTACTTCAAACATCCTCCCCTTTCTTTTATAATTGCCCAGCTTTATGTGCTGAGCATGATGCCATAAGGTCTGGAATATCCCTTTGGTCAGCTGGGGCCAGATGGGTAATTTTATTAAACAGTTACAGATATCTCACCTCATGCATGCAGAAAAGGTGATGTTTGCCACTGAGGCTGTTTTGCAGTATCAATAACCCGAAGCAACAAATTCAGCAAGATTCCTGAAAAATCGACTTGTGTCACATTCTATGATTTCTGTTCCTTTATTTAAGAGTGATAACAGTCTTTATAGACATGCTGAATTATTTCTGTTCAACTAAAATTCAGTTCTTCCTTAAAGATAATAAAATCCTTTCTAATTTTTTAATTTATTTTATTGTGTCTGCTTTCCACTTTATTCTACAGGAAATTAAGCTAGTATATGAAATGTGTGAGAAAAAAAGAAAGTGTAAGAAAATCTAAGCAAGATAAACATACATTCCTGACCTCAGTTTATCCATATTAGTGCCCCTTATACACAAAACCTTCATGCAGTCAAGAAACCTCAGTTTGACAGTGTGGTGTAGAGACTGGTAAATAACACTAATACAAACTCATATAAAGTATGGGTCTAGAATAACAAGAGCCATTTAATTCTGTCTGTCCTAGGCTGCTCTAGGCCAGTGAAAGAAGGAAACATGTAGTTACCTTCCTGTAAGTTCTAAGAACTGAATAGAGAAAGAAAAAGACATGGTTTTGATGCACGTAGAAGAGATGCAACATTATAAGCCTTTTGGTTGAAATGGACTAAATTACTTATAAATCTTTGTTGGATGTTTAGCAACAGAGATATATTTTCAAAGAATTAACAATAAATCTATGTAGAGGTCTAACATTCTTGGATCTGATCCATATTTATGAAGGGAAACTTGAAAATAACAGTAGTGGAAGAGGTTGTGTGATTGTATGTGATCCTGTTCTTTACAGAAATATGGCTTCCATAGTTGAGTGTAGGATATTTTGGATGAATGTGTGATTTCCATTCAATACACTGTCAGTGGCATCACACTTCTTTCAAAAACTGGTAAGAAATTGTGTGAATTTTGCTTCTGGATCATCAGCCTATACTACTTTAAGCACAGCTGGATGAAGTTTCTTTTTTCCCCTTAAAACCCCAGTAATGTTTGCTCCATAAATAGCAACAACGTAATAGCTGCTTAGCTTGTCATAAAAACACAGGCCTAAAGGTCCTTGCAGAGTGAGAGAAAAACCTTGGGTTTGGGAGACAGCAGGGATTTTACCCCAACTCTTCCTGGAGTTACCTTTTCACTCATTTGCATTTCTACCTTTAAAAAAGCAATGAAACTTGTTTACATCCTGGTCCTCTCAAATCCCAATTAGGAAGGAAGTTCTTTGAATGGAACTGCGTGCCACATCTTCCTAAATGGCTTAGAAAAGAAGTGTGCACTACAACCTTGGCAATGTATAGGGCACTACTCATGGTGTCATGACACTGGTGTTAGATTATTGCTAATATATATGAAATATCTTGGTGAAAGAAAGGATTTCATGTTGCATTTAAGACAGCCTAAAAGTAGTGACATGATTTCTACATTTGGAAGTCATGGAATGCAAGTGCACAAGAAAAAACAATTTCCAAAGACATCGGGGAAGCTCTTGTAAAGTCTTCTAGATTATCCTGAAAGGTACTAATAAAATTGAGAAAATATTGCAGTTCTTTCTGCCCAAAGTACATCAGTTTGGGAGAGAACAAAATGTTTTATCACACAGTGGCCCTTGAATATCAAATTAATATACCAAGTTAAGGGTATATATTTCACACTGAGGACAGAAGAGCCTTTACTATTAAAACTTATATATTTATCAAACATCTAATGATGCTTAATCCTTGAACAACCTGATGAGTAACTTGATTATCAGCAGAACAAACCATCTGAAGTTCATTGCCCTTGGCCAGATAACAAAGGCCAGCAAAAGTAGCTTTCTGTGAATTTGTCCTCAGACAATTAGCAGATAAATGCACTATCTTGCAATGATCTCTCTTCAAAACATTTTGTCTTTGATTCACCTTTAACTGTTTAAATTTCAGCTGAAGTTAAAACAACAAGGAGTTTTGCTGAACAAAGTTGGGTTGAGAACATATACTATCACAATTACATTTTGTAAAAATAATCATACTATGCAAAGAAACTGAAGAGATTAAGTGTTTTTCTTGAACTTTCTTCAAGAAAAAAACCCCCACAACCTACTTTATACAGTTAAAATAATCTCTTTAATATTGGTACCAAAATAGCAAAATGCTGTAATTACATCATTATTTTGTCAGTCTCTGTCAATCCTTTGTAAGAAAGTATTCTCTCTCTTACCCTTTATCCAGGTCTTAACACCTTCATAATGTTGTTACCTCAATTGTTTTAGAGTGCACGCTTTTCAGTTCAGGAATATGGGTCCTATTTGTCTGTAAAGTGCCATCATATTTACTGAGTTATATTAGTAAATCAATAAAAAGTAGTAATTGGGCATCTTTTGTAGTTCTTAATGCCCATAACAATGCATTTTCTTTGGCAAAGCAGGTTATCATAGTTATACATATTTGCTATATCTAATTCAGATACTGAACAGTTTTATTGCTCCTAATTAAATACAAATCACACTCAAAATTTACTCATTAAAAGAGCAAAAGGTTATCTTTCCTTCCCAGCAGTAGCTTTGGACAGCAATCTGTCTAGTTTCTACTCATACTTTGGCCTGCATGTATTTCAGAGAATTAAGCAGGGCAAGAGAACTTTTTCAGAACACTGGAATGCATCAATCTGTACTGTTATTTTATAATACTCCTTTATGTGTTTTCTGGTTTGTCATGAAAAGCAATAACAAATAGCTCGTGAGGACAGTTTCAGAAAGGAACAATTCCCAAAAGACAACTTAGATGTAATTTCTGGTACTGGAGGGTGTGAGTGCTTTGGTAAGGATGCATTACTAACACTGAATGGCAAAGAATTACCCCATTAGCTTTTTCACAAGTATAGATGCAACCTTAGAAACTATGTAATTTCTGTAGATGAAAATATAAATTTTTGTTCTAAAAGGCTGAAAAAGACTTGGAGCTGGTAAACATTCAGTAAACTTAGTCTGGGTTCCCTGCTGCATAGCCATGTGATAGAAATTTCTCACAAAGATCTTTTTTCTCTCCAGGAAAAATCTATGAGAAGAAAGCAAATATATTATGTGTTGTGTATAACCTGCTATTTATTTTCCACTAATAGATGAAATAGCAAACTAAATTTATATTGAAAACTTGTATTCTGTGTGATACCACAAAAATCCTCAGAAAGAGAAGTGTGGCCATGATTGTGTGCTCTATAGTTTGCCTGAATATATACATTTTTCTTCATCTTTACATACATTAGAAAAATTAAAGCATATAGTTAGTATGTTATCAGGTAACCAAGATGCATTGTTAAGTCCAAGATCAGAGTTCAACTAGTCATAGATCTTCTAAGTCTGCAGCTTATGCTGATGCAATAACAGGATCATGGATCTTTGAACATGGATTCATTCTGTTTGAAAATTTATAAAAGTCTCATGTTCAGGAGTTCTTCACAGACTGGTTTCACATGTTGTGCTGGGGATTTTTGGTTTTGTTTTTAAGATCAACAAAGAAAGAATCAAATGTGAGAAACATACATATATACAGAAATAGGTACTGTCTGGAGAGAAATTTATACCTTTTTAATGACAAGTAATTTTCTGGTATAGATTTCTAACAGTCCTACTTACTTGAAGAACACTGTATGCAGCATTATATGGGTATTGAGAAGATTTGAGTGGTTTAACCAAGCCTCTTAGTTTTTTTACTTTGCATTACTGTGAGAGTCTGGATATTGAAATGCCTCCACAAGCTGCACACTAGATAGAAACACAGATTTAAAGAGAATAATATTAGCAAAGGTATGTAAAATTATTGAGTGTGTAAGATAAATTTCAAGAAGACTTGTCTTTCAATATTGCAGCTTTGCATAACTCTACCTGGGGGTATTTTGCAACAAAAGTATATTAAGGTAAACAGAGAAATTCAGATACATAATATCTAGAGCTCTATGATTCCCACTGCAGAAATCTCCATAATTATAGAGATTATAGAGATTGCACACTAATACTAATTCTCCTCTAAAACTGATGCAATTAAAAGATAGTAGTAGTTCTAAATTAAAACCTCAAATTTGCATTTGAAAGATAACAATTAGATTAGTCAATAAAACTTTGTGAAGTAAAAATGTAATCTGTCTTATTTTCCCATGGAAAAACAAAGAAAATAAAGAAGAGAAGAGATAGACTGCAGGAACAAGGTAATTATTTACAGTGGAGCTTTGTTCTTCTAGTCATAGCAACACTTCAGTTTTGGATTTTCGGAACATCTGTTCACACATGTAATATGTATATCTTCACTGCCATATAAGAAAGATGATAAGTTAGGCTTCCAAAGTGCTGCTGCTTGTATTGCTGAGTTTGTCATTTTACAGTACTTTCTGGGTATACCTCAGCCAAAAGTGATGGAGGGAGGAGAGAGAAAGGGGAAATGGCTAAGCCAGCCTTTCAGAACTGTACAACACTAGGATCAAAGATCTCTGATTTCCTTGTATAGTTGCCAATATTGATTATCAGAAATGTTGAAGAACAAAATTATGGAAGTTTTTGTGAGAAAGAATTCAGCAGTTTAAAAAAGTATATTTCAATCCTCTCTAGGTTTTAAAAGTATGTTAGAGAAAAACTTGAGTGGAAGGTTTGGCAGTTTAGAGACTGAAATGCTAGAGCTATTGTTTTGTAAACGAGGCCTGGAAGATTAGGAATTTGATGCATATGTTTGTTCTCCAAGCAACAGAGATGTTTTAGAATTTGTGGCCTAGTTTCTAACCCAAAAAATAGATTGCAATTTTATTTAGCTATCACCTGCTGTGTAGAGACCTTGTTACAAATGCAAGGATCATAGGGGATGTTGTGGGTAAAATGTATATTTTCCCCTCATCACTTCAAAAGAAGGAAATAGCTCTCTCCTTAAACCTTAATGAGTCAAGGTGAATTCAAACCAGATGTTTTCTGGTTTTATTCCACTGACAAATCACAGCTCAACTTGCTTCATAGAATGCCCTAAATGTAATGACCAACTGGTGCTCTGTCTTTTAGGGCTGAATGTTCATGGGTCAGGCTCCAAGCTAAATGTTTATTTTTCTAACTGTTTTATAGGAGAGTTTTGTTAAAAGACTTGGCACAGTGCACCTCAGTTTAATTTTAGGCTTGACAGCAGTCCTGGCCTCAGAGAGTGTATGTCTGTAATTTAGTTGCTGTGCTACTGGAAGTCTATGGAAGATTAATGAATGGTAAAGCTCTGTGGCAGTTGTGAAGAGATGCAGGATAGAACAAACCAGTAGCCATCTGTTCAAAATATCTCTTACAGCTCTTCTAAGGAAAACCCTTATCAGCAGGAGATAAAGGCATGCAATAGTTTTAAATATTAATATTTTTCTGATGTTAGTGGGAAGTTCTGTTGTTGTACTTGTCTTGTGGGACAATGTCTCATATACAACTATACAAATACCTTGGTGTTTATTTGATGTATGTATAACTCTGCTTTTAATGTGATATTTAGAAAACAAAACAAAACAAAACAACAGAAAAAAAACCAACAAAAAAAAAACCCCTAGGCACTTGATAGTTCAAGTTATTGAAAAATCTGCCTTAAATTTTATATTTTTTCCCCAAATAAGATGGAGATATTTACTTCTCTATAAACTTTTTGTGTATCATTCACATTGATTGAAATAAAAATTGGATGGTTGTATCTAAAATCTAAAGCCATGTCATTTTATATAACCTTACCTTGGGACATCCTCAGTTTTCACATGGTTTTATTAGGTTAGCAGAGAATTCATGGAAAAATTTCAATCTAGAGATATATGTTGCCAGACAATAAGATGCTTAAAATTTGATTAACCAGCATTTCTCTGTAGCTTGGTTTTCAGAAAAAGTACATAGTAAATGAGAGTCATAGTTCTGAAGAGGACCTGAATCTTATTTGGCTCCTAATGTTCCTCAGCAGATAAATCTAGATGCAGCTTCCAAATCTTTCCAAGCCCACAAATGTTTTAACACTTCCTGTTATATGAATATTTGATGTTCTGTACTTTTAGGGGTTAATTCTGTTGACTCTTATTTCATCAGTAACAGAAAAGACGGAATTTCTGTCACTTCAGAGGAGAGGCTCTGCTCATTCTACCTCTTTTGAGAGAAATCAATTTTCAGAATAAGGCAGAGTCCACCTTGAGGCAGAGTGTGTAGGCTTTCTTTACAACCAATACAATTGTAGACAGTATAGTCCCCAAAATCTGGAGAGCTATTCAGGGGATCAAATGGAGATGATTTCTGTGGGATGAGAAAAATAATTCTGTATGTCATAAACTGCAGTGATGAAGGAAAAAAAATAATCTGGTGACACATAAACCTCTGCAATTTTATATGCCATGAGGTTATTCCATCTGGCTTTTAACTGCGTCCTCAGAAGGGTTCAAGTCTCTTCCAAGCCTTGTTGACTGTCAGTCAAGCTTCATGTTATTGCTTCTGAGAGCTTAGGGGATCTCAAACAGAATGAGGTTAGGTGAATCTCATCTGCTATTTCTGCTGGAGTTGAACAGGAATTTAGCTAAACCAGAGGTCATGTAGCTCTAGATGTCTAAATGTAGATGAACTGATTACTGTTCAATTCAACTAAGATTTAACTGATCATCTTGAGCTTGACTTGTATGAGACTTTAATGCATCTTACAGTGTCCAAGAATATGTGCCAAGTCAAGCATGCTACTGAACTCTTCAGGGAGGTGTCTGGAAATGTTGATGGAAGCCAGAAGTAGAGGCTAGGACATTAAAAAAGAAGTGTGTGGACAGCTCTTTGCCTACCTTTGCATATGCAGAAAGAAATATACACTCTGGAAGACGTGGGTTTTAAAATCAAATTATATAAATGTAAAAGAGCCAGAAGAGCAAACATGTTCTGCACACCACCACGGAGGAACTGCCTTTCAGAGATGTCTGTTTGTCTTTACTGTTTACAGCAGGAACACAGGAAAATTAACTTAAATGCAAACTAGATTTTCATATACCACAAAAATTAGGTGAGACTAATCCTATCCATGTTTTATAAAAGTTTTTCATATTTCTTTGTTATTATCCAGCTACCTTTGTTGATTTTGTGGGTAAAAAAAAAAAAAGGAAATAAAATGTAAGGATATTTTCTTTCTACTTTCATGTGTACAATCTTTACCCTTTACATGGTAATCCATGAACTGCTATAGAAATTTCAGAGAAAAAACATATATAAATTGTTTTTAAACTTTCTGCATTGTAAAATAAGCCATCAGAATTAGTTGTGCTATATAAATTGCACATTAAGCAAGTACATATAAAAGGCCAAAGCAGGCGCAATGTAACAAACATATTTATGTTTTATTTCCTTCTTTTTTTCTTTAAAGTTATTGTGGGCTTTAATGTGTTTTGAGTTTGTATTTGCCATTCATCTTTTTTAACAAATAGACTTAAAGATAATCTAATATCATCTCAGTCCATCAAACATTTAATATTGTAACAGTAACCAACATTAATTTTTCTAATTAGAAAAAAAGGAGTTTATTTTCTGTGACATGTAGAATTTCAGGGGCTTTTAATCCATCACACTACATTATCATATTTGAGAAGAAAACTATATTTTTTAATTAAAGCACTGCACACAGAAAAGTCTAATAATTTATTATACTTTTATGAATAGTAAAATATTCTTTCATCACTAACTAGTCTGTTCATTTTTCTTTCTTTAAGAATGATTAGAGGCTACCAAGGCAAAGCATCCTTGGTTGAAGCATTAGACTTTTTATTGTGTTTATCTTTAACTGTGTCATTGGTTTTAATAGTTTAACATGTGTTCAAACTCTACTCTTTTCAAAAAAGCCAAAATTCCATTTCTAACCAAATATTTACTTTTAATAAAATCTTTATATTCTTTTTTTAAAAATGAAGTGTGTCTAAAACCGAGAGATCTAGTGATGTGTTCCTTTTTCCTTAGACCAAATGACACACAGGAGCCAGGCTGAAGATAGAAACTCAAGTTCAAGAGCCAGACTGGCATGGGTCATGAAATGAGATAAAGTGTAGGCATCAGAGCCACGAGATAAAGTATCCATTCACGGAGTCACTATTAAATGAATCTAAATTTTTTAATCTTGTTGGAGACAGGGAGCTATTTTTACTCAATACTGGAGTACAAAGAGATGAATACCCTTAAAGCCCTGTTGTCTGAAACCTGTGAACACCTACTATGATCAAGGGGCTCTGTTGTGGGACTCTGAATCAGACAGTCCTCTAGTGGATCTACAGCACATTCCCTTTTAAATTAATGTCATAAGAGACAAAAATCTTCAAAATCTACATTTTATTACAATAAATATAGAAGCAAAATTAGTCTTGAATAAAACCTAGTCTTCTGTGCAGGAAGGACATCTTGCCCTTTCACCTTGCTTTTCACTGAGCTGCCTGAGGCAGATAGCAATGCTAGAACAATGTCTCTGAGTCAGACTGAAAAGTCTCCTCACCACCACACTGGAGGCTGTTTTCTACTATAACCTCTTTTCTTTTCAGCAGGTTTCCAGGGTCTTCTTCTGGCTAAAGTCTCAACCATTTGGTCACAAGGGTTCACACTGCCTTATAACCTGCTCAGAAGAAAGGAGAATCCTATTAGAAAGAGTTCCCAAATTGTTCCCAAATAGTCTATGCAAAAAGTATTAGGGTTTTTGGCTCATAAATGGGCTTCTAATTTCAATTACAGTAACAAACATATAAAATGAGATCAACTGCTTGTTTTCAGAACAAATTTATTTGTTCTGACACTTAACAAAAGGTGAGAGGTGCAAGATAAGTTTATTCAGATTTTATAAATTGAGGGATTATGTTCTCTATGCAATCACTCCAAAGAAATAAGTGTTCCCGAGGCTGAACAGGGTGTAGTCAGTAAGACTAAACAATGTAAAATCATATGTACAGAGACACATTTGCCTTTTTGCCCTTCTCCGCAGGTTAGTAATCCAATAAAGTTGTGCTGATATAGTGATGCAATTAAGTTCTTGATCCTAAGTTTAATCAGAGCAGACCTGCTAACACATCAAATTTATGTCCATGTTTGATATGTTAACATACACTAAGCCTGTCTACACATAGTCAGTTATGGAGTCAAAGCTGGGAGCTGGAATCTAATAGCTGAAACGCATCAAGGAACAGCTTCTTAAATTACTTTCAGTTCTGAAAGGTTTTATGAGCAATTCTAGTTAGTCAAAAAAAAAAANAAAAAAAAAAAAAAAAGACAATAAAGCTCATAACTGAAAGGCTATTTTTTAAAAAATGAGCTGGGGTTTCAACTCATTAATCTCAGTGTCCTAATTGGAAGTGGTAGCTAACCAAGTAAAAATGTTCCTAAATAAAATAAGTAAAAAGCTTCCTAAACGCCACTCGGCTGGAAGTCTTTGAACTATAGACCTATTAGAGTCCTTTATCCCTGCAGCAGGAAGGGTGGATTTAATTTTGGATTCTGAGTGCTATCAGTTTACATTCAGTGCTATGCTTACTTTTCAGAGAAGCTCCAAATTGCACCATGTTACATTTTATTAGGTTGATGGTTCTGCTGGTAAACCTCAAAGGGAAGATTTAGGACCTTTCTGAAATAGCTACATAAATGTGTCTTTAGAGCTGTTTCCTCCTTCTGAGGATCAGGACCCTGGGGTTTTCATGTGAAGCCACATGATTAAATAATCAGACTTTTTCTGTGTCAGAAGACAAGAGGATAAGATAGAAGTGCCCACCCTGTGTACAGTAGCTGTGGAACTGATTCAGAGCTCCTATTAGCAGAAATTAGGAGATTCAAAGAGGCTAAGGGCAAACTTCCAACTCTTCTGTCAAAACTGGATCCTGGTGAAGCAAGCAGGCAAGAAAAAGGGACAGAGAGAAGAGAAGAGAAGTCTGTTACTTTTCTGTAACCAGAAAGTAGTTCAGAAATTCCTGTATTGCTGCAAGAAAGAAAAGTTTTCTTTTAATTCTTTTAATCTTGATTTTTCTTCCTTTTTATTCAGCAACTGTCCAATATTAAAATGAATATACATTTGAAGGAGCAATAATTTTTGTATCTAATCCATCATAATATATTAATTTATGTTATTTTATATATATTTCACACACACACACATATGTATATATAAAAGTGTATGTATGATACTTTAGGCTGGGTAGAATGAGTTGTGGTCTGTGGAAAGGTTGATTGTAGCTGATCTTGCTGGCTGAGTATTTGAGAATTAATCAGTAACCAATTCACATAATGCTCCTATTCTCTTGTAGGACTCACAAAGTAAATTTAGCAATTTCAGCCTTTAGGTCTTGAATGACTGGGTTCAGCTAGCTTACTTCAAATATTTAAATGTTCAAGTATCTAAGTGGCCTTGGTGATAATATAATTACAAAGGACTATAATGAAAGGGACAACAGGTCACTGTAACCAGGATTTTTCTTCCAGTTTGCTTGTGAAAGAGCACAGGAGCAAAGAAACTGCTTTGTTGGTTAACTTTATCAACGTACATGAATCAATGGCTTTAGAAATTCTCAAACTAAAGAATGAAGTCAGGCATGACAGTTTTAATAGTCCCAGACATATTCCATGAACTTGTCATATTTCTTTTTAAGCTCACTTAGACATCTGGCCTTCAGACCATCATGTGGCATTGCATTGCTCAGTTTAATTACACAGGATGTGAAAAAAATTTTTTTTGAGAAATTATGCATCTTTTACCAAATGGACATCCTTTCTAAAGGAAGAAATTTTGTAGATAATATCTACCACTACATCAATAATCTATCTGGAAAAAATAAGACTTCTGTGTGATTGAAGCCCAGTCTTTTTATTTGTTTAATTCTTGCCAAATACATCGACTGGTTAAGTTCCTTTCTTATAAAGCTCAACTTCCATTTTTACTTAGACATTTGATTATATTTAACAGAAATGCAATTGTGGTTCTTAACAAGAGATATTTGAAAATACTCCATTTCTGAAGTCTTTGTCCTGGTATTTCAGTAGATGAATAGAATTTGGTCACCTATTCCCTGGAGGTTTTAAATTGGCTTGATCAACTGTTATTGTTTATACAAAGTTAAATCACAGAATCACAGAATGGTTTGACTTGGAAGGGACTTTGTAGATCACTTCGTTCCAAGCCCCTGCCATGGACAGAGACACATTCCATTAGACCAGGTTGCTCAGAGCTCCATCCAACCTGGTCTTGAACACTTCCAGGGATGGGGCATCCACAGCTTTCCTGAATAAATGTTTCGGTGCCTCACTACCCAAACAGTGGAGGATTTCTTCAAAGTATCTAATCTAAATCTACCCTCCTTCAGTTTGAATCCATTCCCCCTTGTCCTATCACTACATGCCCTTGCAGAAAGAGCCTCTTCCAACTGCCTTGTAGATTCCCTTCAAGTAAGGAACCCTCATGAAGAACCTTCTCTTCTCTATGTTGAGCAACTCCAGCTCTCTCGGTCCGTTTTCAGAGGATATATATTTTTTTTTTTTTTTTTTAATAAGATGTTTTTTTTTTTTAAATATGTGTAATTTTATAAATCTATGTCTATTCTTTTTCTTGAACCTGGGGCTTCTTTTTCTCTCAGAAAATAATCCTCATCACTTTATTGTCAAATGCCACATGGTATTTTGTGGCAACCTCAGCCCACAGCTACTCATTCACTTAGAAAAAAGCTGGATTTAGCCCTCATTTTTGAAAAGGCATGAGAAATGTAATCAAATACATTTTGTAAACATCAGATGTTTAATCCAGTTCTGCATATTTTGGAAAGAAGATTTTGCTAATAAGGCAACCTTACTTAGAGACTAAAATCGGAAAGCACAGATAAGAAAGCCAACAGCTGCACACTTTAGTCACATAGTCCATTATCTACTAAAGGAAAGGATTTTTAATGAGATTTCCTTGACACTGGTGTTCTTCTGTCATAACTAGGACTGCTAATGTATCAATAAGACCAGAGCAGTGTTGTTGCCAGCATTCTTCCTTAAAGAACACGGGTTTTTTGTTATGCCCAGTTAAGTATTTAACAGGTTTGCACTGTAGGAAAATCCTTACAACACACTTCAGTTTTTCATGTGAAATAAATCAGCCTTCAGATATCAAACATGGTTCATTTCAATGAACATGCATTTTTTTTTTCTTCCAAATGTCAATATTAATGGGGATAGGGGTGAATGAGTAGCTCTAATTGTGTTCCTTTGTCACCTCTTGGGAAAAAATCTCTTAGCTATGGAGTAGTACAACATAATACTTCGCTTCGTCCAAGTTATAATCTCAGCTCAGGCAATTAGGATAGCTAGTGCAGGTGAATGTAGCACACAGAAAGTTGCTTATACAAACCTGATTTTAGTTGTTGTGCTGGTAATTAGGAGTTGTGGCATGTTTAATTTATTTAGTTATCTAGAGAATTTAAGCTTTTTTTATTATTACTTGCCAGTTCTGAAATTGAATACAGAGGGTACTGTGCTGGGCATGTAACTATGAGGACTCATGTAGAACTGTCTTGAGGAAAAGAAATATTTTAGTTTTGTGCAATGGTGTAACTCTAGATGTGGCATAAATGCTATACTGAAATCCATTTTAAGAGTGTTTAATAAACACTTTCATTTAATTACATGAGTTCAGTTTAATTTCAACAATATTATAGTAGAAGCATGGTCTAATGGTCAAAGAATTAAAGTAGTATGAGGTGTTACCAAATCCTATTTCGCTATGCCTTCCTGCTAGGTCCTTTAGGAAGTATGGAGAATCATGGCAGGAGTTTTACAGAGTTTGGGTACCTTACATTAAACACATAGCAAACAGTGCTAGTCTTAGGAATTGTAGCTGTGCTTTCTTCCCATGTAGTTGTCATATAATATAAATAGAATACACACCAAAACCCAAACCAAATCAAATCAACAAAATAAAAAACCCCAACCTAACAACAGAAAAGCCCAAACAAAACCAAAACACCCAACAGTGTGGGCTTGTTCTCTGCCTTTGTTCCTCTTTCATAACTCTTTATATTTTTGCTGCATTATCTACCTGACTGCAAAAAATTAAAATGTCTCTGTCTGGTACAGTACAGTCGTAAATTCATTTTTATAGGAGCAAAAAAAAAAGTTAATTTTGAACACTAAGAAAAGATGGAGGTACTGAAGTCATGGGTCCACCTTATCAGGGAGGCTCTTACTATCATTCTTCCAAGGATTGTGTGCAGTATAACAGTGATCTCCAAGAGTAAAAACTCAAGAAGATAGCAAAGAACTTGAAAATAGACAATATTAAAGACCACAAAAATGTAAACAGGGTTCGTATAGGGTCATAGAAGAATGAAACTTTAAGACCTAGGGAGAACTCACTTCCCATTATAACAAGGAGAAAACAAAATCCATGCATCTAACATCTGTGATGAATCTCACATATGGTGCAACTTGAAGGGGATAATATAAATATATACTGAAGTCTGCCACAGCTCCTACCAGCATGGGGAATGGAAGAAGAGAGAGGAAAAGCTTAAGTATTGCTTCTCTCAGGTAAGGACACTATGCCTGATCTGAATCACTACTTACCTGCAACAGGTTCTTGTTCTTCCTTAGCAGAAAGTACTGCTCCCTCAATTGCAGTTATGTTTTGTCTAAGCATTACAGATATTTGAGGGCCAGTGCTAAAATCTGTGCTTTTACCATTTTTGTTTAATAGTAGCTTGCATCTACATTCTTTGTCCATGAAGTGTATAGACTTACTTTGCTGACAGTTTCTTCTTCTGTCTAGACTGCCAAAAATATTTAGGATACTTTTTAGACATCCTTTATTTTTCTGAAATTCTCAGCTCCTAAATGATGTATATGATTATAATATTTTTCTGTCCTGGAATTGGATTTGAAGAAAGTATTTTGAATAATGCCAATATTTAAGTTCCCTCTCAGGTGATTTGACCCTTAACTTTGACTACCAGTCTCCCTTCCTTGAAAGATTCATTTATTTTCCACTTTCTTCTGGGAATAGGCATCAAAGCCCCTTTTGAGAGTTTGGCATTTCAGACCTCTCTTAAAAAAGGAAGGGTAGGTGGAAATGCCCTCCCCCACATTTTTTTTCCTAGGAACCAGTGCTTAGGACATTTACTTGGAAAGATTGAATTCTTTGCTTCAGTGAGTCTTACTTGATGCATAGCAGAGCAAATTGCACAAGCAGGAATGAGAAATGCCTGCTCCAGAAATCCTTGTAGTCTGTGTTTTATTGTATTCTCTTGGGACTTGGTCTTAGCATCTCATCTTGTAGAAGAGAGACTGAGGCTCAGTTTACCATTTTGCAAAAGTGTCCCAAATTTCTATAGGGAGATATAGTATTTGGGAATGACCTGGTGCTAGTGTTTTCTTGGGACTTAAAATCAGAACTCTGAGATGTCTATCAGTTTACATCTGGCACATGAGTTTGTGAGTGACTAAAAAAGTAGCCATGAAGTTGAGCATTAGGTTTTGTCAGGACATAGTTGATGATGAAGATGACTAGAAGCAGGCTTATATCAGTATGTTTATCAGCTAAATAAAAGGTGACCAGTTCTCCAAAATAAGAACAAATAGCTTGTTAATTTGCATCCACTTTAACAGAAAATATATCTCTGTAACAAAGAAACCTATTTGGAACAAACCAAAGTAGATACAAAGTAAAATCAAAGAATAAAGAAGTGGGGGTGATCAGGTTCCTGTTTGGAAGTTTGTTTCCTCTGTCCTTTTTTCTTAAGACAAGCCATGGAGAAAACTGATTTCATTTGACTATCTACCTACACTCCTTTCTTGATTTCTTGATATTTTTTTTCCCTTATATAATATCAAGTACTTGTATGCTAGTGTGATGGTTACTGAGATTAGCTGTGGCAAAGGAGAAAACACAAGATGGTTAAAACAGCTGACAGCTAACATTGTGGGCAGGTTGTGTCTCATGCTGTAGACTGTATAATCTTAACCTTCCTCCAATATGGTATTGTAGTAACAGGGATAAAATGTAAGTTTTGCTACTGTACAAAAAGACTTTGAGGTCAAATTTCTTGATCTCTGTCTCTTAGAAATTTCTTTGTAATTTTGAACTGCCTACAGTTTGCCTTATAAGCTCAAAGTAAAAAATAGAGAAGAAAGAAATTAAAAACTAAAGGGACTTATGACAGTTTTGAATCTTTACTGTATGTTTGTATTTCCCCAGAAAATATTTCCTGGATTTTTGAACCTGTTTTTGAGTTACTATAAGCTTCTGTTCATTATGATATTAATTTTTTTTTCAGAGCTTAGATGTAAAGCTTTGGTTGTTTGCTTTGTTTCATGCATTTGTTTCTTCATTTCTGCTAAAAGATTTTATTTTTTAATGAATTCTAACCTGGAGGAAAAACCTTGGTCTGACATACCACCTGTTCCATGCAGTTTTGATCTATTCCTTTGTATGCCTCTGTCTCCTCTTTTTGTGACAATGTACTCCGAAATGTACTACTGATATGGTTAGGGGAAATCCATTATTTGATGTTGTATCTTTCTCATTTTTGAGAGCATGGGGGATTTTAAGAGGCTCCATATTCAGTGCAGCAGCAATAATGGTCCTGCTGAATATGATAATATTTTGTGATTGTTACATGTTAGACAGGTACTGGAACACACACGACCTATTCATGCCAAAAAGCCCCCATATCTACTATAATGCTACAGCTTTTCATGCTCCCCCTGCTGAGTTTCTAATGCAAACTATCACAGTGTGTGGTCCCCACTACTGTAAACATGAATTCCCTTCTCATTGTGACTTTATATCTTCTACACTGATTATAATGATTCTCTATCAGCTCAAAGCTGTCAGTGTGCTCTGAAAGAACAGTTAGTGGTAGAAAAGAAAAAGGAAAAAAAAAAAAAGTGCCTTGGATACCTAAAAAAAATTAAAGTGTGACCAGAATCAGGAAAAGTTCAAATTTCTTTTACTGCTTAGTTTTATCTAAATGAATGTGTATTTTTATATGCTGCCTCTTTTCGATAAGTAATCTGAATAATTTAATGCAGGAAGTAGCTCTTCCCCTCCATTTCATATATTTTGGAGATATAAAGATGCATACATCACACAGTCCATCTATTTCATCAGTTTCTGTCCTTGCCAGCATCAGTTTGCATTTGTTATGTTCAGTCACTCCACTTCAGTATTAGATGTTAAGCAAGTCTGCTTCCTTCGATTGGAAAACTTATCCATGGGTAGTATCATTTAACTGTACCTATCAAAGGCAAAGCACTGACAAGGATGTCAAACTCTTTTTGCACAGAAGAGGACACTTTATTATTACAAGAAAGAAAATAATAATGTCACAATGTAAAGCTACTGTGTATCTCCTTCATTGGCCACAGCAGGAAGCAATACTGTATGTGGTAGTTTAAATCTTCTTTAGTGACTTGACAGCTTCCAACTGAGTAGAAGAGTCCACATCCTTAGAGGGATTTAGAGGACTTGGAGCATCAGCCTTAGACTTCAAGAACTTGGAGCTGCAGCAGAAGCATGTGATCTCGAGTTTTTCACATAAACCTGGCAATAATGGTGAGCTGTGTTATAACAGTGTTTCATGAGAAAGAAGCAACAATGTTTTTTTATGAGACAGAAGCAGTGCTGTCATTTTTTAAAATACGAGGAATTTCAGGGAATCCAAGTGTGGACAATCATTTTCTTAAATTTAATAATTTCTCTGTCAAAATTGAGGAAAATATGTAACATTGATGGATTTCTACTACAAACCTGCATTATTTCATTATGAAAAGTTTTTAATCTATGGTCTACTCCTGGAACAAACTTAGTCATAGCATATCTCACACTTCCAAACAAGTTCAGGTGGTAGAGAAGCAGTTATTTTGTTCTAGCAACAGTTAATGTCTGCTTTCATTAATTACAGCAGGGACGAGAATCAGACAGCTTATCCACTATTAAATGAAATAAGCAAGTGATCAATATGACTGTTAATTGCACAAAGGGTAACAAATACCCTGGATGCCTTCCCATAGGGTACCAACTGAAGATAATTTTTGTATTACTGCATTCTTTACACCAATCATACTCATTGTAAAAGAAAGTGCAAGACTGATGCTCAATAGACTAAATTTAATGGTGCTCAGTGATAATCAGTGCCTTCATATACAATACTAATAGTAATGTAGAGCACGATTACATTTTCAGATTTATGTGAAATTATTGAAATGCTATTTGCTATCATTTTTTTCCAAGGTTCATCCAGTTGTTTATGCAGTATGTCAATATTGATTCTACACAGTAAAATATTTATAGCAGGGGCCCAGTGGCTAGTACATCTAACATGTCCAGTGCCAGCAGCAAGTGATTTCTGCCAAGGATTGGTGGCAGCATGCCAAGCCATCCAATGCACAGTTCATTTTTGCAATCCTGTCTGGCTTTGTATTATTGTGGGGTTTTTAATCACTTATGTTTCTCCTGAATATTTTTTTCCTTTTACCTAACAGACCATGCAAAAAACAGCAAAAATGCAGAGGCAGGTAAAGGTCTTTTTGAAGGCCATTTCTCAATGTAAAAAAGAAAAAAAAAATAAAAGACATATCTAGTAAAGATACCACTTGAGTCATTAGAGCTGTTATATGTGATTGGTGCTGTGTCATTTAGCAAAGTGTAGCTCAGTGGATACAGCAGCTGGTATATATGATTTTCTATACCACCTGCGAAAATATCCCATACCATATAATCAACCACCTGGATAAAAGAGAAGGGTAGCGAGACACTGTTTATTATGTAGCAGCACCCATATTTTCCTTAAACTCAAGAGTACATAAACAGACTGATAGTACAGGATGTGTACAGGATAAGGTTTATTAAAGCTTTTCTGTTCAATAAACCATCTACTGCCTGCTGTTCAGATAGTATTGAACAGATTTGCTTATTTCTAATGAAGGTGTTTGGGCAATTTTGTGGCACAAATGAAGTAAAATTATGTACTTTAAATGTTCATTAAAAAAAAAAAAAAGGCATTCAACCAGCCACCACCATTTTCCTGTAACAGATTGGAGACTAGGAAACATACAAATGGAACCTCAGTGATAAATTGGTATCATTAGTACTGTTGGGATTACTCATTTGCTTAGAAAGATCCTGTCCAGTGGCAACATTTCAAACAACTGTTTTAACAACTTCTGATTAGCAAGCTGCCCTCTAACACGGGCAAGACGTAGCTCAGATCATCACTGCTCAGCCAGCTCCCTCCCCACAGTTCCCACTGCTATTACATTTGCAGTGGCCATTGTCATTCGTTTCCATGAAGCTACAGCAGTTTAGTCCTGCTGGAAATCTGGCACTTGGTCTTCAGCATCTAATGCAACACACCTTTCCTAATAGTGCTCTGAGTGAGCCAGAAGCAGTTTTACTAAAGGCTTTGAAAGACATGTAATCTGGCTGCATGAGCATTTTATGTATCTGTGATTTGTTATGAACACAAATTTTAGTGCTGCATTACTGTCCAAATGAGGCTAAGGGTATCATACAGGATATTCTTGGGTGATGTTAGTTATCTGATATTTGCAAATGTCTTGTAGCTTTTGTTTACCTTTTTATGCCTGAATTCTCAGCATCCTTCACAACTGATGCTTTGGGGGCAACATCATTTATTGAGCCAATAAAATAATGAAGTGCATTTGTAAGTAGATCAAGTTTTCTTTCAGTTTTACTACTCTGGTGGTTAGATTTGTTGTTCTTTTTTGAAAACTATTTTTATGTTGTAATAACAAAATTATTTAAATAGAAAACTATAGGAAAACGCAAAAGTGTAGAAGGATACAGACTCTTCCAACTTAAGGTCTCTAACTCATATCTGCTGAAGTAATATCTGACTTGGAATATTTTCCATCTATTGGTTGTTTGATGTTCTGCATGAAATGAGCAGAAAATCTGAATCCTGGTTCTGGTGAACCAGTAAAATCATATGTGACACCAACTGATACTTTTGTCTGTAAAGGCAAAGATTAATCAAAAATTTTAAATAAAGAGGAAGAATTGTTCTGCCAAGATCAGCCTGGTCAGAATAGAAAAGAAATAAACTTAAAGAAAATACAGGAATGTAAAAACCATAAACTGAAATGAGGATAAAAGTTTTGGTGGAGAAAAAAGCATTTTCAGGGTATTAGCAGTATTCCATTAGAACAATATACTTGTACAAATTGCAAAACTTCATTAACAGAATACACGGAAAAATGCTAAACATAGCTTATCATGGAGAGGAAAAGCATAAAAATGCCTGCTGTTATCCCACCCTTAGAAAAAATAGTCTATTCATTTAGAGCAGTTACACCAATTCTTTTTGCCTGATTTGAGAGAGCTTAACAGGTTATTTTCCTGAAAGTTCTTGCTTAACAGCTAGTGGAGAATGAAGCCCAGATAGTCATACATTTAGTAACTTAAACAAGAAATGTCACAGCAGATCAACAAAGAGATAGTAAAAACAGCAATAAAACAAAAAACTAAAGAAAACCCCACTCTGATCAGCAAAACTGGCTTGGTATTAGTCTTATACAGATTCATTGTATAGCTTCAAAGGGAGGTTGATTTTTCAGGGTTGTCAACTCAATATCTTATCCTGTTGAAAAAACATCTCTTCCGGAATTGAAAAAAAACGAAAATAAAACAAAATGAATAGAGCTAAAACACTAATTAAGCCTGTTTTCAAATTATGTTAATGAAACTACAAAGAAAATGCAAATCTAGAAGTCTCCAGAAATCCTAACAGTTGTGGTGTAACACCATGGCTGGTAGTCCCACAGCAATACTTTCACTGCCCCCAGGAGAATACCATATTAGTGGTTCACAAATGTGCATTAAATTAATCTGTTTGATCAGTAAGTGTTTTCAATTTTTTTGGCGAGCAGGGATTTATTTTGAACTCCATTCTATGGGATTCAAAAATTGTGGAGCAATGCTGCCATTTGAGTCACAGAAGCAAACTGAGCAAAAATCTGTCACCATTTGTAACACTAATATCATTCTTCAAGCTTCACGACATCAGCCAGCAAGATTCTCTTCATTTTAAGTAAGATATAAGTACACTTATAAGTAATGCTATTTCAGCCCACTAGAAGTCTAAGAGGTCCCACTACAGCAGTATAACAGTCACAAGACTAGTGATGCAGCACTTTAGGAGCGCTTTGCCTGCCTAATCATATTATAAACATATTCATAGTAGTCCCATGGAAGTCCAAGACTGCTTTTGTAGTGCAGTACTTATGCAGTACAAATGAAGCTCACTTTGTCACTAAGGAGAGGCTTTTTAACATTTTCTTTGGCACATGGGACTCCTGTTACTACAAGTTTCCCATTATGTTTTTCCATACACAAACACCAACCATATAGTTTGTCAGATTGACCTTTCTTTGATATTAATTGAACAACAAAACAAACAAGAACAAAGGTGAGCATCTGTGAGAAAGCATGAGTGTGTATGTCTTTGCACTGTACTAAGTACAAGCAAAAATGAAACAGCAGCAGTCTCTAAATAGAAGGGGGATATTCTTTTTTAATGTAAAAATTAAGACAGAAAAATGGATAATTTCTTACGCACATTGTAAAGGCCTGCAGTGAAGCCACATTAATTTTAATGCTTATCTACAACTCTGTTAAACCAGGCTTACCTTTATTCACCTATAAGCTCAAGACCTCAGTTTGTCTATGGAAATATGTTTGTAATGGACAGAAAAAACTGATGGTCTATATATCAGTGCTCTTCTCTTTGTGTTTCTTTCATCCCTTTCATAAGTAATACAAAACTGGAATTTAAATGGTCTTGGGTGCAAGAAATGCAGGAAAGCTTCCTGATGGCACACAAAAGTACATGAAGATAATAAATACTGAAATTTTGTTGATTTAGGTCTCTTTCAAATATACAGCCTCCAACTATGTCTGAAAAAGCTGTTAATTACTTATTTAGGTACATGATGTAAAGGAGGCTCTTAAATTTTCAAGTGAGCCATCTAAAACTCCAATTCCTGTTAAATCTACAGTATGGTTAAAGCTTTTGTAGCCATTTGCAGAAACAGGGGTTGGCCCTTAGGTACTTCTCATGAGTCCTTGCTAACTGGAGGTTGCATATTGTCCATTAATCACTGCCCTGAGCACTAATTTTGGTTGCATTTACTTTTCAGTTCCAGGCCTATAAACCATCAAATGTTTGAGTTATTTTAGATTTTTTTTTTTAATATCTGTAATACATATTTTTAGTATATACATGGCATGTACTACTAAGAATAAAAAATTGTATATAGAAGTTCATAAATGAGAATGAAATAACTAATATGAAGTCTAAAGCTAACATAAGGTATTTCTAAGGGTTATGAATTTTAAAGCTTGAACATAAATATTCAAAACACAAGATTATTTAAAGTATTCAAGTAAGGGATATTCTGGTCATTCTTTTCTATCTTTTTGTTTTGCTTCTTTTTTTGCAAGCCTTTTACTATAAGTGGCTGAGTTCCATAAAATCAGGTATTTATTCTTCACATCACAATGCTAAAGAAGATAAGAGAGACACATTTCAATTTTCTGCTTTGACTCTGTTTTATAATTTGTGGTAACCAAACTGTCCATTATTTTTTTAACTTGTACTCCTGGATGAGAACCACTATAGTTTTCAAATTCAGTAAGCTAAGTGGTGAAAATGGACATCTCTTCACATGGGAGTAATTGCAGATTCTTCACAGTAACTTCTACATTGGAGGTATAAAAGTCAGCTCTATTTTTTTTTTTAAATGAGCATGTAATTAATTCTTTTGTGGTGTCTATTTACCACAACATTATTTTCTAGCAGTATAATGATTTCTTCTCAGGTGCTAGAAATCTGAAGATAGAAATCTACCTTCCTGAATAGGAAAGTAGAAGTTGGAGTAATTTAGTTTTTGAGTGCTTTTTCAATGAGTTCTCTTACATTCACATATCACAGTAAAATGTTTTTGGAATACAAGATTGTTGTCACATAATGATTCCTTTGAATATACAGAAATGTGAAGTTATCCCACTGTTCATCCTTTCAGTATCTGAAAATTTACTTGTGGGAGTGTCACATTGAGACTGGGTAAAGATTGCAAGAATCATAGAAGTTACAAAAGGAAAAGGCATATTGTACACTCCCCCCTTCCCTCACAGTCCAACCAGATTGCTTCTCTCCTCCATATAGATTTTATACTAGCCTGTTTTCCATTAAAGAAAAGGATCACTGAAGTACTTATTTTTTCCAACATTACCTTTCAATCCCTCCAGATTAAAGGTAATGTAATGCTAATATAAATATATAATATATAATTATAGTAATACGATAATTATAATGCTATAATAAATTATGTAATGCATCAGAATTAATGTAAATGCAAACAATATTGTGACTCAGAAAGTGGATTCTTAAGGAAAGAGTGTGGGAAAGAAGCTGTCAATTCAGTTATTTTTCTTTAATGTACCAGCTAAAGTTTTGGAAGTCACCTGTTAGAGGCTCCCTGAGCTGAAGATAGCAGAAATGAAGATTGACAAAAGGTCGAATCCTCGTTATTTTGTCCAGATTCGTTCTGAACTAGGTCTCCTTTCTTTTCATTTATTCAGTGGGTTGTTACAGCTACCCTTTTGGGAACCTTGAGCCATTATGGCCCTTTGGCACAGACAGCCCCCTTAGGTTGGGTGTACTTATCATGGCTGAGTCAATTGGTGAAGACAAAGAAACACTATCTTGTGAGCAGGGTTTGCTTCTTTCCCTCATCCAACACCCAGCCTGGGGTGTTGGGTGTGCACTGTGCAGTTGTTGTAAATGACCCATTGCCAGAGACTAAAATATAATTTTTGACTCAGATATTATCATGAAGATCTTTCAGAACTGAACACATTTCAGGGAGCAGGTGACAGGTTCAGTGCTATTTGCTGCCAAGCTCGCACAGACCCTCTCACCAAAGGGTGTGAGGAGAGAGGCTTTGGTTGTGTTGGAAAGCCTCTGGTCAGGCAGTGAATGCCCATCCTCGGATGTGCAGACCCGCTCAGCTGAGGGACCCTTCACCCGGGGAAAGCTTAGCCACAGCAGAGCGGCTGTCATGGCCCAAAAAAGGGCCCAAAGGGGTCCTCAGACCCTGCACCAGAGCACCAGAGATGATACAACAGAGCCTCAGTGTTTCAAGGGACAGTGTCAAATGGGCCCCTGCAGGAGACACCTGTGGGCATTCCCACATGGCCCAAAGCATGTATTTATCCACAGGATCCTTTACTCCTCAGCATGTGGCGCTGTGTGGCGGTGGCAATGGGGGACGCTCACCACCCAAGAAGACCACATGGAGGAGAGCAGTGAGATATCCTTAGGACCCTCAGATGGGTGATATGCTTCCACCTAACCCCTATCAGTCCTTCCTTCCTTCCTTCCTTCCTTCCTTCCTTCCTTCCATCTCACAGTTGGCAATGGCACAGTTGAAAGCCTCTAGGTTAGAATCAAGGGGCAAACAAAATGCTTTCAGCTGGATAAACACATCATACTGCAGATAAGCAACTGGCTTACAGGTCAGGCATAAAGGGTCTCAGTAAATGGGGTGACATCAGACCAGTGCTTTGTCACTGGTGAGCTTCCTCAGGGCACCACCCTCAGGTCTGTTCTCTTCTGTTTCTTCATAAATGACTTGGACACTGGAAGGGATACTGAGTGAGTTGACAAACTGGGAGGAGCTGTTGACTCCCTCAAAGGCAGGGAAGCCCAGCAGAGAGACCTAGACAAATCAGAGAGCTGGGCAATCATCAACTGCATGAAGTTCAACCAGGAGAAGTACTGAATCCTGCACCTGCCATAATTCTGGATGTACAGACAGACTGGGGAATTAGGTGCTGGAGAGGATTGCCATGGAAAGGGAACTGGGGGTCCTGGTTGATGGCAAGTTGACCATGAGTCAGCAATGCCCTGGCAGCCAGGAGGGTGAACCCTGTCCTGGGGGCATCAGGAACAGCATGGCCAGCCAGGCAAGGATTGTCCTGCTCTGCTCTGAGCTGGGGCAGCCTTACCTTAAATATTGTGTACAGTTTTGAGCACCTCAATATGAAAAAGACATAAGGATGTTAGAGAGTGTCCAAAGGAGGGCAACACTGCAATCTACAAAGTCCTTATGAGGGGAAGTCAAGGGGCACACATCTTCTCTGATGTCTTCTCTGTGCTGACCAGTGGCAGGACCCGAGAGAATGGCCTGTAGCTGTGTCAGGGGAGGTTTAGCTTGGATATAACAAAAAATTCAGAGGGTGGTTGAGCACTGGAACAGGCTCCACAGGAAGTGGTCACACCACGAAGCCTGTGTTCAAGAAGTATTTGGACAATGTTCTTGGGCACACAATGTGACTTTTGGGGATGGTGCTCTGCAGGGCTAGGAGTTTGACTGCAATGATCCATGTGCATACCTTCTAACTCAGCTTATTCTGTGCTTCTGTTATTTCTCTGACCATCATGGTCTGTCTTACCATCTAATGGCTTTTCTTTCTAACTATCTCCTGTGTTAGAGGCACTCTGTTTTGTGTGCATCTGTGTATGTATGGGAGTCTGAAAGCAGTTGATCAGACCACAGGTTAGGGGGGTTGTGTGTCCAAGATGGCAGCAACTATCTGTCTATTTATCTATCTATCTATCTATCTATCTATCTATCTATCTATCTATCTATCTATCTATCTATCTATCTATCATCGATGTGTCTCTATACACCCATATTTATATAATTAATTTCTATATCTGTCTGTATGTGTGATACATGTGCATGTTCCTTATGGAATTACATCATCAGACTTGCTAGTGGTTGAACCTGGGAGCAGGGAGCAGCAACAGTCTTGACTCTCTCATATTGTTGAATCCAGCATGATATGTTTTGCTGAAAAAATAAAGCTCTATAATGTAATTTTTTCAGCTTACTAGTGAAAGAAAAAGTAAAATAAAACAAACAAAAAAATAATGCTAGATTTTGTCCTGAATCACCACCATCCCTTTTTGCTGGAGTTATTTAGTTCTCTGCAAAATAAAGTATAGGCTTTTCACGTGGAACTAGCAGCATTGCTATCATCTTTTCACAATCACAAATGACTACTTAAGGTGCACCACAAGTAGATTTTCAAGACTGTTCACTAAATGTGTGAGCACAATGAAACTGTTTGTAGCTAAATAGGGTGATTTCCCCTACTCTTTCTTGGGACTATATTGGGATGAATCCTTTCAGCATGGTTCAATTTTTGTAGCAATGCTAGAACTAATGCATAGAACTAATTTAAAGAACCAGGATTCTGCTGGAATGCTCTGATTCAGAGTCCTTTACTTGACTCATGGGACCATGTTCTGCTCCCATTGTGCTCAATGCACCAGATTTGGTAACTCTCAACTCATGGGGCATAAGCTCTTTCCTTCACTGTCTGGGGGGCTGCCTATGGCAAATTTTAAACTCACAAAACATTTCTCTAATATAGTAAGGGACCAGCTCCAGTGTCCTGACTAGCCATTATCCTTCTCATTAAAATAATTATTGTGTCCAGGGTTGAATGTGAACTATTGTGTGTTATGACTGTGCATTTGTCTACAAAGTCATTGCGCTCCTGAAAGCTATTGTGGCTCATTTCTATAGGAAACCTTCTTATTATCTCGGCTGTGAAGGGGAGTGGGGAAGGAGGGAATTCTGCCTTTTCCATATTCTGCATTTATTAAACATCATCTGAAAGAAAACATTTTAAACACATAAAAGCTTTTACATGCACTCTGCATCCAAGGGAACATATTTATTTTTTCTGCTACTTTAGCAGTATGTATGTGGTGATGCTATTTAAAAAAATAGGTCAGGACCATATTCAGCTTTTATGAAGACAGAGCCATTTCACATCGTGCTGGGAAAAGTATTGGCCTTGCAATTTCTTGCATTCCTTAACTACAAGAAGGTGTCCATGTATTTAGAAATCTCAAAACTGCATTATTTCCTCAAATGTCAGAAGTGACTGGAGATACTTCTGACTACTTTAATATCTCTCAGCTAGTACAAAACCAGCACCATAAAACCTTTTTTATATATTGTACCACATTGGTGAAATTAAATGACCATAGCAATCACTTATGGTCTTAATCTGTCTTCTGAAGCTTTTTTTTTCAATTTTTGGATGTAAATCAAAAGTTTCAGGCTGAACATCTGTGCATATCCTCCAGTTACAGATAAAGTAAATTATTTGTACATAATGAAAAAATCTCCAACTTTTCCTTCCTTCACATCCTCAAAATTCCAACCATAATTTCTCCAGTCACCCTCTGTTCTGGGAAATCTGTTCCAGTAGTTAACTATCTTCATTGTAAACAAACAAAAAATCTTCCTTGTGTCTAGCCTGAATATATTTACCATTGTTCCTTGTCCAGTCACAACAGCTACTAAAGTTTGTCCCCGTCATTCTAAGAACCCCTCTTTAAATTCTGAAAACCTACAATGAGGTCTCCCCAGAGGCTTCTATTCTCCAGGCTGAACAACTCCAACTCTCTCAGTCTTTTGTCATAGGAGAGATATTCCATCCCTCCAATCATCTTCATGGTCCTCCTCTGGACCCATTCCAACAGGTCCAGGTCTTTCCTGTGGTAAGGACTCCAGAGCTAAATCCAGTACTCTAGGATGAGTCTCAGAAGTGCAGAGTAGAAGGACAGGATCAACTCCCTTGCCCTGTGGGCCATGCTCCTTTGATGCAGCCCAGGATGAGATTGGCTTTCTGGGCTGCCAGCACACATTGCAGGCTCACGTTGAATTTCTCACCCACCACTACCCCAAAGTATGACACCCTGCTCTCAGTCCCATCATTCTCTAGTCTATATGGATACTGGGGCTTGTCCTTGCACAATTTGCACTTGGCATTTTTGAACCTTATGATGTTCCCATAGGCCCATTTCCTGAGCTTTTCAAAGTCCCTCTGCATGGCATCCCATCTCTCAGGCATGTCAGCTGCACCTTGGTGCAGCTTGGTGTCTTCTGCAAACTCGCTGAAGGTGCACCTGATCCCTCTGCCTATGTCATTGTTGAAGAAAACAGTAGTGGTCCCAGTGCAGATGCCTGATGTACATCATTCATCACTGATTTCTGTCTGGACATCGAGCAATTGATCACCTTCATTTCAGTATGAGGGCACCTCATTCCTCTGAAGTTTTACTCCTGAACAGAGGGTGTTGAGAGAAAAATCAGTGCAAATATCCAGTTTGGGATTGGGTCTAACAGTAATGATATAACTGTCACAGAGAAACATACCTGGATAATGATATTTGCATGAATGTCAAAAGGCCACAGGACACCCACTGCCTAATTAGCAGAAATAAAGGTTATAATGACCTCATCTAGGTTTTACTGCCCACTTCAAAGGTATTTTCATTTTGCAAGCTTGGTATTTAGGCATTTGTAATTGAAAGGATGAAAGAAAAATCAAGATGAGAATAAGAAAAAAACTATTTATACATCTAAAAAGAGTATAACAATGCATGGTTATTTATTAATAAATATCAGTGACTTTCAAGACAAAAAGCAAACTAACCTGCACATGTGCACTTTTAGTGACAATTAGAATATTAATTTAACTAAGATTATTTTCTCATTTCTGTACTGGTGTGTCTTGCCACATTTACACTGGACACAAGATGCCCAACCACTAGATGAAAAATTTTGCTTTAAATTTTAAAATTATTTCATGTGAAATGTAAATTTAAAGAAATTGTCATATGGAATATGTATGTAAACATACATATACATGTAACTGTAAAAAACACTGCAAATAACTTTGTTTATCAGTTCACCTGAATGTTTGTTTGAAAAAGGCTTCAGAGTTTGATTGGTCAAACCTCCTGCACTGAGGCAGGCTCAAAAGACACCTGTAAGGATTTTCATGTATATTATTACATAAAAATCAAAATAAATCTATTTCAAATTTGTCCTAGGGTGACTTTATGATGCTTATATCTCCAACTTTCTGTTCTATTTATGCTGAATATTAAGTTCTGCACCTTTAAGACTGGTTCTGAGAGCAAAATTCTTTTCCTCAAATGAAAAAAATATTAAAATATTTTTTTCATTGTAAGTTTAATGACAAAATTATTGGTAGTTAAAGAGACAGGAGGGATTTTTATCCCCATCTGTTCTATGAGGGAAAAAATAAACAGGATGTATAGGATGAGAGAGATATATTATATGCTGATTGTAGGAAATCAGTCAACCTCTGAAACACAGATAATACTTTGTCTTACCAAGTAAAACTAAGGAAAAATTAATAAAATATTTTTTATTCTGGAACACAATTAAGAGTTTTACTTATGTAATGAAAACCATCAAAAATGACATTTTATATATTTATTTTTTTACTTTCATTCAAATTCAGTTGCTGGAATTTTTAAGTGAATTAAACTTTGCTAAGATTTCTCAGAATATTAAAAAAAATAAATTAGATAATGGAATAAATATTTGTATGGTAATGCAAGTACCTAAATGTGAATTGGCAAGATATCTATTTCTTGGAAATATATAACCTGTGTAGGAATGTACTAACCTAAACCTTCAGTAGGACAATCATTAAGAAATATGAGGATAGGATTTTTCTTGTCCAACCTAGACTTTTAAAGTTAACAGAGAGCAACCAGTCTTTCTGAAAGTCTATTCTCTTTCAGAAATTCTCCATACTCACTCTGTATGAAGGGGTTGGATTTATACAAGTTCCTCTTAAATATGCAAGTCAGTTGAGAAGATTACTACCTACATTTAGTTATTGATATTGGGGGGATGTGAGACTTGTAGATTTAGAGAGCATCAAAAGTCACAGGCAAGTCTAATCCCCTGATGAGTATTGAGAGCAGCCATGCATTTCCTTTTGTATTTGCCCTTCTAGTTCCCAAAAGTAATTTTCAGAGCTCTTCCATCCTCTTGTGGTGGGACAATAAAATGGACTCATTACTTCTCTTTCTCTCCCTCTTAACATCTACACTTTAGCTCACCCCCAAATGCAGCTTGTGGACAGGGTTTTCTTTCAGGTTCTGGTGTCTTTTTAAAAGTGGTATTACCTACAATAATAAGGAAAAATCTTTTTGGCAGCAGCTGAAAGAATTTTTTCTTATCACTCCTCAATGTAACCAGTCCTTTGATTAATCAGAGCAACTGAAAAACAAGACTTTCCTCTTCTGTAGACCTGTCATGACACCTATGCCAAAATTTGATTGTCATTTGACCCAAGCTGGTGTTATATATAGTGTAGAGGGGGAAAAGCAGACACTAGCAAGAGTTAATTCCAGAAACATATAGCTCCTATAATATGTCATGCTAACACATATAGCACATTTGCACACTTGAGTGGACACTTTCTGGTGGTTGACAGAATCTAACACCCTCTTTTCTTTGTTTGATTCATTGCTGTTAGACTGGTTAGTTCATGTGTCTTTGTGCACATTCGTAAATCCTCAATATTTGTTTGTTTCTTCTAGGAAAATTCTTATTTATTTGCTATAATTTTTAGTTAGTCTTATCATTAACATCATTTGTAAAAAACAGACTAAATGACTAATGAAATAAAGGGAACTAGCTTTCATTGCTATTTATTCATAGTTAAAAGAGTAAAAAAAAAAAAAAAGGAAGACTGAGGGTCTTTCTTCAGAGGATAAATTTCTATGACCTTTTCTTGTATTAGTACTTGAATGTGGTTGAGTAGCCTCATTGAAACTATTTAAAATATTCTAGTTAAGTCTGGTAGAAGATCAGGACTCTAGCCAAACTCTTCTATGTACATCTGTTCAGTCCAAGGAGTGACTCTCTTTTTGAGTAAAGGCTAAGACTTCTCAAAATTAGATGCCAGAAATGTGGATAAATGCTAGGAAGATTCCCTCAACTGAAATTGAAATGTATATTATTAGTGTGACCTGGCAGCTAGAAACATAATAAAAAAGTGTTACGAAAATTATATAGACTTTTAGACACAAAAGCATTCCTCCTTTTCCCCCTTTTTTACACTGGTCTGTAAAATTTAACAGAAAATAAGATCCTCATTATAAATTGTGCTGCTCATCAAATAATCCAGTTGATAAACTAGTGTTTCTACTGATCTGTATGAAATGATTTTACAAACAAAATATTTTTGTAATTTCAAATACACTTTTCCTATTAATTATGGAGCAGCAAATGAAATAATCATGTTAACTACTATGAATGGCAAATACTCTGTTTCATAATCAAGAACTTGTGTCTAAACTCTCAATGGAAATTGACTATAAATGAATTCAACTTCTTTTCTAAAAATGCTTATAAATGTTTGTAATTCAGCTTAGAATTCTTGTGGGTTTTTTTCCCATAATTTTTAAACAATAAAAAATAGTCCTTGATATTGAAAGGAAAATGTTAACATCATTTGCCATTAGTCAGAAGTGTAACTTCATTAAAGCAGAAGGCCATATAATCCCTACAGGAGCTCTCTGCAGGAAATACTTTATTCTTACTTAGCATATCTGTGAATTCTATCAGCATTAGTGTCTTTCACAATGTTTGTTTCTCCTGAATATTTATGAAGGACTGTCCAGTGACCTGCTTAGAATCTCCAGGCTTGTTCTGCCTTAACAATCTCTTAAGTAGAATGCAATCAGAAGACTCATTCTCCCTCAACAGCAGTGATCAATATGGTAGAGGCCAAGGAAATGTAGGCAGAAAAGAGATTTCTATCAATGAAACAGAAGAAAGAAAACCAAATATAGGATTGGACTATAACTCACAAAAAACCTTATAATACCTAAGTCATGGTAGTCTCTCCTTTGTTCATCTTTGCATAATTACACCACTACATTATAATGCTCACTACAAGAGCATTCCACAGAAAAAAAAAAGTGGTAGCTCTTTAAATAATAAATTTAGGGAGCTTTTGAGATCAGAGGACCAGTATTCCTTTCTGACTTATTGATACATTTTAATTAATCATTTAAAAGTTTGTATTAATTTACTAGGATCAGAAGGTTTGAGGGCTTTTTGCTGGTTTTTGGCATATTTCATATTAATATTATTGCAACTCTCCATTAAACTTAAATACTCAGTTACTCTTAAGTTATGTGTATTGTTATCCTCCTGAAAATTATCCCCCAATTTCCCAAATACATACATGTGGCACAGTGTTTGATAATGTTGATGTAACACTAAGCTACCTGTAGCACTCTTGATATAACACCGTCATCTCATTGACTTTATAACACTCATCCCCAGTAGATTAATTCTCTTGTAATTATTAGCATCTAAAACCTTAGCAGTTTTCTCCTTTTAATTCCTCTGAAAGATTCACACCCACGTTTGGTTGCACATTTTTATAGTTGTTGTTTGCATTTACTGTCATGATGAAGAGCTATCCCCAGCATTATTTACAGATACTCCCTAGATATGTTCACATAAACCAATAGATTTTTTTTCTTTTTTTTCATTTTCACAGAATCACAGAGTAGGAAAAGTTGGAAGGGACCACAGAGGGTCATCTGATCCAACTTCTCTGCTCAGGCAGGGCCATCCTAGAGCACCTTTCAGAGGATTGCCTCCAGAGAGTTCTTGAATTCCTCTAGTGAGGGAGACTCCACAACCTCTCGGGGCAGTCTATTCCAGTGTGTGGTCACTTGCATGATAAAGTTCTTCCTTATGTTCAGGTAGAACTTTCTGTGCATCAGTTTCTGCCCATTGCTTCTTATCCTATTGCTTGGCACCACTGAGAAAGGCCTGGCTCCATCCTCTTGACACCCTCCCTTTAGATACTTATAGACAATGAGGTCAGTGAGGTGCCCTCTCAGTTGGCTCTTCTCAAGTCTGAACAGGACCAGATTTATCATCCTTTCCTTCTGAGAGAGTTTGAGAGTCTACAGACCCTTGATCAACTTTGTTGCTCTCCATCAAATCTACTTCAGGAGCTCCATGTTTTTACTGACAAGCCCAGAGCTGGACACTGCCCTCTGTATGTGGCCTCACCAGGGCTGAGCAGAGGGGCAGGATCACCTCCCTCAACCTGCTGGCAATTCTCTTCCTAATGCACCCCAGGATACCTTTGGCCTCCTTGGCCCCCAGGTCACTCTGCAGGCTCATGGACAGCTTGTTATCCACCAGGACTGCCAGCTCCTTCTCTGCAGAGCTGCTTTCCAGCAGGTCAGCCCCCAGCCTGTGCTGCTGCATGGGGTTATTCTTCCCCAGGTTCAGGATCCTGCATTTGCCTTTGCTGGATTTCAGACAGTTCCTCTCTACCCACCTGTCCAGCCTGTCCAGATCCCTCTGAAGGGCTGCAGAGCTCTCTGGGCCATTCCCCCCAGGTTTGTGTCACCAATGAACTTGCTGAGGGGCATCTGTCCCTTCATCCAAGGCACTGATGGATAAGTCAAACAATAGTGGGGCAGGTATTGAACCTTGGGGGACACCACTAGTGACAGGCCTCCAATTAGACTCTGTGCCACTGATTAGGACCCTCTGAGACCTGCTGTTCAGCCATGTGCTGCACTGTCCACTCATCCAGTACACACTTCCTGACTTTGCCTATGAGGATTTCATGAGAGACTTAGTTGAAAGCCTTGCTGAAATCAAGGTAAACAATATTCACTGTTCCTCTCTCATACATTCAGGTAGTTTTTTCATCATAGGAGTCAACCAGGTTGATCAAGCATGATTTATCTTTAGTGAATCCATACTGACTATCCTAATCTCCTTCCTGTCCTCCATATGGATAGAGATGGCCTCCAGAATGAGGCTCTTCATACCTTTCCAGGGCTGAGGTGAGGTTGACTAGCTGGTAGTTCTCTTTTCACTCCTTTTGAAGACTGGGGTGAAATTTGCTTCCTTTCAGTCCTCACACCTCCCCTGATGGCCCTGACCGTACAAAGATGATTGCAGGAAGTCTTGTTATGATGTGTGCCAGATCTCTCAGCATTCAGGGATGCATCCTGTCAAGGTCCATTTTGCAAATGAACTCTTAGGAAAATAGAATTAAATCTTCCAGGAAATATTTTGTCCAGCAGCACCTTGGCCCACAGGCTACAACTTCCAGAAACTGAAAGCCACTGATGAAATTTTTTTATGGTACATGTCAAATGCTACCTGTAGGAGCAGAAAACAACCCAAATTTAGGATATCATAGGGTAAAGATATATTTAACAAGAAAAATCAGGCGAAGGACAATTTTATTGAAAACAAATATATTCTTTTAAGTTTCCCAGAAGAGAATAACAATCAAGTTAAAGTAAACTACTTCTTGTTTATAATCCCACCCCATTTTGTCTTCAATTTAGTCCACATAACTTTTGCTTTCTGATTTTTTTTTGGTGGATGAAATTATTTTTTAATGTGAAAAATAGATGTGGATAGAGAGTGAATGTTGTTCTGTATTATATAAATTGTTATGAAAAACCTTTCACTTCAAGAAAAAACTGAAAAACCATTCTATTAAGTTATAAAATTATAAGGCTAAACCAGTAATTTTTTTTACCTACAGCAAGGGAATACTTAGATTTCAAAACAAATATACATGTGTATGTCCAGGTTAAAAAAAAAAAGAAAAAAAAAAGAAAAAGAAAAAAAAAAAAAAGTAAAATTATCAAATGCATGAGGGTAAGAAGTTTCCCTGAGAACTCTGGATAACATGGAAAGCTTCAAGTGAGAGATTGTTGAGATTAAAGTGCTTTTCTCTATTTGACTTTTGCTTTATTCAGAGACACTTAAGTTTGTTGTTCTTTTTAAAAGAAGAGAGTTTTGGCAGAAATAACTTGGCTTTATATTGTTATTCTCCTGAGTATATTAGTTGGTTGTTTTTCCTTACACATTTGAGCAAAAGCGTTTGTTTTCTGAAAACAGAGCCTGTCCAGAACATCCTATAATGACATACTCTATGAATTTCAATAAAACAAAGTTAAGCTTTTGAGTTGATATAAATTAACAAAACAAACCAGTTCTGATTTACTTGGAAAAAAAAGGATCATATACTACTTCAAGAGAATAAAATAGGAAAAATCCCATCTTTTCATATCTACATGTTAGACCTTAGTTTTATCTACATGGTAAGACCTTAGTTTTCTGTAACACTTAAGAGACTTAACATGTAGTTTCAATATTGGCTCAACTTCTGGTCAGTCCTGCTGCTCCCTCCAAAAAGTTTGTGTAATGGAGGGAAGCTCTGCTAGTCTTTCTATCTCATGCAGCTCGCAGGTGTCCGTTGGTTTTCTTTTTGTTATCCATTATCTGACTCAGCTCAGTTCCGTGTCTAGATCACCTACAAGGGGAAGCAGGATGTGAAAGAAAGATAAAATTTTTCACCATTATCCTGCAATTATGAAGACTTACATTATTTTGGAAACACTAACTAATGTGGCTTTAAGATTGAGAATTTTATGACTACTAATAAAAAGATTGCTCCTTACTTCTGTAAGTAGGAATCTAAATAAAAAGACTACTTTCAAAACCAGAGCAGAAAGTCCAGTCACTATAATTAAACCCTACAGGAGATTTCCTGTGGGAGCATCATAAAACCTTTTGAAAATTGATCCAGCTGTTTCATTTTCCTTCATTTTTCAGCAGTATGCTTAACACAAGCAGCAAAATGCTGCACTGCTGGTTGAGTACTGACTCACAAGGAAGTTTGATATGCAGATGATCAACATGACTTCCTACAGTAGCTCTTTTTGTTTCCTTTTCCTTTTCATTTTAAGTTTGCCATCTAGATATTGTCAGGTCTCCTACTGTTTAGCATGTAAAGGCTGACAAGAGCCCAGCCCAAGGATTATAAGCTGTACTTCATATAAATCCTGCAGATTTTAGGTGATGCTACAGCCAACTAGCCATTCATATAGAAGTCCATAATGCTCTTTACCTCTTGGAGAGGCACAGTACTGATTGAAATACAATTATTCAAGTTTAGGAGGAAGGATAATATCGCCTGGTTGAGCAAATCCCAAACACTGATGAGACATAAAATTTATGTAATTTTAGGACTACTATATTTCCTTGTTGCAAATACTGATGAGGCATTATCATTTCGAGTGACTGGTATATTCTAGCTTGTTTACAAGGAGGTATCCTGTTATGAAAGTTATCAGCTTTGTAGCATCTAGTTACAATTTTAAGTACTATCCTTACAGAACTTATAGCAAGAGTTATATGGTGAAGAGAAGGACGTCAAGAAAATGGTAATGCTTTTTTCTTTTAAGATAACAATTAAAAGACTTTGGGAAGAAAATATACAAAGAAATCTTGCCTTCTCTAGAGCCTAAACTACTGCAAACAGGATTGTCACGGTGCCACTCAGGATCTTTTTTCTTAAATATTTTTGTCATACTAGAGACTAAGTTAATTTTGTGAAGACAGATGAGATTTCTCTTATCTGTTATCCAGCAGTTCAGTAGTTAAGATTTTCCTTCAGACTGTGAGAATCTTGAACGTATCTCATTTTCTTCCTGATGATGGTTTACATGGTCATCATCTGTTCTGAATGGGCCATTTTCTTCAGGGAATTTTAAAATATATTGAGAAAAGTAAGAATGTACAGCTTAACCTAGTTATATTAGTTCTAAAATAATTTCATATTATTTCAAATAAATGTTTAGAGGTAGATACTATATTTAGGAAGTGAGAGATGAACACTGGTACCTGTAAAAGAACAGAGGGATTCAAACACAGGCAGTATCTAGTAAACAGGTTATAGAAGTTGCATTTATTTCCTACCTCGAGATTTTACTAATAAAATTTTTAATATTTTTAAAGGGTGACATGAGAGAATCACTTTTGTTTTTTTTTTTCTGGGGGGTTGGGAGGGGCAGAGGATGATTACTTTAACCTGTTAGCCAATGTGTATTCCCAGGCAGTTCTGCTGGAAACTTCTCTGTTGGAAACTGAGGCTGAGCTGAATGTTTCAGCTATTACAGCAACATGGACACTAAATCCTGATACATACATCCTGATACATCCTGAATCCTGAACTCTGAGTTTATTTATGATACTGAGCTTTTGAGGGGCTACATGGCTGGGGTATACAGGAGACAAGGAGCTATGTAGTACAAGAAGGTCATAAGGAAAACTTCAGTATCAAAATACTTGCTCATCTAAAATTTGAGTAAAATTTTTAATTTCGTTTCTGAAATGTTTTCATGGTCTCTAAAATGTGTTGAAGAATTAGCAGGCCTTTCTAGTTAAATTAGTATGTGGAAAAAAGTGCATCTTCAATGACTGATATTAGAAATAAAGAGGTTATGATGTAGAATTATTTGATTTCAGAATATAAATAAAATTGATAAAGTAATAGTATTGTTTACTTACCTTAGAAGTGACTAATGTGCTACATAAATAAATAATCTCTATCACAAATATCACAAGTCATATTTTATACAGCATTAGAAAAAACTTTAAGTATTAAGAACTAAATAATTGTGTGAAAGAAATAGTATGGAAAAATGTTGTATAGATTGAATAAAAGATAGTGTTTAAATTGCACCTTACCCCTGAGCTGAGACTTGCCACTTCAGACATTTTACATTAGGAATACACTCTGGTTTCACAGTTTCTCATCAGCTGTGTACTAAGGCATGAAGTGCTCCACTTAATACCACAGCTTACACAAATAAACATGTTTGATTTTGATGAATCCCGAGCTTGCTTTTTGATGAATACTATTGAGACAGCTCATTAAAAACTAGGCTTTTTTTTTTTTTTTTTACTTTGGTCACATTACTATCTAGAACAAAGTCAGACTGCTCTGCAAGAAAAGAAAAGTTATATAATGACTTGGATTTCACCGCTGCTTATTAAAACAACATCAGAGCCATGTGCTGCATTTTTTAAGAGAAGGATTGATACAGTCATGACAGTTGATGCTGTTTTAACTCATATTGCCAGAAGTTTCACTTTATGCACTTCTGTTAGCAGGGAGAGCTTCAGACAATCAGTAGTTCCTGTATGCAAAGCAGGACTGGCATTACCAGTATCAAAGGCAAACAACCAGGTTTGGGATCAGGAGAAGCAGTGTAGCCATGGACACGGTGCTTGGCCTGAACTCACAAACCCTGCAGCTCAGTACAAGTGATGAGGCTACTTGGAGATCTGCGCCAGTGTGGCTATACCAGTGCCACTAAGAAATGTTCCTAAAGCTTGCCTGGGTAGTTTTGCTGCATTACATCCTTTGTGTGCCCTGAATTCACAGGGGTTTTTTTAAAGAGAGGGTTTAATGAACAAAGTTTGTAATTTTTTCTGTGTTTCTTATTGCAAGTATAATCTGAAATTGCTAAATATTTCTTAAGTCTTTATTGTCTGGCTCTATTAATTATTTATGTTTCAGAGTCTTTCTTTAGTAGGGTTCAATGGAGAAGACCTAGGACATAGGAACAAAATTCCTTCTATTTAGTGTGTAACTGAGACAGAGTCTTTGAGTGACTGATTTGAAAGCAGTGATAAAGTAAAAAAAATGCTGCAATTTTTTTCTCTTAATTGCTATGTTACAGAGTTTCTGAAGGAAAAGAAAAAAAACCTGTGGTCAATGTATCAATAAAACTATTCCTAAAATTGACAGCTTCTGATTTTTCTCTTTTCTGGGCATATTTTATCCATAAATAAATGTGAATTATGTCACTTCAAGACATTTCTCATGAGTGTCACAAATTAGGAAACATGGTAAATGGGAAGACCAAGAGATATGTGTATGTATCTTGATGGAAACTTCCCAGTCCTGAAGATTATTTTGCTGTGGTCAGAAGTCAGTTTTCCTAAAGATAGGACAACCCTTCCTTTAGAGTAAAACTTTAAGACTTTTTTGCTCCTTTATAAAAAACCCAGTAATGAATTTAAAAATTCAAAATCATTCAGATTTTAGTTGTTCCACTTTTGCTGCTGCTAATTCTTGTAGCTAGTGTGGAACAGAGCACTGAAATATATTTGGAGCTTATTTACTTAATTCAAAATCAGATAATATTCCAGCAGAAGGGTATGTGAGGAAAAGCCCCATCTTTATATATAAATTAAGCATACTCATCATGGAAAGAAAGAATCAATCCTGCACTGTCATGTCAAAACAGTTGTAAAATTATTGATTGATAATTGGTTGTAATTTTTAAGTCTAAATATCTATGGGAAAATTTGTATCCATAGCTTTATGTAAATTGGATATTCTGTTTTCTTTGGAAGGGTGAATACAGTGATGACTGCTGAGTTACTTATCTTGGTTTTCAGCATGTGACATGACACGAACTACAGAAGGTTGAAACATGAAGTAGTACTGTTGGCTCAATTTTGATTTGACACTACTTCAGTGGAACATTCTTTCACAGACATTGCTGTAAGTGTGAAGCTTATGTTGGTCTGATTATATATCTTGTATCCCTGCAATGTCTAAGGAATTTGATCACCAAACACTTAAGAACTGAAAGCTATCCTCGGCTGCTGGATGTTTTTTAAGAATATAGATCTATATAACCTATATAGATAGGTATTGAACTACCCAACCCAGCTCATGGAGAATTATAAAAATACCTGGGGTGTAGGACAAGGAGGGAATAGAACTGCTAGACTGTGGCTCAGCTCCAAACATTTAATAAACAAGCAGTTTTTTGAGAAAATCAAATACTAAAGGTTGATAAAAAAATTGAACAGGCTTTTAAAATTTCTGTTTCCAGGCAGAAATAGAAATGGAGTGCTGGATGCTGCTGGCAGGTATTTTCTTACAACATTATTATGCTTGGGAAAAGATTATTTAATGAAGATTTCACAAGAACAACTACTGTGTGATCTACAAATAAGTTTAGCCTATGATTTTGTAAATTATTTATATAACCAATGTTTACATTTTCAGTAAAATGGCATATATTAATTTCTGTCAACAGTTCTATTAAGTACTTTCATGAAAATAAAATTTTTACTGCTTTTTTTCTCTCCTAGGGAAGGACTGTGTTTACCATGTTGATAGGATTTGTTTGCTTTTTCACAATAGGTGCAGCTAAGTGTGCTTGATTGTTATTTCCAAAGTAAAATATAAGAAAAAAGCTTTGAGATAAAAACTGCAAATTTGTTAGTGGGCAAGTGAATCCACAGGTGAGGTTGATTGCTGAATTCCCCATTATGGAGAGATTCAGTACTCTCACAAGATTTCCTTTGCAATATGCTATTTTACTGTTCCAGTGGGAAGCAGCCTAACACAGTATTATGGGCCACAGGAAGGCAGGATATCTTAAGCAGGTCAGTCACAGAGGACTTTGAATTGCTTTCTATAGTTAAGAGCAAGTGAATGGTGACCTACATAGCTGAGAGAATTCTGGTGTTTGTTTGAAGTAATTGGAGCTTTTCAGGATATATGTCTCAGTTGCTAGAGGGAAGCTAAAATAATTAAGTCTAAATCTTGTGTCTAGATCTGTGTCCAAAAGCACAGACTACAGTAATCTCTTAAGAATGTAAGGGATAGATAGTTTGTGTTTGACTGTTTTTATTATAATGTTTAATACAACCCCTCACAGAAATAAGGAAACTGAAAAGACCACATGATAGTAAACCAACTTAAAAACATCCTCAGCTGTGAGGATTATTATGGGCAAGATAAATCTCTTTCAAATACTATTTCTACTTGCATCTATGGCTACCTGTTTATGCTGTTGATTTTAGTGATAGGAATCACCAAAAAGCTGCAGTAGATATCTGAAATGAAGGAACATGGAGTTTGTCTTTCACCTCTGGATATCCCACATCTTTTTCGATGTGTTTTCTGATAAGTAATGTGAGGGTCTTGTGATTCTTGTGGAACAGTAAAAATCAGCAGCTCACACTTTATTGTATGTAATTTAAAAGGAAAAAAAAAGTGAAAATTCTAATATTTTGTAGAGTCAACTGGAGGAGTCAAATAAAAATTCGGGGTGCAAATATAATGGACTATTGCACAGAAATATGACTGCATTTATCCCCTGCCCACAGAGCAAAGTGGTCACCTATTGAAGATTGAGTAGGTCTCTATTTCTTTAATTATGATTGCATTTCTAATGATTCAAGATTTTGTCATCTTGATGGTCATTTTTACTTGTTTCTCTGTTATCACATATAAGAAAAGGAAGACAGATATTCTATCGCCCAATACGTTCTGAGAGATCCATATCATAGAATGTGAGTGATTCAAAGCCCGTATTGAGAATTACTTTATGATGAGTTTTAAAGAAAAATAAGATAGGATAATTAGTTACATATTCATAAAATATTTAATTATAAATGAAAATATTTTGGAAGCCTTACTAATGGTAAATGCATTTCAATTTGAATATTTCTTCAGTCCTGAAAACTGATCTGAACACATTTCTTTGAGGTTTTTAATAAATTTTCACATTGACAGGCCTTTTCGTAATCTTTAAGATACTGATCTTTTAAAGAAATACAAATAAGTATGACAAAATGGGCATAATATCAACAAATACTTGAAAATATCAAATACAATGAAATTTTATTGATTATTTTTGTTGAGATTAAAAACTGTTATATTAATATTCTTTATTAGCTTTCTTGTCCAGTAAAAAGTTGCATTCAATAAAATCTACATATGACTTATTATTATTTTTATTCTTATAATTCTAATTGAAAGAGAAAAGAAAAATAAGACAGGTCATTGTTTGTTAATTCATGCCTTGAATGGTGGCTGTTGCAGGTGTCTGGTTTTTGAGGATTACAGAGTGTTTGGCACCGTCATGATAAGTGACCCTGACATTATCTCCACACTATTGATTTTCACACAGGACCATAGGTTTTGTGAGAACACTGAACAATGTATAAGCATGCACAGTATAATTTTATCTTGAAAAAAACTTCCCAAGTATTTGAAGTCAGTCATTAATGATGCTTAAATCTGTAGATCAGGTGCCTTGGACTTATATTTTGCCAAGAGATTTACAATTGTCAAAACTTGTTCTTGAAAACTTTGTGGGAGTGGGTTTTGTTCTGTTCTCTATGCTCTGTTTTGCTCTGGTTTGGTCTGGTTGGTTTGAGATTTTTTTTCGTCCCTCATTAAAATCTGGATTTTGGATGGGTTTTAGCAAAGGACTTGCCTCACTCATGTGGACTTGAAGAATGAACAAAAAGGTTAAAATAAGGAGCCATAGGTTTGAACAACCATAGATATTTCCAGTTCATTAATCTAAGGTAAAGTGGCTGAATTTCACTCACTAGGTATACATTTAGATTTTAAAAACAGACAAAAACCTCCAAACTAACAAGCCCCACCCAAAATCAAGAACTTTTAAAAATTAAAAAAAGATATGCTTAAATTAAAGTTTAAAAATAACATAAGATTTGAAATTCTATTCATTTTCTATTATTTTCTTAAATTTATGCTATTCAGTAATCTGTCCTACACATAATTGCTAACATTTGTGTGGACATAGCATTGATTCACACAGTCTACCCAATGTGTAGAAAATTAATTTTGGGAGGAGAAGAAGGAAGAAAATGGAAGTCAATATCCATTTCTACTCGTGGATTCAGCCAGCTGTGCCATGTGAATTGTATTTTGGATCTAAGAAGGCCATTCCATGGTACTCATGAAATTTCTATGGCTCAGCCACTTTCAAAAGTCTCTTTAGTGCTGAAAGGAGTCCTTAAGCTTTACAATCCTGTTAAAGCCTTCATTTTCCACTCAGATTAACCTTTATACTTTGAATCATTGGGGTATTCATCCTTGCTTGAAAGAAAACTGAGGAAGCTATGGGAAGTAAGAGACAGGAGTTCATCGTTCTGAGGTTTGGCTTTTTTGTTTTAATGTGGGGGAAAAATAAACCTCTCTTTCTGAGCTCTACAAATAAAAATGCCTTATTCTAAGGAAGAGACATAAACTATCAAATGTAATGAAATGTTTTTGTTAAATAATAAGCAACAGAAGCATAAAGAAATAAATATTTTTCATAGAGGTAAAATATATACAACTATAAAATCATAAATATACTGGAGAATTATAATATGAATTTGTAAATTGTATGCAAATAGCTTGAAACCAGATCTACAAAGACATAAATAAAGCAACAAGACTGAAAGGTTTATATGTTGGCTTGTTTATAGAGTAGCACAAACATTTTTCTTTTTTAATTGGCAATTAATTTTCGGCAGCCATCTAGGTACTTTCATGTCAAATTACTTTCCCTATACTAAACAAGATTAGGCATCCAAGCAGCAAAGCACTTATGTGAAAAGTGAGAAACTGACTGTCAAGTAGATATTTTCCACATATAACCAATTAAAATGTTTCCTTTGTGATGAATGGATGTTGTAATTCCACATCTTGTATTTCCACTTTGGTCTGCACACCTGCCTAACTTCATGGTTCTAGTGTCTGAAGATAGATAAAGGCAATACTGAGTTCTCTCACTGTTTCTCCTGCTCTTTAACTCCAGGACAAATGTGGTATACAAGCATCTGTTATTGAGGTCTGAGTCATAAATAATATATCCAACCAGTAATGCTGCCCATACATATTTTAGTTCAGATGAATACCCACAATACAATGGATGAATGTAAGCTTTTTAGCAGGTCATTGCTTTGATGATTTTTTTCTTTTGCCTCACTTCAGTATTTTTTCAAGATATTTCCACATTTAAATGTAGGGCTACTGACACATAAGGTATAAAGTAATGTATTATTGATACTCTTCAAATGAATGACATAAAAAGGAAAATATTGATTTTAAAAAGAAGTATCATTTTTCTTATTTCACAGAAGACTGATGCAAGTTCATGTGGCTATCAATATTATTTGAATTAATGCATATTCCTTACTATTGATTGCTTTAACAATGATTGTCATAACTGATTTATGGGCACTTAGGCATGTTAAATTTTTAAAAAGGCAAATATCAGATTTGTATATATAGATGGATTGACTTGAATAAACAAGATTGCTAAATGTTAATGACACAGTGTTTGATGGAATTTGCATTATAATACATTATGTTCAATACTTTGTTTTTAAAGTGCTACTGAAAAACTTCAAAGATTTCTTTGAGAAATTTTACTGTGGGAGAGATTCTGTTATTCTCATTCATGGTATCTTACTGAACAAGTCATACCTTTGATTTCAGTGGGATTTATTATAAGTAAATAAAATTTAAAAAAAATGCTAAATGTACCTTAAAAGTCAACGATGACACCAATTCAAATGGAACCTAAACAGAAAAAAGGTGTGGGAGGGAGGGAACCCAAACTTTCCACGTGTGGTGACTGTTTTTAAAAGAAAAATAAAGCCAGTTCAGAAAAAAAAAAATGATCAGAACACAGTGATGGAAGTGAGTGTAAAGAATTTATGGTACACAGAAGTTAAATTCTCTATTTCAGAAGAAACAACTTGAATTACAGAGAAAAATCCTGGACAGCACAGTACAGAGACTTGAACTACCCAAGAGCTCTGTTGTAGTGAATAAACTGGGGGACAATCTAGAAGGTATATGAATTTGTTTTCCTGTGTATATGTCTAAAGGACCAATATTTGCTAAAGCTGGACTCAGAAGAGTGTGCTAGAGAAAAAGGTAGAGGTTCATTTCACATTAAGTTCAGTATCTATAGGGTTGTTGCTAGTTATCTGAGATGAATCAATTCACCCATACATAATAAATGGGGAAAAACACCTGAAGGATAATGCATCTAAACCTTAAATGGGTTTGAAAAATAAGGCATATTTGTGAACCATTTTTTCTTTCCATTGACTGGAAAGGAAGCCAGGACAATTACTTTAGCTTTACTAGACGATGTGCTAAATATTTCAAATTAGGTGAAATGAATTCCATTTATTTGGAGAGTCCTTATAAACATCCCAGTAAGTAAAAATGCCTGGATTCCGTTATGACTCAAGAAAATTAAGAATGGCCAGGGTTTAAGTTAGAAGCCAGGACAAGAGTCTGCAGTATGACCATCAAGGCCGTTTCACTAGGATAGTTAGCACTTTCACTTGACACCAGCTAACCAACATCTCTGTCAGAAGAAATCTTCAGCTAAGCAGAGGGGCATTTAAAGAATGTTTTTTTCCATCCAAGCCCTAACTGAGAAAATAACTTTTGAGTATATCTTTAATCATGTTGGTATCTTTCTAACTTAATTGTATCATGCTCTATTTAGAGAGCATGCACATACATTGCTGTTTGTTCAGTTCATTTATTTGCTTTGGTTTTGGTTGTTTTGGTTTTTTGAAGCGAGGTAAATTATCAATTAGAGATCAAATAAAAATTTGATCAAAGAAAGAGCATTAATGTTAGGGAAGAAGCATGGTTAACTTTTTAACCATACATTTTAAAAAACAATACCTCACCTCAAAATCTTGAGGGACAAGTATCCTAAATTCACATGCTATTTAACTGTAAAAATATTTATTGCAGTTACCAATACACAAAATGTCTAGACTGCCTTTATATAAAAAACATTTGGATGCTTTTTTTTGTTGTCAGCATCTTTTTAAATTACAGTTACAATATTTCTAATATGTAATAGCTTCATATTTAGAGCTCAATTGCACTCCACTCTTATCATAGTTGCAACAAAGCAGCTGACACCTGATAATCCTTGAGATGCTCTGAGTTCTGTCACTCTTTTATGATCCAGATTTCGATTAAATAGATTACAAAGAAACTTACCATCTTTTTTTGTTACTAACTTATTTACTAGGCATAGTAAGTGCAGTACAATTACAAGAAAATCAGGTTTCTTATCTCAGTTAAAAAAGTAAGACATTCTACAGCTAATATTGTGAGAATAAGGGCAATTGCACTACAAAAATTAAATATCATATAATTAAAATTTTGTACTATAGGTTATATTTAGTAGAAGAGCAGACTCAGAGACCATCACCATAGTTTTTCAACTTTCACATCATTTCATGCCATGATTAAGAAAATTTTATATTACTTTATATACTCGTACCATAAATTTCCCACACAAGGGATAAATTAATCTTTGCAATGTATTTAAGTCTACACCAGAATAAAAGATATAATAGCTATTGGAAAAACATGTTTAGAAGATAGTCTTGAAAGCTGATGGTGTCATTCAGAAAAGCAGTTTTTTTCCCGGTACACACAGACTTTTTTCCTGTCTCTTATTGTGCTTCTGCATCAACTTCTAAACTAAAAAACATGAAAGCATCCCTTGCATCCCATGATCATATATTCACACCAGTTGTATCCTAAATTTGTGTTCAGTGAGAATGGATGTATTTCACCACATATTGTTCTTGCTACTGGAGGAGTTTTCAACCATCTTCCACAAAGTCTTTGAGAAGACCTTGATTAGATAGCATCCATAGCTGGCTACAAAACCCAGGAAGCCTCAACAGTGACAGGAATTGGATACTGGGGTACAAGAATAAGTCTAGAGCTAGTCCAAGACCTTGAGACTATAGCTCATCTTATCTGACTGTGAAACAAGGACAAAAATTCTTTTCCTTTTCACAAGATGGAGACAGGAAGACAGCAGTATCAATACCAGCAGTACATACTCATAAGTTAGCAGTACATACAGGTCAGAGGTAAGCAAAGCTTGGTATTGCTCTAGTAGCATCCTAAAAGGCTACAGTAATACAAAACAGGCAAGTCTCTGGGAGGCCTTCAGTATATCCCCTGAATGAATGTGTTCCTTACATCTGAAAGACTCTTACCATGTAAAGTCTCACCTAAAATTTACAAACCCATTACTACAGCACTTCTATCATGACACAGAATATGCTGCAGTCGTAGCTAGTTTATATATCCTCTCTGGAGGACATTTTTTCCCATCTGCCACAGGAACTGCCATTTGAGGAAGACCACAAAGTCTCATTGAAAAAGTATTTTTTCTATGGATAATGACTACAAGGAAGAAGAGGTGTGTTAGCCCTTCAAAAGCAAGTTCTCATGGCTGATGAGTGAAACACAATTTACTGTTGATGTTAATAGTGTAAATGTGAAGTAAATGGGTTTGTTGAACTTTAACTGAGAGTCCTCCATGTATGCTGTAAAATTTCCTAAAAGTTACTATTCTGAAACCATGTCAGTACAAGGTAAGAAAATACTATCTCTCTCTTCCTGATGTGACTTTATCAACAAAGCCTTCATACCTTTGTGTGCCAGAGCAACTTGGAGAAGGAAAAGAGTTATAAAATTCATTAAACTATCATTATTCACTGAGTCAGTGATGTTACATACTATGGTCTTTACACTGGTGATGATCTAAGCTACTGAGATTGGCTTTGAACTGAAATTTGCTAAGATTAGTTATTGGATCAATTGCTATACTTCAGAGAAAAGGGAAATAACTAGTTTCTGAGGAGTAAAAATTTCTTAGATTATATGAATTTTTCTGTGATGGTAATTTGTAATTAGCCCATTGGAAGTCCTGGACATAATTGATACAAACCTGGAAAAGAAAATTTTGTTTTACCAACTGGAAATGCAAATCAAAAAGATGAAAAAAAATTTCAGCTCTAGTTCAACAATGGTTCTGATAACTGCAATGTACACTATGCTTACAGTATGAATCCACTCTGATTACTAAAAAAGTGTGTCATTTTTGAATTATAGATGGATTCAGGCACACAGACAACTGTCCCTTTTATAATCACACAAAAAAACCCCAAAACAAAACAAAAAACCAAAAAAAAAAAAAAACCCAAACGAAACAAAAAACAAAACAAACAAACAAACAAAAAAACAACCAGTAAATCCACACTGACTTTATAGCATAAAGAGACATTAAGATGACATTAATATTTTTATATTGCTCTTGGAACTTTGCTTAGTACACCCAGCATAACCTGTTTGCCTTTCTGTCACAGTTACATTATGCTGATATATCTTGATGATGTCTGTGGTTCTGATGCCATTCTAAAGACAGTTTTCATTGTATAAACACTGCGAACAGTTATTTTTGTTTTGGGCTGGAGTCCATAGTTATTTTAAAACCTGCAAACACATTACACTTTGCCAGTCCAACTGAATCTTTCTCAGACATCCTGTACAGAATAATGCATGACCTCCTCGTTTCACAACATAAGGATTTAACATATGTTGTTTACAGTTATATGTTACCTTCACCAGTATAACACTCAGGGGAGTGAGGGATTTTGTAGTATATGTTTTAGAAACACTGAACTTTTCTGCAATTTCACCTTCTTAAGTAGCCTCTGACAAACCTGCCATGAGATTACAAGAAGCAGAGGACTCTGGATAAAGCTCAATTTCATATTGCATTGCTTTCACTTGCAAAGGAATTCAAATAATAACTTCTAAATTAAACAGCTGTGGAGATGTTAAGATATTCTCCATGGACTCTGTGCTGTCGTCTGCAAGCTGATGATTCTGGAATTCTCAGGTATTGTCCCCATGAGGTACTTTTTGCACTGACCTGTACATCTTTTCTGTGTATGTCCCAGTTTCTTTGCACAGTGTTTGTCCTTGAACCAGCAATTATTGGCACTGTGAGATTGTGTTTCATAATAAAAATATACAACCTATGTTCCCTACACTGTACCTCCTGCTCTTCTCCTATTTGTTGCTAAACAGATTTTCTGATACCCCTTGCCGTCTTCAGTTGCAGTCCAAATTAAAACAATAATATCAAATATATATTTTATGAAAGAAACCATAATCAGAAGATTATTTATGTTTTCTTAATGTTGCATGCTATGTACGATATGTCCCTTGAGACAGGAATCGTCCCTTAACTTTCCATTGAAGTCTTTTCTACTGCAAATGCATTTCTTTAGTTCAGCAACTTATTAATGGCTGAGTTTTTTTGCGTCTGTTTTCTTTAACTAATCTGTAAACATTCTACAATCACTAGCAACTTCTGAATTAAGGTAAATTTGTAGAATTTCTGCAATTTCAGCATTGATTAAGGACTGTTTTTGTGAAGAAACAGAAGATATGCAACAATGTTTAGGTTCAACTCCATAAAAGTGCAACTTTTTTCTCATCACTAATATAATTATTGGCTATATCCTGTTACATCTTTTCAGTGTAGGTGCATCAGTCCTCTAGTGAGCCCTCAAATGAGAATGTTTTCCCCAGGCAGACAGTTTAGGTTTCCTTTCCTTCTGTATTTGAGCTGCACTGCACCAGTGCTGCAGGATGTGGTTTTAGCTCTACTTTTAATCTCCAAATAATTTGTCTTTTCCTGTACATGTGGAATAGGGTCTTGTGTTTGTCAGCAGCTATTGTGTCTTGCTTGCTTGCGGCAGAGAATCTCAAACAATGCTGTGTGTTACCTGTGCAGGGGTGCATGCAGGATGTGGCTGTCTCAGGGTTGCTGTCCCTACAAGCAGATAACTCTTGAACAAGGTTAGTTCTTTGAAAAGATGTTCATTTCACAGAAGGAGCTTGTGTTATCCAAAATGAACACCAAAGCTGTGGACCAGGTAGCAGACATTAACAAATATCCAACTCTCTCCTGCGTCTGACTTACAGAGGATGTACGCTACAGTTTGCCTTTTCTATATTTACAGCCCAGAAGGTATTCTATTTGTAACTAGAATCCATTTTGAGGTTATAAGCATAAGCTGTAAGGATGAAGCTCAACAGCAAAATAATAAACTGTGTTCCATGTAGGCTTATATCTTAAAGGAAGAGAGATTCTATACGAAGCATCATGCTTAATTTTCAACCTTCTTCTGAGTGCAAAGGGATGTTTGGGTATACATTAACAGTCTTAATTTTCAGAAAAAGACTGGTTTTGTGGAATTAGTTTATTATAAAGGATGTGTTAGCTTGTCAGGTTTCTGACAGAGGGGAGCCTATGGATAATTTTTCCTTAAGCTTTAAGTACTTACAAAAAAGAAGAAAAACTATGCTTTACCTCTCACAAAGTTTAGCTTTTTGTAAGAGAAGCACTTAGCTACAAAAGCAAGAGATCTAAATGGACACTGTCATCAAGCAGCTAGGCTATCTATGTACTACCATCAAAAGTATTTTGGTCTCCATATTTATACAAAGGAGGCTAAATAGAGAGAGAGCTTTTTATAGTAGCAAAGCCAAGCAACTGGGATCCCTGTCCCAGTATGCAGTCATTGGCAAGGAGACTGGGAAAAGTACAGAAACTCTTGGCCTCTGCATGCTACAGAGTTGAGAATATTTTCTCCATGATGGTCTATTATTGCACTGAGATGCATAGAACACCAGGGAGCAAGGTTTTTGTAGTCGAGAGAATTACTGTGCTGGAGGTACTCTGTAAGGATTCAAACAATGAGCAACCCCCTTATAAATGCAAGTGAAGTCCACTGTACACAAACCACGTGGTGGAACTTCCTATGGCCTGTGCCATAGCCATATGGTACTCCTTGGCAACTCTATGGCACTCATGGCCAACTCCTTGGCAACGACGTCTTGGAAAGCAGGAGAGTAAAGAGTGGATCATTTGGTTACCAAACTCTATACCAGCTATATGAAGAAAGTATCTCTTTCCTGATAGAAGCCTGTGTCTTGCCGTGGAAAAACTCTTCAAGGACCTCCAGCAAATTACAGAAGTGCCCCATGTCCTGCCAGTATAGAACAGATTCTCTGCTACTGGGAGCAGGTGCCCTTGATGCCTTAGGTCTTAGTGTTCATATTTCCCAGATTCTGTACTGCATTCGTATATAACTCTGAACTTCATATAAAGTGTTAGCAAGTTCTCCTTACAGTTTAATGAGACAAAAGAATCCTTTTCGAGACTGAGAACGAAGGACACTGTTGCAACTTCAGGGACAAAAAGTGTAAACAACAGCAAATTCAAGAGAGCAGTCTGGGAAGATCGGACTGCATAACCTGATGCTGTAATTGGACAGTTAACCCCAATATGTAAATGAACCAAAACTTTAAAAAGTGTGAAAACTTGTGACCCATCATCCACCTTGGGTGTAACCTCAGCCAGGCTCTTGTACTTCCCAAGGTGTATCATTTGAAGGCCTTTTAATAAATACCTTCTTTATTCCTTTAGCACCTTCTAACCTCTGCTCTAGGCAGCCTCTCAAGGCATCGCCCCCCCCCACTCCCTGTTCGAGGTCATCTAGAATCTCTGTAATCACAGAGAGAAATGAGATCCTCCAGATCACAAATTTGCTTTTAAAACAGGTAGGAAGAATGACTCTCCACTGACTGCAGAGGGAGCCAGGAAAACCAGCTTAAGCTACACACTTAAATTTCAGATGTCTTAATTTAGGTGAGATTAATCTCTTCCCATGACTGAGAGATTTCTTAATGACTCTTTTTAAACAGGGAAAAATCTAATATCTTTCTATGCCAGAGATGTTATTAGGCCAAATTAATATTCTTCAAGTTATTTTCATCTTATTATCTTGAAGGTATTGTCAAAATCCAACCTCAACTTACAATACCAGAAATGTAATACTATTGTAAAGACAAATACTGATTAACTTGTTAATACATGAATAAAGTAAAAAATTCATTTTATAAAGTTTATTCTCTTTCAAGAGAATTCTAGATATAAGATAGTTAATGATGAACTATGAAGCTTAATAGCAAACTATATCTATGTCAGCATTTTTATGAGTGGATTTATTCCCCTTTTATCCCTTTAAGATATCAAATTGACATGTTAATCACAAGTCTTTATTTTCTGTTAAAAATCCACACAAGACTGGTAAATATGACACTAACTGCAGAGAACCTGTACCTCTCCTAAATGGCAGCTGAAATTGAAGTAAGACACTACTCACATGTGATCTCACATAGTGCTTGTGTTTAAGTGACTGAACCATGCTATTATGAACTATCACATGATTAAAATCATGGAAGAGCTGATGAAACTGTAATGCATTTTCTGAACTTATTAAATGTGTTTTGTTTTTGCAGTCAAGCTTAATTTTTTACTTTCTTTCTTTGATTATTCAATTACCATTTTTATATTGGCAATTAAAACTTTAAATGCCAAAATATTTGGTTTCTCTGACAAGCAACAATGAGCCTTTCATTGGCCAAAATTATCAGAGCACAGATTATCAGAAACAGTCTAATTTTACAATCACTTTTTGCACATAATTAATAAGGGTTCATGGTAAAGGAACATCCACCCTTTAAATCACAGATGTAATATTTCTGTAAGGTCAGTTGTGGAGTATTTGCAAATGTATTTATATGATAAATACACAGCTGTAGAGTGCTCTTTCCCATAAATTGGACAGAACATCTCCTAATGCAGAATCCTGCCTTTGATGCAATAATTGTTTCACCTGAAGAGATGAAAGAGAATGAGCTTTACCTGAGGAGGCATGCAAAGGGTACAAATTCTAGTCCTGATTGCTAATGAATCAATTTTCATTGCAAAATTCAGAACAGCATGTTTGCAGTACACCCTCTGAAGTTTTGTCATGTTATGTTTTAACTTATTTGCTATATTGTCCTGGGAAAATTATTTCATATGCTGACATCTACAACACAATGTAGCCACATGCTCTGTTAGTCAGGAGTTACTATTCAATCTTCTTATGAGCTCTTATATTGTATGTTGAAACACTAGTGCAGTCGACATGTTGCTTAATTGCTGTCTGAGTCCTAATAACCTCAAAGAGAATAAGAGCAGCTACTGGCAATTTAACAGCACTAACATCGCAAGATGAATCTAGGTAATGGATATAACATGTGAGGGACCAGTGGGCTAATTTACTTAAAACAAAATGTGATTAAATGATCTGAATACAAAATATATTCAGCAGGTCAGGTACTTCTATACTGCGTGACAAACTGTTGGATGGATGCCCAAACCAGCTATGGAAAGCTAGTATTTCTAAACTGTCAGTTCAGACAACAAATGTATTATAGCCTGGAGCAAACTTCACATTTTCTGAGGCAAAGGTGAGTCAGAAGTACTGCATTAAAAATGCTGCTGTGAAGCTCTGAGGAATGGGATCAAAATAACTTCCAAGTGGAGAGATAGAGGAAATAGGAAATACTGAAGTATGGTTTGTCTAACATATTTAGATATCTAACTGAAAAGAGGTGGATTGTACCCTAGAAAGCCTATTTATTTCCTTGGTGTATAGGTGAACTATACAGATGATAGATAGATAGATAAATAGAGATAGGTAAATTTTGAATCATTTGGATACCTCAACAGTTCAGAGATGTGACACACAGTCTTAGAAGGGCTGATTCCCTTCTGCTGTGGTAGCTATGGGCCAGATGGAATTAGAACATCTCAGCTGGTATTACTAGCCTCTGTTGTAAAAACAAACTCTACAGCACAGTGTATGAGAAAAATGAGACTCTATCCATCCATATCTAAATCACTGAATGTGAATATCTCCAAGGATTCTATTTCCAAGCACTCATTATATTCTACTTCCTTGTAAGAGAAGGGATTTTGTTGTTTAAGAATCTTAGTGTAATTTCTTTCCTAGATTAGTGTCAGGTGCTACTGCTGAATGTGTACTCATAGGTGTTTTATTTGAGAGAATTGGTAGAGATAAATACACAAAAATCTAGTGCCTCTTGCTGAGTTTTTCTTGACTCCTTCATCCTGCAGTGATTTAGTGTCTGAAATTGAACTTCAGCAAAGTTTGAATTTAACACAGAGACAGGTCAGTCCTGAAACTGTATGAAAACTAATATGCCTTGTGGTAAATGTAGTACAAAGCAGCAGGTGAAGAGAAGGCTGCATTCTAGTTAACCTTATTACTTCCCACTTGGGACAGATCTCCATTTTCTGCTAGATTTTACCTGGTACATTGTGTGTTTCTTCACTGTGTTTTTGAGTGTTTTGATGGGATCATTTTTCAGACTGGAACAATGCTAAGATTGAATTATAAGCCTTCTCAACTGAATAAAGTTCCTAGAATTCAAGTGTAAAAGATCACACACACAAAAAAATGGCTCAATTCCAGCCTGGAATATGCAGAAATGAAAAAACCTTCTCAGCTCTTTGTAGTGGTCTGGATTGTCTCTTCACTAAATTCTTGTTTCTAGGAACTTTTTGCTGAAAAGCAGCAGCAAAAAGGAGATGGACTGCAACACACAACTGTCTATTTTATCAGTCCCATAGTGTCCCAGGAATATACATCCTTCACCTCCATTCATTAAAATTTAAAGACCTCTCAGATCCACGGACAAGCATTAGTGGGGATGAGAGACTTTTATAAATAAACTCTAATTTAATTCCTTATGAATGTAGTCCATTGTACTTGATGTAGACAGCAACACTGAGGTGGGCAGCTGTCTCATCCCTGTGTTAGCAATATTACAAAGTGGTTCATGAGCTGATTTTGCCTCTGTTCTTTGTAAAATGGGAACTATACTCACTATACTCACTTCCCTTCCAAGTGAGTGGAAAGTTGAGATAAAGATTAAATTTTGGCTTTTTTTTTTTCAGCTGAAAAAACAGAAACTGCTTGTATGAATAAAGAATTTCCCTTTCAATACAAAAACATAGGCTCTTATGAGTAAATAGTGAGGAAAACTTTAAAATATATATATGGAATATTAAAAAAAATCACAGTCATTCTCTCAAAAAAATTATTTCATTAGTGGTCTGGCCATCTGGGAATGAAGTGTGATCATTATCTGTTTAGGTCAGTCTTAATGTGGGTTGTATGTTCATAAAGCAGTATTTCAATCTCTTTGTGTTTTAATTGCCATGTGAGAATACTGTGCAGGATTTTAGCCTGAGATCTACTGTGTGTTGCCAACATTTCCTTAATTTAGTAAGGCTTATAAAAGTAAGACATAGTTAAGTTGGCATGATTTCTCTGCGACTACTATATGGTGGCTACGTTTTATCACCTTACTTTCCTCTAGGTGCTTACACACTGACTGCTTTAATAAATGTTTCAGCAATTTACTAGCTATTGAATTTAAACTTGCTGTTCTGTAATTTCCTAGATTGATTCCTCTGCTGTTTTAGTAGAGGCTATCCAATATTTTAGGGACTGCATTTCCCAGAAAGGAAAATGTAACTGTCTGAATGCTTTTTAGTATCACCTCTTTTTATCTCAGGTGTACTCTCATGATTCTCTAGTGTCAGTTTTAGAATATCTGTGCACAGTATGAACCTCTGCTGCACTTCTTGGTCCTTGGTCCCTTGGAGTTACATTTTAATCCAGTGATTAAAATACATTTTAATACAGTGAAATGCCTTCAGTCTGTGTAAATTGCCTAAAAACCTGAGAAGAAAATGAAGCCTTAGGAGCTCTGGGTATGAAATTGTAATTTCTGTAACTGAATAAAGTGGGGTCACAAACTCTGAAATATGACTGCATTTGCCATTCTTTGTGATGAATTCCTAGTTTAATTTACTCCCACACCCTATAGAATGTAAACAAATAATAAATAAAAATGAAATAATTTTTTTAATATCAAAACTTTCTAGTGGGCAGAGTATTTACTTTAATTAATATCAGAGATAAAAAGTTGTGGTTCAGTTGAATGCATCTATATTCCAAGTGACTACCTTTTTTTTTTACACCTCTACTCCAGGGAGAAGAGGCTTGTACCAGCTGCTGAGCAACAGAAGGTGATGAAAGGTTTAACATCAATAAAATACTTGTGTAAGGACATAACCTTATACAAAAAAAGAGAAAGAAAGAGAAAGAGGGTAAGAGAGAAAGAGAAAGAGAAAGAGAAAGAGAAAGAGAAAGAGAAAGAATAAAGGAAAAGGAAAAGGAAAAGGAAAAGGAAAAGGAAAAGGAAAAGGAAAAGGAAAAGGAAAAGGAAAAGGAAAAGGAAAAGGAAAAGGAAAAGGAAAAGGAAAAGGAAAAGGAAAAGGAAAAGGAAAAGGAAAAGGAAAAGGAAAAGGAAAAGGAGACATCAGGGGTCTGCAAATCTAAGCTGCATGCTAGTGCCAAAAGACACAGCAGCATCTCTCTCAACTTGCCTGGCTTGCCAAATTCACTGGAGTAATGTCCATTATAATAACATCTTCCAACAAACAGCGGTGCAGAGTTGCTGCTGTATGCCAAAAAAAGGCAGCAAAACCTTAGAACAGTATAACTTGCATCCAGGTTGTTCCCCAAACACACAACCACCCCCCCGCAATAACCCCCTCAAAAACTATCACACAGGGAAAAAAGGAAGTGCATAAAGTTTTTTATATTTTCTTCACCTGTAATGAATACAGTGAATATACACTTAACAATTCAAGATATTTTATTAAAGAAAGTTCTTGACACTTTATCACATTCTTAGTGAAATTCATCACCATATAGATCCAAAAGCTGGTTCCTTAGTTAACTTGCTGTAATTATACTCAGTAATTACATGAGCAATTGACTGGCCTGATGAGTGAGCTCATGCTTATTGTAAGAAAACAGTTGGCAGATAACACACCTATTTTTCATGACCAGAAAATGCTCTGTTCACGGCTGCAAGATCTTTTAGGTTAGTGTTTTAGCAACTGCCTGCTGATACTTATCTTGCATCAGTGTTACACACTCAGTCTATACGTGGCAGTCTTTTTTAATTTTTTCCTATGTATTTGTTGGATATTTGGGGTCTTTCCATGATTTTGCAGTTAGTGAAAAGACAAAGAATCAACATCTTAATTTTCAGTCACTAAGCTGTAAACAAGGCATGCTTTGATCATGCTTTGTTTTCGTCCCCTATGATATTTTTATGCATTTTGCATTAAATGATAATTTTATAAAAACTAGAAAAAGTGCAGACACTGGATCTCAGACCAGTGATCTTCAGACTGGGTTCAGAACTGGCAGTCTTGAGGTCACAGAGATGCATCTCTGAGTGAAATATTTAATTTTCTAGGTAATATTGATGGTAAATCGTAAACTCTTGAATAGAAGACCCTCACATCAAGGTTTTCATGGTGATAGAGCCTGGACAAAATAGCTGTCTGAATAGTTTTGAGACTAGAAGTTTCAGGTTATAAGTAAAGTTACGTAGATTCAGTTTCTGGTTGAAGGCATTGTACACATTTAACTGGAAGATAACTTGTTTGCTAATAACCAGGATTCAAGTAACATTCCAAATAAAGGTAAAGCAGATTAAAAAAAGGCAGCATAATTTCTAATGTGGTTAACAATTGGAATTCCTAATATAAAACACACTTCTGTTTCTTAATAATCATATGGCCTTTTCTGCTATTGCTCTGAGCGAAAATATGACTTCAATCCTCAAGGGAAATACAAAGTCAAAACAAGGTTAAAATCTGTAAGAAATTGCCTTCTTGTATGAACCAAACCTGACAATTTTTCTCAGTCCTTGCCTTGGCACAAACTTCTCAAATCTATGCAAAACATCTTTAGAGAAATTATCAAGTCACAGAGTTATTAAGTGAAGTCATCTTGTGTTTACTTTGCACACATGGATGTATGCATCATCAGACAAAAAAGAATGGAAAGCAAAACAGAGCAAGTGCCTATAGATTAAACATCCTGCTGTAACTATTGATGCATATTTTTAATTTTTTTAAATTTCTATTTTCTATATGAAAGCATCTTAAAAAGGCAAGTTACCAAGCTAGAATTCTTACCCATTATAGATGTAGTAATAACTTTCTAATTAGAGAATTCATTGCTACACTGCATAATCAGCTTGTTGAAGGCATGCATTATAGTAAAAGAAAAAAAGCCAACCACTCAATAGTAACATAGTTGTCCCATTAAAGTCTTGATTAACTTTATGACAATAATGTAATATCATTATAATTTCATAAATTAGAAGACAAATTGTGTATCTATCAACTAAAGCACTTGTATCTTTTCAAAAGGATGCATATTTAATTTAAAGTAAAATAATTCCAATGACATTAGTTTCTTAAGTAGGAGGGTGACATATATAAATTCTACACAAATATAGAAACTATTTCAACATCTCAACTGTATTATGCAAGTGCTTTGAAGAAATCTGTAATTACACAAATGACTGTATATATGTATGTATGTGTCATATAAATGACACAGAGTAACATCAAAAGCAGTAGGTATGAGCAATGACAATTGAGATTATCTATTGCAGATAGTCTGACCTATCCAGGTTGAGACCCACTGTTCCTGTTTGGTCAGCCAGCACTTTTTACCATCTGCTTCACTTATATTGGCTTAATCTTTTCTTTTATTATACAATGGAGATATGGGCAGATAGCTGTTTGGATCCAAAATGCAGTCTGGAAATTACAGAATTTTCAGGATGAGATTAAAAACTTAGATTAAGTTTATGAGACTTTAAAAGAGGACTGTACTGATCGCTAAACAGGCAGTTTGTACGTATATTTATAATTAGTAAGAAAACAAAGGCTGGTTTCCATATAGCAGAAATTTATATCTAATACCAAAATAACTGAATGAAATGTTCATATGTTAACTGGAACCTAGGCAAAAAGTTCTTAAAGACAATCTCAAAAAAGACTATATATATACTTCTAGGATCAAAACTCCTCTTACCCCATGAAAAAACCTCAACATCATTGCTCTGTAACTATCCCAAAAACATTTTTGAAATGATATTGCACAACATCAACTCAGAAATTGAATAACAAAATGGTTTTCTTACAATCATTAGATAATAAACCAGTCGTTTATAAGATGTTCAGTCTCAAAGAGGCATATGACTATAAAAGAAAGACTGCAGATAAAAAAAGGAGGCTGGGTCAAAACCCCAGTACATATCTGAGAGTCTACATGGCTTGCAATTTAAAATGCAGCTAATAAATATTTATCCATGCTTGCTTGTCTCCTCAAGACAGCAGAGTTCTTAAATTTCATATGTTTTCTATTATGTTTATATGGTACCCCATATGTAGGATGGAAGGATGATCCCAACTTTCATCTTTTATTAAAGTGAATTTTCTTCTTCTAAAGCAGAAAATAAAGCATTTTATCAACAATTTCCTCAAGAAAATATCTATTAAACTGGAAATCAGAATCACATTAGAGTAATAAAATATATCNTTTTTTTTTTTTTTTTTTTTTTGTCATCCCTTTCCCAGATTGTTCTGCAAAGCATTAGTTGTGCCTTACCCTTGGAGAAATCATTTTGGTGTTTTTTCCCCCTTGCTTTCAGCTCACAGAGAGATCTTTGGAAGAAACTTTGTTGTTATTTAGATTTTTTTGGAAGAGTTACAGAACAGAAACCATGAGCTAGCTAAAAGCAATGGGATTCTGGTGAATAAGACATCACATCAGTATCCTAATCATTTCACTGCCTAAAGACAACTGCAGCGAAGCCAACAAAAGAGCGAGTAGAGCCTGCCAATAAGCCAGATGCTACTGCTGAAAAAGAAATTTCTACAGCTTAACATCTGGGCACTGTGAATACCTTTCAGAAATGAAGGAAAGAACTATTCTACACTGAGATACAGAAAATGTTTATTAAAATATGTTTCACCAGCAGATACTCTTATTACAAAACTGTTATTAGAAGGTATTTATTTTATTGCTGATTTTTTTAAAAATAAAGGGGATATAGAAGAACATCCTCTATACTTTAAAGCAGCCCTTGTGCTCAGTTTGAGTTAGCAGGAGTGGTTGATAGGAATCTTGACATCAGTATGGCAGGTAATGTGCAGGCATCACATACTTGATTTTGACTTACTTGTAAGCATGACTTTACTTGCAATGTAAATGCATCTTCTACAGGTCCTCTGGAGATGCTTTTTTTTGCCTAGTAGTCCCTTATTGGATGCAAGCTTTATCAAAGGTGTTGACTAAAACAGAGATTAAATGCACAAGGTAATTTTGATATCTGTTTCTTTAAGGACTGTAGCTTGAAGATTTTTTTCCGTTTGTGTAAGAAGAGAGGGAATGAAATTCTGGGCATAAAGATGGATGTTACATTGCATTGGGCATCTTCTCCAACAGAAAGGACAAGCAGATGGGATGCCTGTATATTTGACACTTTCCAGTCTGTTGAAAGACCAGTTCAAGTAAATTGGCACAGGCTTTCCATTACCACACCACACACTTTGAATAAAACTTTTACAGAAACATGAAATCCTAACAAGCCACAATTTTGACTTGAAAGAGAAAAAGTTGTCACATGAAGTCCTTAGCTAATTTCTCATTCACTGTTGATTTTATGTGGGAAGCAGAATAGTGGCAATGGAGACCATTATGAAATTCTGGTATAGCTGAGACATGCTCTATTGTTATAGTCATTAGGGCATCACCAGCATTACCATGATGTCTTAGGGTACACAAACCTGGAGTTACATCTTCTTTGACTTTAGTTTTATGTCTAGACTACTAACACCTGCATCCTATTTCATTATCTAAAAAAGAAAAGTTCTTTAATTTATGCATTTATCTTTTGAAATAAAGAGGGTGTCTGATAAAGCAAACAGTGCAACATCAAATTTTTTCACATGAGTAGAAATGCATCAAGAAGAAATGATATCTAGTTTCCAAGTAAGAGATTTTTGAAGTACTGACCAGGGGAAAGAAAAGTTACCACAGTTCAGGAATAATAATCATAACCTTTATTTTTACATCATAGTCAGAATTTCAGATCTCAATTTTTTTTTTTCTCCTTTAGGTAATATTTTATAGCCATTGACCTTAGAACCAGTCACTATTTATTTGCTGCTTTTCTTTTCTAGTGCAAGATACACAATTTCATATTTCTGGTAGTGTGTTTGAGAAGCATAAAACCAAGTAGAAGAATAAGAAAATGGTTCCCAAATGATGAAAGAAGCTGAGTAATTTTAAAAAACCTCAAACCTTAAGTGGGCTGCAGCAGCTTTTGTATCCTGTGCTCAAAAATTGCTGGTTTTAGTCATAGAGCTCTTGTAAAACCATATCTAGATGTTCAGTATAGGAAAAACCCCAAAATTGAACAACAAGCGGTGCTACAAACTTTTTTTTATTATTAATAATTCTTTAGGTTGTGCAACCTATGTCAGCCCACTGAATTGTGTTTGGCTGTTAAGACAACAGAATCCAGTCCCATAGTTCTTGACCTTGGTTACCACAAACCTTAGGTGAGGAATCTCACTAGTCTATATGAGGCAACTGCTTACTAATCAAGCTTTAGCCTTCTACAATGTTTGTGGCTCTTTATTCAATTACAGGTCTTCATTAAAGACGCTTGGAAGTACCTACAGTAGGCTGGAAAGACCAGGTAAGGGCTACAATATGCTACTTGTATAAATATGAAAGAAAAAGCAGCCATTAAAATTTTAAAATTCTATTAGATAAGTTGTTGCATAAAATAATATTTCAATGCAGATTGTTTATATTATAAATAGAATTAATTTTTTATTCATTTACTTCTAAATGCTGCTTCCATTTTGTAGGCTCTATCATTTGCAGCAGATGAGTAAATATACTTACATGACTTTGAAACTACCCTATGTCTGACTGCAGTTTTGTTACTACTATGAATGACTTTCACAACAGGAACGCAGGCCAATTTAAAGTCCAGGCACCAAGCAATTTGAGATCCACCAGCTTTATGCAGTAATATAATTATTCCCTCCGAGGCTCTTAATTGTATTCATCACACCATGATTTCTGCACAAATTAAGCATGCATTTACTGCTATATATAACTTGCTTTGCAGTTAACATCCTGGAAACAAATTTCAAGGAGATGGAATCTTGAACTTAGTCATCCCATGAAATCACTAGTTTCACTGCTCAGAAAAGTCACTTAGACTGTAAGGTCATTAATGCCAAATCATACACAAAGAAGTGAAAACAGAGTGATGAAAAATTCACAAAAATTATACAAAATATTTTGTTCAGACTTCAAATGTCAGTGTTCAAATGACCCCTAACAAAAATACATTTAGATGTATTTTTAAGACATATAGCAAAAAATTACCACTATCAAAAAACCTTACAGTCCGTAGAAGACAAAATGTCTGAAATTCAGATTCAGAACAATTATGATTGATATAACATATAGATATGTGTGCATGTGGATTTATGAATGTGTGTTTGTGTACCATTTTGACCTTTTACTTTCTTAATTTTACAAAAATCACACATTTCTACTAGTGTTTAAAAAAAAACATACAAAAACCCCCACCCTTTAAAAAACCCACCACCAACAAGAATAAACCCAAAACCTTATAGGACTTCACATAATTGTCCAAGTAATGAATGACAATTAATGTATCATTTGTAGGAAGTTGTTAAATGAAGAATACATTTGTGTGTACATTTGAGCTTCCCTGTATAAGGGTATATCTACTCTGTTAGCCAGGTAATTTTGAAATATATGTTTTTGTAATTACATCATAGCAGTGTTGGTCTATGTGAAATAATAATAACCCAGTATTCTTTTTTTTTTTTTTTTGCTAAGCTATTTTCTTGGGGAGGTGGGATAGGGGAATGGAAGGGAAAACAGAGTCTGATGCTATGCCTAGCAAGATGTGACAGATATGAGAGCCTAGACATTATTTTTATTTTACTTTACATTGTTTTCTGTCTGTGGACATTTCTCTGTACCTGCAGGAGAAGGTAGTTGTCAAGCCAAGAAGGAATAAATAGGATGCAGAGCTTATGATCCATTTCCACCTTTCCATACTCATTCTTCTGGGATTTGAAATTAGAGTACCTTTTTGACATGTCTGTAAATTGCTATAATTTATATTTCTATAGTTTAAAGTGCTGTTATTTAATTGTAATTATAATTTATAAAAATTAGGAATCAACATTTTAGCAAGGTTCAGAGTTGTTGTTAGTAGAAATGTCAAAAAAAAAAAAAAAGAAAAAAAAGAAAAAGCTCTCTGATTTGAATTGACCTCTAGATATTGAGGGTCAAACCAGAGAACCTTTCTGGAGTGTGAGTGGCTGGTGAGCATCAGGAAAGCAAAACTGGTCTAATACTGTTAAGATGGTGACTGCTACTTGCAGTATTATTTTCTCTTATTTTCATCTTTTCCCCCCCTATTTTTCCTTTATTGTTTTGAATATGTTTTCTGAGTCAAGAATCCATAAAGTCTTTCAGAGTTTATTCTATTTTTATGTGTGAAATTGTAACCACTGATGGTTATAGTACAATGTTTACCTCCTGTTTTAATCGCTGGAGGTGCCAATACATTAATGAAAATATTAAATATATTCATAATCAACACATCTCATTAAAGGATTAAATTGGCCTTTGTGACTGACTAGACTCAAAGTCTAAGGTCATAAGAATAATTTCTACTTTTGGAAGAAGCTCTAATCTCCAATGTCAATAAAAAACATCTATTGACTTATAAAATTAAATTGGATATTGCCATACGTAATGTCAGCAGAATTGCACTGACATACTGAGAGATCAGAGTTCTCATCTCACCATGCATACATGATAATTTAGAAATATTTCTGCATTTGTTGCATACATGAGGGAGAAACTTTGTTAGAAAACTGGGAAAATTTCCTTAAAGATCTGTAAGACATTTGCCTGACTAAGGTCCTAAATTTGAAGTTTCAGTAGCCTACAGGGAGCATCTCCCTCACAATTAATATACCTAAGAATTATGGGAACAGCACGGAAGTGACTTGGAATGTTATATCATGGCCAAGGGACTCCTTAATTTAATGATCTCTTTTAGTTGCAGTTCACATGTATGAATCCTCTACCCTTCAGTCAATATGAGCATTCTCCCAGAGCATTGTACAATGTGGATGAGTGGATAGCATTTCTATATTTACAATGCAGAAATGGTCCTTCAAAACCCCTATAACCTATCAGGCCACCAATTAATTAAAAAAAATAATCCCTAAGCACAGAGAAAAAAAAAGAGCAAAAAAAAATTGCCAAAATATAACAACCAGTCAGGAAAAGTCTATTTATTGGCCATGAAAGCTGCCAGCCCTTGAAGCCAACTGAAGCCTCTTCCTCAACAAACCTCAACTCTCTGCAGTTCAATACGACTGGCTTCACAAAAATCTGATAAGGGTAACACTTTTACATTATTCTTGAACAAGAAGGAAGAGAGCTACTAGAACATTATGGAAAATTGGGCACCAGCATTCTTTTTGCTCCCTTCATAGGATTTTGAGTTGTCTTCTCATTAATTGGAACGACTGGTAGGATTGGGAAAAATCCTTCTCCTCAGTGCATTGCCCAAAGTAATTTTGACCTTTAAAAGTCAGAAGCAGTACTCAAGAATCCTCCTGGAAAGAGGAGACAGACATTGAATGTGTAAAACTATTTCTTCATATGTCATTAAAAATATTATCTGAAATGTTATGGAACTCGCTTTTTATTTTTTCATCCTCAGTCTAATGTCTCCTAAATAGATGCTGAGCTGGTAGTGAAGCATGTTACAGTAATCCAGTGGAGAAAATCTGAACATGGGCTATCATATTCTCATTGTAAGAAAGAACAACAGATTCAGTTACTACTGCTGTTTATTTATGTAAAACAGGCTGGAGTATGTCTAGATGCCAAATCAGTAAAATCTGGCAAATGACAATGAGTCGGGAGGTGTTGCAGGACACTTTCTTACGCAGAAAGGACAAAGTGGTGGCCACACCCAGGTTACTTACAACAGAAAACAATGATGCAACCTAAACTGTATATAAATATTAGCTTATACAATAAGAATCCTTTACTGACTTTAAACTAAATAAATTCATTTTAATCCAGTCTTTCCACTTCCAAGTACTTTCCTTGATTTCTTCATTCTCTGATGAAGAAGATTTTGTCCACTGTTTGTTAATATGATAAAACTGAAACTCTAACATCAATCTATATTTCTTGGTTTGTGAGATACATAAATGTTATATGATTGTTTGTATTCTCAGCTCAAATACTTTGTAAGCCCTTATTGGTTTGCTTGGGGTACTGCCTTTTCTGCCCAGACTTTCCAATTCAGATAAAGAATTATGTATCTCTCTGATAATCAGGACTACTTTGAACTGTATCAGAGCCTTTTCACAACACAGTATAATATATGTTCATGAACAAAATGAAGACAAGATTGTAACATGTTGAGTAAATCTGTTTTTCCAATCTAATAATAGCATTTCAGGCATGGTGCCCAAGCCTTGACATCTACTATTGGCCGAAGTACAGGCTCCCTGTTCTATGTATGATGTTATCCAAGTTGCTGCTATGCACTGAAGCAAATGTCCTCATTTTCATTTATTTTGTTGCCCTTGTTAAGCAGATAATAAGCAGATAATACCAGAACATTTTCACTTTGCTGCTTTGACACTTTACCTATGTAGAGAAAACTAGACTTCTTTATTTTTTCCACCTTGATTTCTCAAAGTCCTGCCAGACTGAAAGGACAATGTATTTGAAAAAAAAAACAAAAAACAACAACAACAACAACAACAAAAAAAAAAAAANACAGTTTTATCAACATATTGCAATAACTTTGGATCACATCCCTTGTAGAGTGCAATCCAGTGACCACTGAGGCTGGTAGAATTCAGTAGCCACTGATGACAGAACTACAACTTTTTCACATACACCCCCTTAAATGTAGCTGTACATTTTTTCACCTAATCAGTGTAGATTTTATCTCAGCAAAAAAGAGCAGTCTGAAGCCAGTTACTTTTAATAGAAAGTATGGCAGAAATTCTGAGCAATCAGACAAAGCAGTACAATTAGTGCAATAAAAAGCTTCAACAGGAAGTCTGTTGTGTCAGTTACCCACTTAATCAGCTATAACATTATAAAGGAATTACAGGCACTATAAAGTCATATGAGAAAATCTCACAGATATTTTCCTTGTTATTGTATGAGAAAAAATAATGTTAAAAGATAAGTAATTTTCTCAGATGTTTCTGAATTTTTCAGTTTTAGGGAATGAAAGTCTGGCTTTCATGCTGCTGGTTTTTTTCCTACTGCATTCTGACATTAAAATAATAGATCCAATGAAGTGAACATATTTCTAAATTTCTGTCACACACATCACTTTGTCAGTTAGTAATTAACATAATGACAAAGTGGCCAGGGAAAATGTGAGTGGAAAAAAAAGGGAATGGAACAAACAGGATGTGCAAAAGAAACAGTCTAGAGAGTCTGCATACACTCAATGGCATGACCAGCTGCATTCCCATTGTATTGCTTAAAAAAATAAAAATCAAATATTCTAGGTCTTGTGGGTATAAAGTGAGTTTGATAAACAGAAACCTTCTAATTTTCTACTTCCAAAGAAAGGTCTATCAAGGTTAATGCTGAAGGTTCCTGAAGAATTTTGATTGGCACTGAGCAATAGTTTGGGAAGCATAGCTGAAGAAAATGAAACAATAGGCTACTGAAATATCAAGGGAACTGAGAGTGTTAGCAGTGTTCATACAGCCATGTACACCACGCCATCCTGGACGTGAATATTCATGCTGCTACAGTTACGTGTGCTCAAAAGCTTTAAAAAGTTCCCTGAGATATTTTTATGCTGTAACTATTAACCCCAGTTAATATGTCTGGAAAAGAGTAAGGTCTGAGACTACACAAAAGGAAATTTTTACTGACAATACTTGGTTTTGATAGGAAATTTTTTATTTGTACACATAGTTTTGAACTCTGATATGACGGCAGGAAAAGTGTTTGGTGGTTCCCTAGAGTAGGACTACATAAGTTATGTTCATATGGTGTTCAGTTCTCTGCCCAAAACAATGATTTTGTGAAAGGATTTGAGTCTGAGCTCCGGCCTACTCAATCTACAAACAGAGAACAGTTACACTCATAGTTGTAATAAAGATATCCATGGATGTGCATAGCTGTAACTGGTTTTAATTTGCTATTTGATTGGGTTTTTTAATTAGCTATCTGTTTGCTTGTTTGTTTGTTTTGATTTGTTGTTGCTTTGGCTTGGGGTTTTGTTTGGTTTTTTTTGTTGGGTGACTCTCCTCAAAAACAAACTGGTGCAGAAGCTATCCATAAGCAATGCCAGCCTGTAGATCACTGATTGATCCCTGTCCTCTTTTATTTAAAAGCACATTTACAACAGAAAACACCGCTTGGCTAGAAATGCTCTGTAGTGGAAAAAGGGGAGAAATAGCACAATCTCAAGAAGGAAGGTTGGAATCATCCCTGCTCAGAGCACTTGCTAATGGCTATTCTCTAGGTGACTTCAGTAACTGTGCTTCCTGGACTGTTTTATAGGAGACCCTTTAGACACACTGCTGAATATATGAACAACATCACTACTTAGTTTGTATAATCAAACACATTTGTTCATGATTGTATGCAAAAATAACAGGTTTTGGCATTTATAACTGTTATATATATAGACTCTTTCACTGTATATATGTGACTTGTATTACTGATCATTTCCAAATGCATTACAAAGATGTATGATATAAAATTATAAATCCTTATGAAAATATTTTAACCATTGCTGAACTACATCTCATATAGATCTGCAGAACTAAATTAAATAAAAAACAGTTGCTTAGAGGATGGAAAAGTCTCCAGTTTAATTTTCATTCTTATATAAAACATAGCCCCTCAAAAATTACCCATCTGATATGATATTCATAAATAATATGTAACTACTTTCAAAGAGGTGTGGGGTTTTTTACATATTGACATAATATATATTTATTTACAGTTAAAGGAGCACAGGAATTCATTATTATAAAATAATATTTATAATCATATTTGTAATAGAATCCTGCCATTATTTCAAAGACATTTTGATAGAAAATACTATTTAGTTCTACACAATAATCCAAGTCCAGCAACAAGTACATGAAAGACCCACTACAATTTTCTCCTACTTGCCTCATTAGGTTCAATGTGCAAAGGAGATCAATGACTCCAAGGTGAATTGACAAAATGTGTATTTTATCTTTTGCTTGTGCCCTGCCTTAAACAGAGTAAAAGATTTAGGTTTTATTTATTTTCTGAAGCATTTCTACTTTCATTTTTCTAAGTATGCCACATTCAGATGCTTTCATATTCTTTCTGTTTTACTAGCAATCTGCCAGTGATCTTTTCCTTTCATCTCTCCATACACATATCCTAATGAAATCATTATGGCTGAACTCTTAGTTTTCAGCCTTCTCTGTTTCTATAGTATATGGTAATGGTCTCATTTTATTTTGATACACTGACTTTACAACTGTCCTTTTCATCCCCTCAAATTTTCTGGGGGTCTCTTTAAATATATATTTAATTATTCAAATTACACAACTGTATATTCTTGCCTGATGGGAAAACATTTGAATATCAGATATTGGATACTGACGTGGCTGCTAACATTTGTTGTGCTGTGAAAATTACAAGTTGTTGAACAATAACACCCTGAACTGCAGTATGAAAAAAGGACAAAAAGCCAAAACCAAGAAAAAGAGAAAAAGATTTAAGGATGGTTTAGAAGGTTTTACTATTAAAGGGAAGATGTGTGTCATTTTGTATCTTCTTGCATTGTAACCCCGCATTATCTTACAATTTAACCTGAAGAACAATAAGTATTCTACTATGAATTTATTTTACATTTAGTCTAAGGACTTAACTGAAATCTGTCTTACCAAAATAAGAATTGCAAAATCAGTCAAATATCTCTTAGTTGATCACTGTGTGAACAGGGGAAATTCACTAATTTTTATCTATTTCAGGTGGTGTGTTTTCTGGAACTTGTGAACAAGTGGAAACTTGAATCACCATTTTTCTCAATGGTACGCAAGGCACTGGTGAAATGTTCCTTAAAAAATCATGGTTTCCCTGAAGGTAAATGAATAAGGAAGAGGGATTTTCCACTTCTTCCCTCTTTCCCTTCTGTAATTCCCCACACTGGATGATGGGAAGAGCCTACTGCTTAATGGGAAAATTGCATGGTTTGGGAAAATGGATGAGAACAACCCTTCAGTTGTCATTTGCTGAAAACTATCACTAACTGATCTGAAATAGTACAGCTCGTAGTTTTGATCTGAAATGTCTCAGCTGAGTCAGAAAAGAACCTTAACCAAACCCTGTATTTCACCAAACAATGTCAATAAACACAAGTAAAAGGGTATCTTAACATTACAGAGATGCAGTATCTGATTAGCTCAATTCCCAGTATTACATTTGCCAAATGCTACTCCTTCAATAAAGAGGTTTCTCTGGAAAATGACGTGTTAAAAATATACATTTGAACCTTTTGTTTCTGTAACATATTTTGAAATAAATTATGGTTTTGAGAATTACTTAAGAATAAAATTTGTAGTTTATGCTTGAAGAAACTAAATATTTTTATAGGCCACACACTAGAGACTTGCAACCTGCATAGGAAAAAAGAGGAATGATATATGACCACAAAAAATTAAACTGAACTTAAAAAATTTGTCTTCCCAAAATAAGGAAAATGTTTCAGAGTTCCATGAATAACAAAATTATAAAACAAAGTTAAGGTGAGAATAAAGTATATGAAAAGGGACATTCATAGGGCAGCTACTCTCATTTCAGTCTCAACTTTCTCAAAATGTTGAGTACTACTGTATCAGAGTACAGAGAATTAAATAAGTGTTTGCAGTTCAAGGGTCTTACTTTATCAGATTCATATTTTGTGTAAGAATTATTTATTTCTCAGAGATCAGGGAAATGTTCACACCAGAATTAAATGCTTTTTATTCTGAAAGAGAGAAAGGATTCCATCAATATGTGAGTTTATGCAAGACTTCTACAAAGGAATAGAACTTATTCACGGACTCCATTGTTATAATTGAAATTGCTGCCTGAATAGATTACTATTCCATGTGAGTAAGTGGAACAGATACAGGACTATGTTATTTTACTATCAATCAGAGAAAAAACTCAGAAGCCTTGTAGCTTTGTAGCATCATCTTATTTTAATATGAGAAATCTGGTGAGAGGATTAGAAGAGAATGTTTCAAAAAGAAAATATATTAGACATTGGAAAGCAAGTACGTTTTTGTGTTTGAACTTCATGAAGTATTTTATGTGTATGTCAAAAAACAAACAAGCCAAAGCATTATTTTTCTCATGTATGCAAACAGGAGGATGGTATTATTCTGTAAAAAAACTAATTGCAGGTTTTGTTTGAGGTCAGAGGTGTAAACATAATGGGCCTACGAATGATCCAGATATATGTTTTTATATATAGGCTAAGATGAATATATAGATGATTATTATAATGTGACAGATATTTTTTATTTTATTTCTTATTTTGCTATTGTTCTGTGTCATCATCTAAGCAAAATTTGTGTCATCTTCTAAAGTCTGGGAATGACATGACAAGACCAATGTTGATCAGGACAAAATACTTTGCTATATTTTCACTAAAGGGTGTGAATCTCTCAGTGATATTGTTTGCATAAGAGTCCATTTTGGATGTATTCCTCCTACATGTATAATTTCTCTCAATCTTTTCTGGTTTTATTCTTTCCTATTTAATCCTTACTTTGTCATTTTACTCCTATCTATGGAACTTTTGGAGTAGAACCCTTTCTCACACCTGAAATTTATTAAATATGTGAGAAGAGGTTACTCTGAGAAAGTGCCTGCCTTAACTAGTGAATGGTGAGTGACTTTAAAAGTGACCTAAAAGAAATAATTTTCTTTTCTGCAGTTTTTATTGCCATACGTAAATATTTTTGATTCATCCTTACATTTCCTGCCTATCAATATTGTGCCTCATTTCTGGAATTTATGTCCAATTACAATGAATTTATACAATTAAACTCCTCTCACTTCCAAAATTACACACCTACATACTCTGTTTCCACAGCTCCTGGAAGTAAGTGTTTAAAAAAAAGATTATCTGGGTCCCTATGGCAAAGACCAGCTGAATGGAGCTCTTGCAAATTCACAGGGAAGATGGAATCGAGAAATGCTAACTACAGTTGCACAAATATTTTAATTTCTGGAAGCTCTCTTATCCTGTGCTCATCAATTTGTTCTCCCCCTATTCAGACATACAGTTTATATTTCGATAATTTTTGTTTTCTGTGTGAGTCTTTTAATCTGGAAGATGTTTGAACTTCTTCCGCCAAAAACCTCATAGCTCTTTAAACCAACATCTATCCAATTACTTGCAATCAATAGTGTAAAGTGATGAACATAGTGCTCTTTGCTCAATGGATTTCTTGAATTTTTTGTTACAGTCTAGGACTCAGAAATGCAGTGATCATGGAACCTTCACCTTGATCTTAGAGTTTGCGACCTTTGTGTCTCACATCTTTTACACCAATAGTTCACTGGGGTTCTGTCTTCAGTAAAAGATCTTCCAGGACTATTCTTGAAACACTTGGTGAAAAAATGTGTTTCCACTGGTGAACGTTATAATAGGAATTCCTGAAGAACTCTAGTGACATCCAGTTGTTAATAATCTGTCTTCAAATCTCTCTGATAGTATTTAGTATGAAATAACCTTAAATTACTTAAAAAAAATTTTTATTTACCAGTTAGGATGTGTTACCTTTTTTCTTTTTCTCCCTTTCCCTTTCCCATTTATCTTTTCCGTGGAATCACATAAGTTCAATTTACTTGAATTAAAGGAATTAAACTTTCGCAGGATTGATAAGCAGGGCTGGTTTGGGGTTGAGTTTTTTTGGTTTGCTTGTTTGGGGGCTTTTGTTTGTTTGTGGGTTTTGTTTTTTTTTGTTTTTTTTAATATGTTTTTAATTTAACTCCTACATTTCCTCTTTTACTACAACTTCCTAACAGTTTTTCAGACTCCAAAGAAAAGGAAGCTACTGTTAATTCATTTTATTGTCCTAGAGTATTTTAAAACTAGAACAACATTAATATTTTCTTAATCCATGCAAATTGCTTTGGTCACACAGAAGTTGAATCACTTCAACTAAATAAGTAGTAATTTAATTTGTTTAAATTGGCTCAACCCTGTCATGGAATACCCCTCCATTAATTTAGGATTTCCTTGCAGTTTAGATTGCATTTCTGAAACTATGTATTAAATAAACAGTATACTTTTGTATATTATTGTATACTATTTTATATACAGTTTGATGATTTTATTCTTAACTCTTCTGATATTTCAGCTTTTGATCTCAGTGAATACTTTCTTGTCAAGGTATAGTCTATATTTTGTTCAAATATAGTCTGTTTTGACACACTGGTATCCTCTTTTATCGACCCCTTAACATCTGAACTAGATTTGTACAAGGTGGATATATGTGAGCAACTTTATAGTAAAAAACATACAAAGAAAACCAGTTCACCTAATGTATAATTTCCTTTTCCATTCCAATTACTGTCTTCTGCTTCAGTGGACTTCTAGAGTTCTTATGGAACTTGATTATGTTTTCATGACCCTCTCATGTCTATTTTTTATAAAAGAATGCATATGCCTGTGACTGCATGGTGCAATTTTTAAAGAGACTTCACAATTTTAATTTCTTCTCCCTTGATGTTCTTTGGCATTCTTGTTATGTTTATTCATGGTTTGTAACCCTTTCCTGAAGTGTATTGTCTAAACTTAGGTAAAGTCCCTTTCCTGAAGATGTTGAATGTAGTCATATTGTTCAGAAATGTATTCTTTTAAGCCTTGTTCCACTTGTGCAGTTGACATACTATGCAGATGAAGTTATCCAGCTTTCTATAGACAGCTCCATGATGGTCTTAATAGAAAAGTTGTCTCAACTGAGAAATTGATTTCTTTTTCCAATTAATACAACATCCATAGGCAGCATTTTGGTGAGACTTTACAGGATGAGTCAAAGGGTAGGATCTTGTATTGATTTTCATTTTGGGTCACACTCATAGAAATTAAAAAAAATTGCTACTTGGTAATAGTGTAAAATACTTTCCTACAGTTTCATCAGTAAAATCATAAGGAGTAACAGTCCTTTTAGTAATGTCAGCTGGACAATACTCCAAAGTATGGGAAAACAGAAGAAAAACAGGAGCAGTCTAGAGTTTTGCTTTATTTTTTAAATTTTCTTTCATGGCAGTTAAGAGCTCGCTTGGGCTTCTGATCTGGAAATCAGTAAGAGAAAAAGTCTTTGCAAAGTAGGCTCTTGAAAATCTGATAGCTCTAACAAGAATAGAGTCTTATTAAATATTCTCTATTTTCCTCTGGAAGTAGATTTGGGTATTTTGAGGTTTTTTTTTCTATAGATAAGAAAATAAAGACCTAAGCCAGAACTAGTACTTCTATTTCTTTACTGTAATAGAAGTCCATGCCAGAAGATGAGGGTATACACATATCTCCCTCATAAAAGTTATGAAGACCAAAGTCAGTGGGAAGGATGCAATGTAAAACCCTGGTGTGTTTGTGGCTGGTTGTGCGGCTTGCTGTATTTCCAGTGTATTTCTATCCCAGTAGAATGGAAACTATGAATTCCAGATTGTGCCATGTCATGCCTACAAAGCTGTCTAGCTGTCATATACAAGGTGAGTGGCTGTTCACTTTTTGTTAACTTAAAACTATATACTCATGTGTTCTGGTTTCTGCTGCTAAGATAATTTAAATTTTTACTGCTGTTGTCATTCTTATTGCTATTGAGTAAACTGATAGGCCAGTGTGAAGAGCATTCATTAGTCAGGGATATGGGCTTTCCAGTTTGACTCCTCAGTGCCTCATGTTTGTATCCCAGGCAGCCTGAGTTACATCAACAACACACAAAGAGCAAAGAGGACAAGGTCAGCTGCTGAGCAGTGGGAAAATCTAGAGACTTTGAGAAATTACTTCTGTGGCTAAATAATGAGCTTTGGATTCTGCAACCTGGCACCTGCCATCAGTACTGTATTAATGAAAAGGAAAGCCCTTAGAGGTGTTATGGAGGCATAAAAGCTGGTGTTTCAGAGAGGTGAATCAAGCAGTAGACTTTATGAATAGATACCATGGTGTTTTACAGTAATGATCAAAAGCACTACACCTTGTAACACTGCTACAGCACTCTTTATGGATAAGAAGCATTACTCTGATAAGAATTTTTGTAGATCTGAATCTACCATGTTTTGTCATAAGCAGCCCTCAGTAAAAGTGAAGCCAATGTCTCCATTCTTTACTATTTATTATATTTTGATATGTCTAACTGTAGGGCCAGATCCAAGAAAAAGGATTTGAGTAAACTTAGGGTTTTATCTGGCAATAGTGATCTAGAAAATCCCATCTGAGATTTTACTTAAAGTATTTTTTGTTAAAATTTTCTAGCTATCATTTCAATGAGTTCTCTAGGATATTCGAATTCTTCAAGGCAAGTGTATAAGAAATGTGACTTTGTCATCTAGTGGGTAAATTGCTAAACTGTGAGACCAGAGACCTATAATCTATTTTATGTCTATTTTCATCCACAAACTCCTGGTATAAAACACATTTTAGGTTTTAGCAGCCACACAGGATTTTACCACCTACAATATACAAACTGCTGCATCTAACCCTTTATTATGAAGATCTTCCTTGAATCTGTCCTTCCTTAAATTTGCAGCTTTAGCAATTACTGTGAACATATTACTCACTGAAAAGATAATGTCATTTAATACTCTATAAAGCACACACCATTCAGACATTTCTTCTTTGACATTTCTGTGGTTCTAGAGTATTTTTCCTACAGAGAACCATTTTAAATGTAACTGATATAAAGGACATTATGAGATATAACCTTATGATTATTTCTATAGGAGTATATGTTTATATGGTTATAGTATCTTGGTTACACCTTAGACTGCAAGTGGCAGTGGGAAAGACTATGTTTTCTGCATTATTTTGGCACTTAACCAGCCATTTGGTCCTCTCATTTTTTACAATCTTGTTAAAATATTGAAAATCTTTTAAATTCAAGATCCTTCTGATAATACTGCAGTGCTATATGTAATTTAAAAATAGACAGGTGTGGATTTGGCAACATGCTACCTATAGTTACAGAGAAAATATATAATGTATTGAAGACTTCAGGAATTCTGCTGTCAACAATGAGCTTGCCAGGCAAGGGAGACTATTTTAAATGGACAACACCTATTTTAAAGTCTGTTCAATTGCCATTGGGGAAAAAAATCACAAGGATTCAAAAGACTATGAAAGGTTGACTTCTTTTGATGCTTTGATTGTTTCAGGCAAGGAGTCCATTTATGGATTCATATTCACCTTTTCATTATTCCTTTAACTGATGCTTCCCTGTTGGTTGTACTATCATTGGGAATTTCTGCTGAAACATGTACAAGCTAATTTCTGTTGACAGGATTAACAAAACTCTACTTAATCTGGATCAACCAGTAATAGATGAAGGTAACAATGTCATTTCCCCAAATACTTTTCTATCCTTAGATTCATGAAATTAATATCTTTCTTTTTTTATACTTTAAGAAAACACAGTAAAATCAAATATAAAATATAACAGTAAACATTTCCTGAGCTCATTCTATTAATTTCTTATGGCCCTGGTACTAGTATGTCAATGCAATATGTGTTTTCTATGCTGCTTGTACTAGGACATATGAGTAGTACATGAGCTTAAGATGGTTTTAGTAAATTTTGAAAGGGCCTTTACTGGTCTTTTTAGACAAAAAAAAAATTTAATACATATATATATGGATCATTTGATATATTATAAAAAATCTGCAAATAGCTGAAAGAGTTCAAATGAATGTAACTAAATGTACTGAATGCCACCAATGTTAACACAACTTTGCTAAGAAACAGCACAAAATTTGTCTAATATCATATCTCCTCACAAAATGCAATACTGGGAATGCAGTCTTCCATTAAGACGCTGCAGTAACTTTCAGTTTGCGAGCCTATTATATTATAGGCTATGTTATAAATCACAGAGTTCTCTGACATTAGAGGACTCTGATAGCAGGTAGAATGAGATGTGAAATGTCAAATCTCTTTATCCAGTTCAAATTAGTTTGAAGTGCAGAAAATGCCTGGGATACTGTTTTCTGTATTGCTTGTAAATCTTGACACTTTACTTCAGTGAGATGGAAAATGTATCATGAATTTCTACAGTAATCAGCACAGAGTTTACATTTATTTTTCTCTGTTCATGGAACATACTTCAAATATTTTAGGAGTCCTGATTTTGCCAGGTACATTCAAAATAGTATTGAATAGTGGTAGTGATTCTAATGCACAATGCTGGACTTAACAAAGTTGCCCAGAGAGTCTTCAAATGCTTTAGTGAAATGCTTCATATTGACAGCTGTAGACACATTATAGAACCTCACTCACTGTGTCCAGATGGGAATCTTGTCTAAACATCTGGTCTAGAAAATGAGTTACTAAGCCATGGAAGCATATATCTTTATGATGGAATTCCATGAAAATATCTAAATATCTATGACAGTATTTTATCTTAGAAAGATGCTGTGACAGCATTTAGGTGTGTTCAAACTGAGGGAGGTTCCTCAGAAGATGAAATCTTCTTTACTTTTACATGCACATAAGGAATCTCTCAAGCTCTGTTTAAAAAGAAGGATTATTTTTGGTCTTCTTATGACATAAGTATTCCTTCCTCTACACAGCAAACTAGGTATTAAAAAAGTTTTAGAAGTACTAAGGCATCAAAAACAAAGATACTGTTGCAGCAAAGTTAATTTAGGAATGGTGACAGTATATAGATACCAGACACAACTTACTTGAAAAATACTCCTTTTTTAAAATTAAATTTTAGTTTTAAAATTTCAGGAACCATACTTATTACAGTTCTTAAATAGTAAGATTTCAAAGGCAGAAATATACACCAATATCAAAACCATAAGTAAGTATCCCTAAGATAAAACTAAAGAAAAAACTAAACCACAACATATTCAAAAAACTTTGCTTTTCAAGAATATGCACGTATTTTGTGATTGTTTTTCAGTCTTGGAGCTGACCCCTATTATAAATTCCTATTTCCTATTCACATTACAGGAGAGAATTAATTTTAGAATGTTGTTTTTACAGTCAAGAAATGGAAACAAAATATTAGTGTTACAAAGATAAAAGTATTTACACAGGTCTCTTTCATGCTTGAGTTTTTACAGTCATTCTCTCTTTTCATTCTTATATTGAGATTCACATTACTACCAAATAATGCACAGCTTCTGAAAAGCATGTTTACTCACAGGAAAATGGGAAAAACAAACACTGACTTACCAGTGTTTATTAGGCAAGGAAAATAGTATCTGGAAACTATGACATAAAACAAATTATCAGAACATAATTGAATATTTTCTTCTGCACAAAACTAATTGAAGTTGTAGGTTTTGTAATAATTACTGTGTACATACACAAAGTTATTCAAAACATTTAACAGTGGGTATTTAACTTCAGAAGCTGTATTAGAGAGCTGAACTGCCTACATGATCTATGAAACCTATAAAGGAAAATTCATAGCATGCACACTAGGAGCTGACTTGTCCCATTAACAAGAACCTGATGCTTTAACCTGCTGCTTAAACACAGGGAGTGTGTAACCCCCAGCAGTGTGAGGTTGCTTCCATTTTGTGACTTGCCTGTGCTGGAAAGTCTACATTGACAACCTTGTTTTTGGCTGTACTAGGGTAATCTTTGTCCTATAGCACATGAGAACATGTAGAGCAGTGAACAGAGAAAAGTTATAAAAGCAAAAGTGTTAGGATGTGTTAATTCTGGATGTGTTACTTCTGTCTGGTTTGAGAGGCTGCAGAAGGAATTGCATGATACTATTTTGAGAAGATGAGTATCTCTAGAGCACAGGTGAGACTTTTAACAGTCCATATATTCAAAAGCTGAAATTGTGATGGGTGGAAATAGGACAGCAATGTCTGCAGGAAAGGACAAATTTCTAAGCTTCTAGGGTATAATATAAGCTCTTTTCCTCATGTAAGTAAGGAAAAGGCCTGCTATATCACTAAATGTTTCATGGACACTTGTGATCATTTGTAAGAAATTAATTTTTCTTTCCCATTTAGAAGCTGTTCACGGGGTTCCCTACATTGCCCAAGGTAATACATCTTATACAAAAGCTCCTGGAGCTTCTGAATTCACAGCGGCTTCGTGTTAGAATAGCTGTTTCCATCATCAGTTTCTCACACCACTGACAAAATTTCCAACCATCTAGTCATGGCCAAACAGATAAGAAAAGAATTATAATTTTTTGGCTCTTAGTAGCCTAATCATGACATGTGCAAAATAAATACACAATGGTGTACACACAATTCCAACTGGTAAATTGCTTTGTCACATCTGAGAAACTCTAGGCTGTATAATCATACCAAAGATAATATCTGTGTGGCTTATAAAAGTATTTGGGCACAATGCTTTTCTCCTGGATAAATTTTTGTGAAGCTAGTAAGTGTTTAAGCATCTGAAGTAAGATGAATCATAAAAGAGCATTCAGATATTTGTGAAATATTTGGCTCAAACAAGAGTTGTTGCCAAAGATGCAGGCCATATGCCAGGCAGCATTGGGATCACATGAATTCTGGAGGGAAATCAAAGGGCTGAGTGCTTGTTGTACAGGGCTTATATATGTGTGAGATAGAAACAGATGAAATAGCACAAAAGTATTGAGAGAAAGCAGGCAAAGGAACTCTAGAAATATCCATAAAAACAGCAATTATTCTGTAATTGAATAGTCTGGAATAGTATCCTGTACCCTCCATTTTGATGAATGTCATTTGTCTAGTCTTTGCAGGAACTTGTGTGAGCCTTGTACAACAATATGGACAGAATGCTGAAGAAGATTGCTTTTGAAAAGAGAGAAGTAAGAATAAGATCAGATGCCTGAGCATGGTACCTAAGCAAAACTAATTTTATTTGGGGATAGTAGATGATCTACTTGGAAACAGCAGTTGAGGATGAGGAAACACACCTCAGGACATCTCAGATGGTATTGCCCAGCAATGTTTACGTAATGGGAAATTTTCATTTGGCCTTTGGCAGTGTTAACTCATAATAGAAATAGAGAGAAATTTGAAATAGTCTATATATCTGGAATTGTGGTCCTGCCAGGTACCTATGCAAAGCTAAAAATGTCAATATAGTTAATATTGTAACAAACAGAAAGAAAATGGACAATAAGACATCTGGTACATTATCTCTGATTTGAAAAACTTCCTAAAAGCGATAAGATAGGGAGAAATTTCTAGAGGAGTTGTTCTTGCAGTTTCTGATGTATATCCTTTTTTGACTTGAAGTTGGATGATGGTAGAGCTGAGATACTCAGTAAAATGAGTGGTACATTGGACAGTGGGCAGTGCACACAGTGCACAGCTGCAACACAGCACCATAGCCCAGAACCAGGAATTGGTTGTTAGTCACCTGATGCTTTTCTGTGTTCATGTTTATGATGAGTGGACCCTGTTTCTCCTTTTTGGGCCCTTGTACATTTAATGGAAGTTAGTTTGCAGCATCATGTTCACATATTTAAAAATGTCATTATTTATTATTAGCTGTATTGGTTATATACTGCCAGCTGCATTCAGATCTTTATTTTCCACTGATGTTTTCTGCTATTTATCCATTAGCAGGTGAAAACAGAACTCCTCCCCTGCCTTCATCCTGAACTTTTCCATATCAGTGTCCCAGGGCTTTGTGAGGAAACAGTCTGAGGGTTTTATAAACCAAAAACCCTCAAACTGTTCAATAAAATGTTTAAAATGTAAGTACTGTACCACTGGTGTCATTAGGACCTCAAATGTGCAGCTCTATGGCTATCCTATTTCTAATACAATATGAAATTATAGATGTTTCTACATAATATTGATTTATGAGACCTAGCAATAAAATAACATATGCAGATGGTTTCTGGAATGCACTTGGAGCACCTCAGAAAGATTCTCACAGTAAGCAGCACCTTTGCATAGTGGGATAAACTCCAGAGACAAGTGTGCTACATTAGTATCAGTGTCAAGCTGACATTTCAGGGTCAGTGAATAAATATCCTAAAGCCCAAGTGTTTATTTTTGAGAAATTTCATATATAATGACCTTGACTTTACATTGTTTTTTAGGTACACATATGACCTCTATGGAAATCAGAGTTTGCAGTGGTTTACCTCAGAAATAATATTCCTACACTATTGAAATGAATTAATCAAAGCTTGAAACAGTGTTTTTTCTTTCCCATTTGTGCTTTTGTTATTTCTCATGTTTTGACGAAATAAAGAAAGGACTTTGAATTATTAAAGCACATGTACCCACACAGTAATCCTCACATATATATTCATATATATATATATAGGATTTATTTCCCTGATCTCCAATTTGTAACCATATGATACATAAAAATGTATAAAAATAAGGAAGATGCAGTTCACTATCAAACCAGTTGGTAATTTTTCATGTAAGCACAGCGAGGTTACTTTCCTGCTTACTCTTCAGGGTGAAAGTAACTATTCAAAGAGGTTTTTTTAGAATTTACCCTAGCAGAGTTGCTATGAAACTTATATTTGATCATAGAAGATACAGGGACGTAGTTGCCAAATGTTAGAGATCTGCAGATTATGATTTTGCTTATTGTTATGCTCATGAAGAGAGTTTTTCACTAATTTTCTGAAAACAGAAGCCTGTTCTCCAGCGAAAAATAATCCCTTCCTTGGAACATTCTAACATAAAATAAGTCATACACTTAGGCAATCTCCAACCATAAGAAGTTTAACAAGACTAAGTCCATATTCTCCCCCTGGGGCAGAGTAATCCTGGTTATACATTCAAACTGGGGGACAAGAGGATGAAGAGCAGCCCTGTAGGAAGATGTGTGGGGGTCCTGGTCCATGGCAAGCTGAACATGAGCCTGCAGTGCCCTGGCAGCCAGGTGAGCCAACCGTGCCCTGGGCAACATCAGGCACAGCATGGCCAGCCAGGCAAGGGAGGGCAAGGTTCTGTTCCAGGGTTCTGTTCCACTCTGTGATGGTCCACCCTTATCTTGAGTGGAGTTTTTGAGCATCTCAATATAAGAAAGACATCAAGCATTTCATTCCCCCTCACACAGAAGTAGACATCTTTGTGGTGCATCAGAAATTATCTTACAAATTTAACCTACGCGCTGAAACTCAGTTCTTTAAAACTTGTGGGTATTCTTCCAGGATTTCAGTGATATGCAGTTTAATTTTGATATCTATTTAGGATATGGCCTTTATGTTTCATGGCCAGTTCTTCTTTTGTTTTCATGAATTCATGATGCATGGAATTTTTGAGTTGGAATTTAATAGATTTAAACATTCTGCTATCCCATACTCTGATTTTTTGTAGTGGTTGTGTTCAATTGGGATCTTGAAAAAATTCTTTAATTTCAACTTGAATTTAAATTTTACACAGCAGAAACTTGGGTTCTGTGAGAATGGTAAAGACTAAATAATTTTCAACAGGAGAAAGTTACAGATATTATGCATTATTCTCATCTCTTATATTTTCCTTCCTATAAAAATATCTCTAAGAATATCCTCAAGTAGCATACCAGTTCTGCTTAATTGTCACTCCTTAGTGCCATACTTTTGAGCATTTGAGTCCCATCTAGGTTGAGGATTTTCCAACTGGCATTACCCTTCTCTGTCAGTCATGAAACCAAAGACCAAGCTTTAAATTTGTTCATCTACCTGTTTTTATTATGGTTGATACTTCTGAACATCAAAGGCTTGAATAAGAACACTAATTCCCTTGATAACTGCTACAGGTATCTAATTTTCCATGTTATGAGTCTATCAGCTTTTGCAGGGATGGTTCCTGATGAACTGAGCTGGAATATTTGGCTCTCAACTACCTTTTAAGCATTGGTAAATAGTTACCCCACAAAACCTCTCTTATTTATCCATCTTTTCAGATGGGAAAACACTTTTCTCAGAATTGATGACTACTTATTTTTCAGCTAAAGTAAATACAGATCTATATCTCTTTCCATTTGTGCAAGAAGCTGACACATTCTGTCACAACATAGCACAAGTAAATGGGAAAGTGACAGCTTCCTGGCAAAATTTTAAAGAGATAAACATCTATTTTTGTTTAAACAGCTACTAAAAATGGATAGAAGCTTTCCAAGTTGAAGGCTGTGGAATATATGAATGTTGCAAACTGGCAAATAAATGCACAAGATCTGGATACTAATTATTACCCCTACAGTTTTCACTGTATTTGTCCATTACCTAGTATAAAAAGTTAAAGTAATGTACTTAACATTATTAGTTTATGTATGTGAAACCATACACTAAACACTGCATTTTATCATTTTTCAAAAGAATCAATAACCAAACTGAATCAATAACAAATCGATAACCAAAAAATCCAAACAACCTCTTTCAAGCAGGAATGTATTTTTGAATTCAATTTATGTGGAAAGTTTTGGTAGTGGGGAAGGAGTATCGAGGTTTGCATTCTATAAAAATAGACCAGGAGCTGCCTCTAGGGTGGGCAGAGCTCCAGAATGGACCTGCCATTGCCCACAACAGCCAAAGAGTGATGCTGGTGGTGCCTCTGTGATAACACTGAGAAAGTTGTGAGAGGAGAGTGAAAACATGTGAGAGGAGCAGCCCTTCAGACACCCAGGTCAGTGGAGAAGGAGGGGAGGAGGTGATCCATGGAGGATCATAGTGGAGCAAATACCCATGCTGAAGCGGGTGGATATGTCCAGAAGGAAGTCCATGCTGGAGCAGGAGCTGTGGCCTGCAGGAAGGAAGCCATACAGAACATGTATTCTGGCTTGAGTGGTGGCCAGTGGGGACTCACCCTGGGGTCATCCACTCTTGAGGGAGTGCAGGCCGTGGGAAGGATCCACGCAGCACCAGCAGTTTGTGAATGGCCCTCTCTCGTGGGAGAGACCCCGCACTGGAGCAGGAGAAGAATATGAGAAGGTAGAGAAGTGTTAGGGACTGACGGTGACCCTCATTCCCCCTCTCCCCCTGTGGCTCTGGGAGAGGAGGCAGGAGAATCAGGAAGTCTGGGAAACAGAGAGAGTGAAGTTAAACTGAGTTTAAATTTGACAATAAATATAATTAATCTTAGTGGGCACCTGGTGGTTGACCTACTACACACTCTCAGAATGCTTACAGGTTCTAGCACCCATGGATTCAAAATGGTTTGGATAGTTATTGGATCCTTTTGCTTAAAATTAACAGGATGATATGTGAAAATTTCTTTTACTGTATTTCTGAATGTAGAATTCAGAAAAAGTAAGGAGAAAAAAAGAAGAAACAAATAAAAAGAAATCTCATAAGAGAACAATGTGTCCAGAAAAAAGAATGTGAATGTAGGACTGGGTAAAGGATAAGTCTGCATAAGACGTACACCAGTATCTGAGAAAAGGTCAGAGGAAAGATGGAAAATTTATACTGTTGTGTGAAAGAAAAGCAGGAAAGACATTTGTCAAGGGAAGAAAACAGAAATTGAAAGGTTCACAGGTAAAAGGGAACTGCAGGAAAAGTGAAATACTTTGAGTGGGAAAAAGACTGTAAAATCAAAAGAGAGATAAGATAAAGACGATAAAGGAAGAAGAATGATTGGATAATCATTGGTCCCTTCCAACCCAAGCCTTTCTATGAGTCTATGATCTAGTCAAAGATCACAAAGTGGTTTGAGAAAACAATGAGATAAAACGTTGTTTTGATTTATGCTGCTGGCTTTATATGTTTCTCAGTCTTCATCTTTACCCTTGCAAAGGTAAAAGGAGAATGTTTGCAGAGCCTGTGAGCATTCTCCTCTTCATTTAGAATGCTAGCTATCTCTGCAGTTGACACATTTTTGTTTAACTGTTGGGCAACACCTCTGAACAGAAAAATGATTCTACTAGCTGCGTTTTGCAAAAAGGGGAATTGAGGAAAGGAGTAATATTTTTCCTGGGGCTTCAGTGCAGTTACAGTGATTAAGCTGGGATAACCATATTCCCAACTGAACTGAAATTTCAGGCTCAAGGTTTTCTTATGTTGCTTGTGCAGTTGTTGAAATTACACTTGTTGAGATCAGTGTAAAGCTCACTGAAAGAGAGGTGGGCTTGGATTTAAATATAGTATATCTTCAATTTCTATCAGTGTTTCTCACTTAACGGTAGAGGACAACTCTTCAGCAAGCATCTGCAGTGTCAGTAATTCCATTAACAAAGAAGCCACTGTATTATCAACATACTGTAGCTTCATTTTAATGTGTCATTTGCACTTCAAAGTCACATAACTTTTATTATGGTAAATCAATTAAAACTATTTCTCATGATAATTTATCTTCTACAGAGTTTATCATCTCAGAGAATGCAATATTTCCCAATTTAACTTCCAAGACAAAAGTGATGTAATTTGAATGCCTTTTACTGAGCTTATTAAGCATAAAGATCACAGAAATTTCAAACCCTGAAAGATAACTGTTTCATCTATGTGATAAAATGGAAGTCACATTTTAGTAGCTTACTGGAGGTAGTAGGAGACAGTATGCTAATTAGTAATATAACCTCATTTACTCCTTTGGTATGTCTCTTGTTTTAAATGATAGTCTGTCTAGAATAGATATCCAGCTTGATACAAATATGAAAAGGAAATCAAGCGAAGCTACTGTATATTCAATAAAGCTGCATGTAGCATTCATTTGATTATGCTTTTCTTTGTGTATTTATAATTCAGGAATCACCTTGAAATAAAGTAAACATTCTCAAAGATCCTGCAGTGGAGAATAGAGGTTTGTATAGAAAAATTCCCATTCAGAGGGGAGAGATGGGTCAGATCCTCAATTAACATAAATTGTCACAACTCTAGGGAAGTCAGGAGAAAAATGTCAATGTACATACAGGAGCTGTAAATCCGATGATATACAAGTGTTAAAAAAATTCACAACAAAGCATGAAAAACCCAGCCCGTGTACAGCCACCATCCCCTTGAAATTTTGAAGCATTAATATGAGATGCAAAGTTCATCTGTGTCTTTAGTGAATGTATTTGAGTGTGACTGATTTTTTCTTTAGTGGCAGAAGGCTTGATTTTCATATACTTTTATTTTTCAAATATGCTTGGAGCACCTGCCCCCTGATTTGTACTGTCATTTGTGCTCTTGGCTATTCCAAAGGTTTTAAAATGCTGACGGTCTCTAATTCCTGTCTCCTCCATCAGAAAGTGCTGGGTTCACACATTACACTATAATGTAAGCAAAACTAACAAATAAGAAAATAATAACGCTCGACTGTTTTAAAATTAGACCATGCAGTTTTACACAGAGCAAGAGAAAAAATAATCCCAACAGCCAGTCAGGCCTCTGGTCCTCTCTCTTTTCAGCTGCATTAGCAGTAAATAATTGCAGGCTCTAAGCCCTAGACCTTTGCTCAGCAGGGAAAAGGAGAGCTGTTCCTGGGCGGTGTGTGTCATTTGTTGGCCTGTGGCTCCTGCCTCTTGGTTTGCACACATCAGTGCACAGCAGCTCTCAGCTAGAGTAAGTGCTTTTGGCTGGAGTAAGATAACTGGGAACACTGGGCTGCCCTTTGAGCTAAAGCACAATACATATTAACTGCTTAGAGGTCTGACATAAATTTAAAACTCTTAACTTGGTTTCTTTTTTGATCTGTTTCTGAAATTGGTGTATAAAGAGGTGCTTCTACTCTACATGGAGTTTATGCTCATATTTCACATGGTGAGGAAGCTTCTTGCAAGTGACATTTTGCACCCCGGAAGACTAAAATGCTGGAAATGTCTCAGTTGCTCTGTAGTGCTAATTCTGGGAAAAAAAAAATTCTATGTCTTACCTTGCTGCTTTGCTCATAAAAGTACAGCCATACCTTACCCGTTCACTCTTTTGGCCATAATTTCTGGAGATCTGACTATGTGAAAGGGATGATGTCTACATGTATATAAAAAGGAAATTTAGACTGAAAATCTGCCTTAATGGTGTGATTTATTGGACTACATTACGGTCTCCCAAGGGAGGGAGTGGAAGTCCCATTAAATGGTGGAAAACCTCATCTCCTGAGGACCAGAACATATGGGAACTAAATACAGGGAAATGGAACAGATTTTATCTTAGCTAGAACTGGCCAGTTTCTCCTGCCATTACCATATTCCCAAAGGAGCGGCAGAACAGATATACAACGTTTTCCTACCATTTGTATTTGTATGGCATAAACAGTATGAAGTATGTTCTAAAATAATTTCCCTTGATGATTATTTGTTACTATGAAAAGTAACTGGGTTAACAGTAGGAATACTTTCTTTAAATTAAACATTTCATGTTCTGGCCATTCAAGGAAGCAAAGAATGAGTCATTCTTCTGTGTAATTAGCCAGGAGAGCACTCACTAAGGAGTCATGTGTCTATGATGTGCAAGTGCACAAACTGAAAGGAATTTTGCTGTTGACTTCATTGGCAACAGTCAAAGTCTCATTTTCTCTGGACGTGCTGAGGTCTTTTTGGAATTGGTTGTATTTGATTTCAGTCAATACATGGAAGAAAATGCTTAGTATCTTTTTGACAAAATCCATTTGGTCTGGGCCTACTCACTGATGGAGTCATTACTCATCTACTAACATTTTGAGAACAGAATTACTGTTTTAAGGATCCAAATACCCCTCACTTTGTATTTGGTTTAGTCCTTTGCACTTTTGAAAATGAATACAGAATCCTGGTCTATCACTGCTTTGGTGTTTACAATGCAATTGTGCTTCCTTTGTTTTGATAAAAGGGGAGTCTCATCAGCATTCTGGATTTCAGATATTGGAGAAGCTCAGACCTACTTATGGAAGGTTACTTATAAGCATTCTTTTCTCATACACTAGAATTATGCATCAAGACATTTGGACTGTAATGCAAAAAGCTGCCTATCTATTATATTACCACCTGAATGTGTTATTAAAAATGTTACTGGAGTGCTGCACTTTGATGGTTTCATGCAGTCAGAATCCAACGAACATCATTTTAGAATCCCATCTTTGCATTACTATTTTTAAGGGTATTGATTTTTTTTCTAATAGCCTTTCTGAAGAGTTTCTTGAGTTCAATGAGGTTTCTTTATTCCCTTTATTCCCTAATTACAGAATGCTTACTGAAGATAATACTTTTTTGAAAGAATTTTTTTTCAGTTTAGTTTTGCTTTGATATGGTCACGTTTATGTAAATAAAGATCTGTTTACTCAGTTTCAATATACAGTAGTCTTAAATCAGAGAAAGCTCATAATAAATATGAAACTAGAGCATTCCTTTTTGTAAACACATCTGCAAGCCTGACTGCATCTCACTAAGCATTTTATAGGTTCATTACACTACTTGGCTCACATTGAAGTCACCTCAAATTTTATTTTTATTTTTTTCCTAACCATCATATGAATAAACTTTGGCTTCTGTTTAGACTGGAAAAGATTCAGTATCCGCTGATAACCTACAGATTCAGGAAAACATTATGGTTATTACTGGTATTAAGGCACTTCTCTATACCTGTGTGTCACACTCTAAACTTTAGTGGGGTCAGTAAATGAGCCACTTATTAGAACTGCATTGTGGATTTTATGTAGAACAAAATCCTTTTCATTTGCAAATGTGCAAAGTTTGAAGCAAAATTAGCTGACAGGCATAAGTATAGAACCAGGTGGTTATAAACATATAAGTATGGGTGTACACACATGCACCTACAGACACAAACATACACACATATATCTATATATACACATACATATATATCTAACCGACCCACAAGGGATGGCTTCAAAACATCTTGTTTCTATAGGTCGACCAAGACTTCAGATAATTCCTTGTTTATTTTCATGGCTCTTTTTCCCTATACAGCTTAAGTGCTATTGAGGAGTTTGTTGTTATCTGTGGTGAAACCAGTTTCGGGAGCATTTTAGAACAACGTAGATAATCTTTGAGGTCCCTTCCAAACCAAGTCATTCTATGACTCCATGGTTCTATTTAAGCATATATTAAGGCATCCTTAAGAATGCATGGTGACTATAATCAGACATATATACTATATACTGAGGGGATTAGACTTAAAAGAATGCATTTTTCTTTTAACAGGATGTGAGACTTTGCAAACCCATTGTCTCCTGTGTAAACTCTCTGTTTGCAAGTCCATTGCAATGTCAAGTCCATTGATGACAATGCCTATAGTATAGCTTATAAGATTTTTTTCATGCATAAAAATGATTAAAACTTAATCAGCATGAGCAAAATGTTACTAATGTGATTTAAATTTAATTATATTTATAATATTATTATTGATAGTCATTATATATTATCTGCAGCCAGTAAGGTAGAAGCAATCTTTGGAGGACAGTGTTATAAGAATTGCATTTTCCAAGACTAATATAGAAACTTAGTTGGTCAGCTGGATTGAAGAATTTTAATTCATCAGTGTGAAAAGTATTGCAAAAAATCAATATGCTTAAGATCAATCATGTCCTACTTTTGTTTGGTTGTACATAGAACTGTCTAAAAGCTTGAAAAAAGACCCACAAATAATTTACTTAATCTTGGCAGTGCTTGTAAATCTTCAAGTAATAATTATTTATTAAATATTTACTTGAGGTGAAAATTAGACTTCATCAATGAAAACAAGATTCAAAGATGCTTGGATCTGTAAGGCTTTTCTTCTTTAAATCTTTTCTTCTTTAAATCTAAACTTTAAACCAGTCTCTTGAGATTCATCTTGTTTCTGTGAGCCCTAGGGAATAGCAGGAAATTCATACATATTTAATATTAGTCAAATCAACCAATGCAATAACCATGCTAAAAGAACAATTATGCAGACTATTTATGTAAATATGGAACAGGAATTACATGTTTTTATTTAGAACACTGGAAAGACTTGTAAATTATTTAATTTAAGAAGATATGCTTTGGAGTCATTTTGAGCAATTTATTTACAATACATATATCATAGAAAAATATTTTAATGTATTTGTATTTTCATATTCATTTCAACCATATCTAGGTTAAGACTAGTATAATCTTCAGAAAACAGAATTGTCTTTTATGGAACATACATGCAAATATCTGTTTGTGCCAGAATTTATTTAACATTTTATTTAACAAGCTTTTTTTTTTTTTTTAGCTAAGGAGACATGGCAACTCAGTGTTTTCAATAATACTACAAGAAAAATAGTATTTTCATGCATGTAACAATTTTAAGAATCTGCAAATATGTTTTATATTATTCTGATCAACTCTAGTCATGGAGACTGTTGCACATTTTAATGAGCCTGGAAACCAGTCTCCAGTTAACTTCCCTCTCATGGATGTGCTTCTGGAGGAGCAGCCTCTAGAAACCATGAATTCACCTCTTTAGAAATGATTTTCTTATTTTAGTGTCATAGTTAATCCTCAATAATTTATGCTTCTTGTGAAGTCTGTTAGTTGAAGAAATCTTCGTATTCAGAGACATTTGCACTGAAACATGGTGAAGAAACAGGAATTACAGAAAGAACAGTCACAATTACAGTCACAGAAAGAACTTTAGAGTCTCTGTATTAAAAAAAAAAATACTGGGAAGAATCAGGAAGTTCTTATTAATTTAGGTCAGAACTTCACAGCTATTCTACCCATTGCTTTCCTGCAAAAAGGAGGTAGATGATTTGGCAGTAAACAGGTCTTCTGTGTCAGAATGGTTTTGACTATCAGCTGTTTTGACAAAGCCATTTTTGGCATTTATTCTGGCCCGGCATAGATGATGGTCTAAACCATAGAGAACCAGATTCTTTCACAGTCACTTTTCTGGCTCATTTGATATGTGTGTGTAGGTACAAGATGCATCTTAGACTAAACATGGATGCTTTTCACTGACTGTAAGGCGAAGTCAGGACAACTGGCTTGCCTTGTCACTCTTGGCCACCCTACTAACTCCAGTGGAAGGGTCTGCAGTGTGGACACCTATATTTACCCCATATTAACTCTCCATGCAATTAACCCTCAGCCTCTCTAGGTCTGTACTGATGTTTTAGCTGCCTGGCCTGCAACTTTGATTGATCATGATTGTGGTGTCAGCCAATACTTTGGGTTGATCCCACAATGATATAGTTGGCATGACAAAAAAAAAAAAAAAGGGAAAATGTCTTTAATAGTAGACTATATAAAAGGATTTGGATGCCTGCAATCAGGTCCTTCAATTGAAAATCCAACTTGAAAGCTGAAAATCTGAAAACTTAAGAGTGTGGAACGGTTATTTCTTTCGAGAAGTACCTACATGTTGCTGAAATCTCACCAGATTTCAGAAACTAGTTCTTTTCACACCTAATCAAAAGCTGTTAAGGCTTTCTAGAGAAACTCCATGTGCAGTTAAGTAGAATGTAACTTACTAAACAGTGCAAGCATAGTTGCTTTCATTAGGAGGGCAAAATAAAAGAATTGACCCACATTTTCATATAAAAGCTCAGTGATCAGAATATTTGCCCGAATTTCAGTCTCTGTGTAGAGGAAGATTTTATCCAAGTTCCTCTTTGAGCGTACTGCAGAAATAAGAGGCACAAGGGAATAAAAAAGGGAAAGAAAGGAATTCTCTCGTTCTTTTAAGAAATTGTCTTTTAGCCTCTCTGGTCAGGAAGGCATATATAAAATCAAGACACTGCTCCCAAATATTAGAAGCATAGCTGCATTTACCTATTCCTGTATCTTTCTTCTGTATCTATCTTCTGTATTTTTCTGCACAAGCAAACATGTTTATAGAGCAAATAGAATCAATCTGAACATAGGGATGAAGAGATGTACCTTGAAATTCTTTCTTCATTACTTTTTTCATTGTCAATTTTTGCTTGTTTCTAAGATGGAAAAAACCCAGATCAAAGTCATGAGATAAAAAGAGTCTTAGGGACAAGGCCAGAATTTAGGAACCATCTTTCTGAAGTCAGTTTAGCACTTAGCCTCACAGTTCCACCTCCTGGGTTGTATTCATAAACTGTTTGAGAATTAAACTAACAAGTAACTGATTCCCTCCATAATTTCAGTGTTTCTCTTTACTTTCACAAGCAGAAATAATGCTTTTAAATTTTATATTACATGGAGCAGGGCAAAAAAGTCCTAACACCTTTCAGCTTTGCCTTTTTTTTTATCAGGGAAAATCAAAAAAATGTGCTTGTACCTTTGTACCTGACAGACACAGTGTTATTAATCTTGCACCTAATATCCCTGCTTTTACTGCTGTTTTCTGCCTCTGTTCTGTTTCCCATTCTAGAAAAGTGCTTAAGTTAAATTAGAGAGCAGTACTAATTAAAGATCAGCTGGAAGAAATCAATAAAGACATTACTATATATTAACTGTTATCCTAAAAGAAACATTGGTTCATTTGTTCATTTCAGAAAGAATAAAAGAGTAAATTGATGTGATAGATTCCTGAACAAAACAATGCAAAATATGAAACTTCAGTAACTGCAAAGAGATGCAAGAACAATTTTACCTGTTGTGGACAAATGATTCATATTGTAGTCCTGAGAAAGTCATGCAGAAGTCTGGACTGATAATTACAGTGATGTGGATTTCCAAACATAATGAAAGATTTCATAGCCAGTAATCAACATTCATTTTTACACTGCCACCCATAAGGTTACTACTTTTAAAAACACTATGTCATTGTTTTCATTGGTTCCTTCCCAATATTATAATTTGTTAATTATTAACTTAGCTGCAGTCCATGCTGTGAGATATTTTGACTTACAATGCATCTTTGACTTAAAATATGTTATTCCAGCATACTTGACCTGACTTAATATAAAGCAATTTTTTTCTTGTTGCTCTGTTAGTAGGTAATAGTTACTTTTCAAATGTTTATCTGTTCAGTTCTTTAATTTCTAGCAACATGAAGTACATAAATTTGAACTAGAAATAGATATTTTGTGTCAGACCTCATCTTGAACAAAATAATTCTCATCTATTCAAGTCTACAGAGTTGTACTTGTTTACTCATGAACGTGCTCTAAACATCTCTTTTTAACTCCAATTTAACAGATGTATTTAATTATGTTTTAAATTGATGTAGGGAAAACAATCCTTAAATTTTTGTTTTCTGATTGGAAGACATTATCCATTAGTAAGCTCTTGAAAAACACTGTAGAGCTATCAGGATATTACTGCCCAATTTTATCTTACTCATAATTAAGTTTTGTTCTGCAACAAATAAAAAAAAAACATTACACTAGCTATTGACATAAACTAAAATGATACTATCTAGGTAACAGCATTACAGAAGGCAATTGTTTTGGGTTTTTGTTTGCTTTAAATGTAAATTGTTAGTTATGTACCTTAAATAGTGTGTGTGTACATAGACATACACTGTGGCAATTTGTGATTTGACCTTGGCTAGCTGCCAGGTGCTGATGCAGCAGCTCTGGTACTTCTCCTCAAGAGGACAGGGCAGGGGGAAAGGATGGGTCAAGATAAAGACAGAATCACTTATCCATGGCTGTCACAAAACAGAGGCAAAACAGACTCAGCTTGGGGAAAACTATTTTAAATTACTGCCCATTTTTATATAATGTTGTTGGATGGCGAAAAACAAAAATTAGAAATACCTTTGGCTCTGCTTCTTTTCTTAGACTCAACTGCAGTCCTTCATTTCCAATTCCTCAACCTTCTAGCCCTCCATCCAGCATGTCACAGGGTGATGGGGTATGGGAGCTGCAGTCAGTTCAAAAAATTTCTCTGCTTCTCCTTCCTCCACATGGAGATCTTCTTCTTCAAGGTCGGCCTGGACAGGATGTTGAGCAATTCAGTCTACAGGAAAGTGCCCTTGGCAGAGAGATTGGAACTTGATGACCTTTAATGTCCCTTCCAAACCAAAAAATTCTCTGATTCTATGTTTTTCCCCTGCTCCAGCATGGGCTGAACTGCAGTCTTGCAGGACAAACAGGTTGCATATAATCTTTCCTGTGGCTCTAGAAGAATTTCTCCTCTATCTTGTGGGCCAATATCTCTGCTCCCTCTTCTCTGACCTTGGTGTTTGCAGGGCTGTTTCTCTTCCTTTTCCTCCCATTTCTCCTCTCTGCCCTTCAGCATTTTGTCCCATCTTGAATATGTTTTCCCTGAGGCATCACAGTCTCGGCTGTAGGGCTCAGTCGTGCCCCAAGTTGGGTCCTTTGGAACCACCTGGAACCAGCTCACATAGCCCCTGCAGCCCCCCTCTGCCAAAACTGGGACACCTGCACCCAATACAGTACATAAATATACATGTACCACAAGATATACAGACTTTTTCTGATTTCCCCATTTCAGGGAGATGAGGGAAAAAGAGGTTTCACAACAGGGCAGGAATTAAACTTATGGCCAGTCAAACCAATCTCCTTTGGTTAGACCTAAAGCTGCAGTGCTCATTCATTCAGTCAGTGCTGAAAGAATGACATCCAAAGCAATTAAGAATTAATGGTCCAGATAGCTGCCTTATCTTGCTTTTACACTGGGTATCTGTATTGTATTCATTGTATTGAATGAGTAGACCAGGAGAATATGATCTGCAAGTGCTAGTGGCAGATTGAGTTCCTTTCTTTTAAATGGATGAAACCCCAAATTAAAGGTTTCAGTTTCAATCTCCACAGGTGATCTCTGTTTAGGTATATTATATGTGAGAGGAATAGAATGCAATGAAAGGTGATTTTTATTAAAAATGCTCTTGCATATTTATGGAATGTGAATACAGGAGCTTTTAATATACAAATTAATCATACATTCTACCACAGAGTGAGAAGCCACTCCTACAAACCCAAAGGGGCTATTGAATCATAAATGTTCCACTGATGACTGAAGTTTGTGACATCGAAATTCTAATAATTTGTCTTAAATCAGTTTAGTTATATTTTTCAATTCATTTGTTATATTAGCTTTATTAGCCTCTGTGACTAAATGCATAATGATTTTCTGCTCTAAAGGCAAACTGCAAAGAGTGTTGCAGAAATTTTTGCCTATACAAGTTATCAAAATATAGTTTCAAGGTTCTATTTAACTTTTGAGGCCATGTTGCTTATACATCTAGATTTTGCAGCAAAAGAACAAGGGAAAATTAAGAGGCAGAAAGCTGAAGCGGATTAGCAATGGCACAAGGCCTGCAGATCTTCCAGTAACTTCTAAATGAGAGTTGAATTAATCTAAACATATGGAAGAGGTTGCTGAGCTGTGGTTCTAATGAATAGAAGACTGTAGAGAAGGGAAACTCCTGTTCACAATAACATCTTTAGCACAGAATTTCCCATGATTTCTCTGTGTATTTGGTAGCCAATGCCCTCCATGTGACTACTGGAGCTTCCTGAAACGCTTAGTTTTCTGTTGACTCTTGAGCAGTTTCATATGGGCATTTATCCTTGGAAAGAATATATGTAGTTGCCTTTTTGTAACAAAATGTACTCCACTGATCTTGAAAAGAACAAAAGGTATTTTAATAATATGGATATACTTGCAGTTTCTCATGGAATTTTCTTCACAGTAGGTCACTGTCAGACTGGGTTTCAGTTACATGGGAATGTGGAGTAGTTTGGGGAATCAATGCAAGTTTTAGGTCTCAAATGGTTGAATGTATCCACAGACAGTGTTAATCTTGCAGATGACCTAGGATGACTTTTAAGACAAAGCTGAAACATTAGATTTTCTAATAAAGTGTAAAAAACTTTGGTGGATTCTTTTATTGTGGTTTGGTTTGGTTTGGTTTGGTTTGGTTTGGTTTGGTTATTTATTTGTTGTTGTGTTTGGGATGTTTTGTGGTTTTGTCTTTTTTTTTAAGCAAAAAAAGTATAGACAGGTATCTATTAATATATAGATATTTAAAGTCAAAATAGACTTCTCTTAGGAATCTACTTTGAAGTACAAATACACAAAATAAAACTAGAGAGAAAATACTTAGACCAGTAGCATTAAACACTAGCATTTTCATGGATTTAAACTTCTGTACTACCTCTCAAAATCAAAAGCATATCTATACTGGTTTATAGTGTCTCCCAACATGCAGATACATGGCCTTATCCCAGCAAACTGTCAAACTGTGAAATGTCTGTACAGTGCACACACAGGTTAAAAGTGAGGTTGAGGTCAGAACAGCTGGGATAGATGGAAGTTACAAACATGAAAAAACCTCAAACAAATGCATGGCATAAGGAAGTCCATTTCCAGATCTCTGAATTATAATAGCTCTCATATTTTTTTGACTAAGGTTTTAAATGACATCTAATTGGGTAATAAATGATAGAGGTGTATCCATAGGTTTTCAAGATCTTATCTTCTCTAAAGCTGGCCACCTACATCAAAAATTGTCAGAAATTCTGCATGAGAAAACAAAATGAATATTTGGATGAGATCACTCTACTTCTTAGTTCTGTGACTCCTCACAAAACTTAAAATTTGTTATCCTGTACTTTAAAACTGAGTCAGATAATGTTGATTTTTCTCTGCCCTTTTGCTAAAAAATGGTTAAGGCTGCCATACAAAGTTAGAAACCCATTTTTCCTTATCTATTTTTTTCATGTACCAATGTCATCAGAGAATGATTAAATTCTGGTTTAAATTTGTGATGATTGCTGAAAGTTGATGATGAGAAAATGCGGGATAAAATATTGATAGGAGCATTCAATATACTATACAAAATATGAATGATAATCTGGATAGATTGATTAGATTCTAGTATGTGGAATAGTTTGAGAAATGGAGCCTTTCATCTAAGCTTTCTGACAGGTGTCAAGTAAATTGTAGGGTTTTTTAAAGGGATACCTTTTTAATTGAAATGGAATTCTATAGGAATGTGTTTTTTATTTTCTGTTCCCAGGGTCCAGTAGTTATCAGCTTGATGAATTCTGGAATAAACTCTATCCACTCTATCCACTTCTCCTTTTTTTTTTTCTTTTTTTTTAGGCATCATCCCTGAGTTAGGATCATTTGATATTGTATTTTAAAATATGTAATAAATAAAAAAAATCTTTTAAGAACTAACTAATCAGAAGTATTTTAAATAAAAATGTTGAAGAAACATTAATTCTAAAATATAAATTTATCCTTAGGAGCAGCAACTAACATAAAAAATGGATATAGTAACTTTAAAATACTTGGTGAAATTTCAGCCATCCAACTTCTATAATGTCCAAGTGAATGGCATTGATAAAGTTCCAAAACTCTTGGAAAATATACCCCTAAACACACAGTTAATCATTGCTATTATGTTAAATATAGTGAAACAGTCATAATTTGCCTGGTAAATGACAGTATATTATGGAGTGCACTGTAAACACGCATATTCATAAGAAATAATTATATATTTTAAGAGATAAACCCAAATATATACTTGAAAATTGCAATTCCTTTCACATAGATATGATACAAAGACATATTTAGCGAACAAATGTATGACTTTTAAACCAGTTTGCCCAGATTTTAGAGGTGTGATGTATTTGAGTTTCATATATTTGGCCAAATATGTAGATGTTAAGAAATAGTTCTTTATGGAAGATTTGATCAATGGTAATGTAAAAATGAAAAAAAATCAAATCCCAAATTAACCTGTTGTCAGCATGTTTTTTGTTGTGTTTGGTTTTTCTGATTGTTCTAGAATATTTCACCTTAATGAATAAAGTATTTCCTATAGTTCCAAATAGTTCCTATAGTTCTAAATTTATCTGTATGCTGTGGGAGTGAACATATTAAGAAACAACAAGGTCTATCTGTTTATATCTTTCTGCCTGACAATAAGTTCTGTTTAGAAACTGGTGATTAAGAAAAGTGAATCTGACCAGCCTCCTTTATTACCCAAGCCTAAAGCAACACAAGATTTAAACACCATTTAAATGGCAATATTATGCAAACTTGCATTTAAACAAACCATGTCAGTCTTAGAGTTTTTTGCTAGTTCCTTTCTTTTCATCATTATATTCTATTGTGCACAAAAGTCTGTATGTTAATCAGCTTTTGGTTACAGTATGTTTGGAATAGTTCCAAATCCAGCAAAGGAGCATTTGAGAAGTATGGAAGTTTTGGGTTTGCTGAGTCAATATGTTGATAGATGAGGATATCAGGTGTGGTCTGTTTTGGAAAAATACTTCCATATCTGCATTAGTATGACTTGAACTCTGGTGTATAGAATTCACTGAATCAGAGAATTTGAAAAAAAAGGAAAGTTTAACTCGTGCCTGCCATTAGACAAGGACTATAAAACACAAACATACAGGGAGCCAAATGAAGTCTCTGGAAAGGCATCCCCCTGTTCTGCCTCAATGCCTGTCTCCATATTCCCTTTCTCTTCCCCTTCTGTCCCATGGCAGTATCTCTGCTCTCAAGTCACTACGAATCATCCTTACTGAAGACACTCTTTCTCTCGTTAGAATCCTGTAATGTTTGGATGCTGAGAAATACAAATTAGAGACACAAATTAAAGACCACATTCCCCTTTAACTTCACAAGGTGCCAAAGAGCACATAGAGATGCTATGGAATCAAACAGGAGAAGCATATTTTTGGTCGGATTAGTGTCTAACTGAAGAGTTAATTAAAAGTTAGGAAGGTTATGGTTGGCTTATAGAGTTGACAACATACATTAGCAGTAGTGATTTTAGGAAGCCAATTTCAAATCTAATATCAAGTTTTCAAGTGTTTTGCTAACACTTGAAGTCATTCTTCAAGTCATACTTGAAGAAGTCATACTTTATAGATACTTTCAAGTTGCCCAGGAAGGTTGTGGAGTCTCCATCCATAAAGATATTCAAAAGACATCTGGACATAATTCTGAGCAACTGTCTGTGGATGGCCCTGCTTGAAAAAGACATTGAACCAGCTGGCCTCCAGAGATCCCATTTAGTGATTCTGTGATACACTTTTATAGTTTATATAAATTAAAATTATTCTTTGGTTATCTTATAATTCTGTAAAACAAATCTTAACTTGCAAGAATTTGTAAGTAATTAACATGAATGCATTTTAAAATCTGGTAATTTAAGCAGGCAGTGTGTGGAGAAAAAAATAGAAGGAAACTATTGACATCCACTACTCTAATTTTATAACCTTGGAAACCACATAATCTTCACATTTGTGCTTTCCTTTATGTGGGACAGCCTCCTGGGAAAGAATCGCCCTTTTAAATAGAAAAATCCTTTTACCTTCTAACTCCTGTTATTAATCAATGCAAAAGTCTTAGTTACGGCTGAAACTTCTTATCATGATATCATAATTTTGCTCTTGAAATGTAGTTTTCATTTTAAGATATTGATAACAAAACCTAGATAAGAAACTTTACTTTGCCTTCCAGCATTGGAAAATATCTTGCACTGCTAATCAATTATCTCTTTGCTTTTAAAATAACTCTACTCTGGGAATAATAGGATTCTGTATATGAATATACAATATGCCTTTCTGTGCACATGTGTATGTGCATAAATGAGTATGTATTCTGTCCTTTTTTGTAAATGTAAGACTGCTTTAAGTGCATCTCTGTTCTCTTAAAATAAAACATCCCTTTCCTTTCTAATGGAGACTAAGATGAAATCTTATTTCAAAATCAGCTCTCATAACTTGAAGTTAAAATACTTATTTCAATATTTTTTCATGCTACAGTTAAATTAACGTTTAGTTAAACAATAGGCAGTCTGTTCACATATTTAAATGACATTTTGGTATAGATATAATATTTGGAAAGTTTCTTTTTTCACTATAGTAAGATGAAGAAAATAAAAAAACCCTATACTTTGCATTTGTTAATACTAAGAAGTGTAATTACGTAGACAAATAGTTCCAACAGTAGATTTTTTTTTTTTTCCATTTAAAGGTTTAAAATTTCTAATTAGATCAGCAGTAATGCGGCCAAGTCATAAAAGGTAATTTTCTTTCAGAGTGAGACTTCTTACTATTTTAGGGAAAAAAAAAATCAATTAAGAACGATACCAGCCATAGAATCAAGTTTCTTATAATTTTGGAAAATATACATTTCTGTACCAAAGTCATTAATCTCCTGATTCATGCTGCTCGTCTCTTATGTAGAACTGCAAAAACCAGCCTATGCATTAACAAAATTTCCCCGTTTTTCCTAAGCAATGGAAGTTTTTAAAAACTAACCTCGGTTTTTCAGTATCACTCCGAAGACTTTTCCAGGGAAGCCGCGTGGGCGCTGGCAGGAATGAGACAGGGCCAAGGCGCCACCTATCGCCCGCGGCCGGCACTGCGGCCCCGCCGGGCTCGGCGGAGGAGCAGGGCTGGGGCAGCTTCAGCATCGCCAGCTGCGTGTGCAAGGGCTTACAGGACCTACACTAGAACACAGCTAAAGCCAAACGAATATTTTTCACACTAGTAATGCTGTATGGGAAACAAATGCTTTTTCTTTCTTTCTTTCTTTCTTTCTTTCTTTCTTTCTTTCTTTCTTTCTTTCTTTCTTTCTTTCTTTCTTTCTTTCTTTCTTTCTTTCTTTCTTTCTCTCTTTCTCTCTTTCTCTCTTTCTTTCTCTCTTTCTCTTTCTCCCTTTCTTTCTCTCTTTCTCTCTTTCTCTCTTTCTCTCTTTCTCTCTCTCACACTCTCTCTTTTTCTTTCTTTCTTTCTCTCTCTCTCTCTCTTTCTGTCTCTCTTTCTCTCTCTCTTTCTGTCTCTCTTTCTTTCTTTCTCTCTCTTTCTCTCTCTTTCTTTCTTTCTCTCTTTCTTTCTCTCTTTCTTTCTCTCTTTCCCTCTCTCTCTTTTTCTCCCTTCCTTCCTTCCTTCCTTCCTTCCTTCCTTCCTTCCTTCCTTCCTTCCACCCCTTCTGCACCTTCCGTGCCTTCCTTCCTTCCCTCCCTTCCCTCCCTTCACCCCACTTCTGTCCCCTCTTCTCTCTCTCTCCTTTCCTATGTCTTTTTCTCTCCTATATCTCTTTTCTTTTCAAAAACTGCTTTCTTCTGTGAGGCAGAGAGAACGTGGGGAACAGCTGTAACAAATTTTTTTCAATCTGTAGGACATGAGACTGTACACACTGCAATAGTTTTGCACCTGGTGGAGAACTTTGCATGCTGAAGTAGACAGTCTCATATATCTTCTAGTACTTAAAGCAGAAACAGTTAATTTTCCCTTCAATGAGGATGGGGATTGCTTTAGATAACATAACTTTGGCAATGAAACAATTCTGATTTTTTGTTCCAAAGATTGTTCTATATTTACTGCATCTGATTTTAGCCTATTTCAAATCCTACCGAGATTTCTGATATGTGACTTTTTTTTTTTTTTTCCCGAATAGACATTAATGATGTACATATTGTGACTTTTAAATCACTGGATTCAATAATGAATAGTTCATTGACTGCTGGTTCAATGAATTGTGTGGAAATTCATGGACCATGCAAGCAAAGAGAAAAGGTAACTGTTATTATTTCAAACGAAGATTTTATGTCTTAGTGGCATTGTGAAAGATTGACCTTCACATGAGATATTGCTGTTCTTGCATTACCACCCTGATATCAATAGAAAACTGCTTTTAATCTACACAAAGGGTCCTGTTATCCTCTCAATGCATGGGGATTATCATGCTTAACTCTCCAGAACATCGAGAGTCAAATAGACCCCACAGTCTCTATTGCTGTGAGGCAGTTTCTTGAACATAATTCATATGCCTTCAATGATGGGTTTGAAAACTTCTGTGGTTTGTTTGTGTGTATATGTGGTTTGTTTTGCTTTTCTTTTAAACTAGAAATTTGGCTTTTTGCTGTAAACATGTTCAAGAACATTATTCGATATATAGTAAGTGAGGATTTGCTGAGTTCTTGATATTAGTAATTAGAATAAAATATTCATGATCATCTCAACCATATGATCTCCTCTCAGCAATGCTCATTCAAGAAGCTAAACATTTTTGTTGTAGTGGAAATTTAAATGTGAGATTTATATAGGAATCGGGCAGAGGACATGTCATTTACAAAGCAAACCAAGCGATAATAATAATAATAATAATAATAATAATAATAATAATAATAACAGTAATAACAACAACAGGCAGTATATTTATCAGCATTTATTTTGATAATCTGCAATAATGGCAATAACCTGACTGCTAACATTCCATTGCATATATGTCTTTTTCATTTCCAAATCAGTAAGATAACCATGAGTTACTGAGTTCCTATATCTATTAACACACACACATATACACACATACATATATATATATGGATGTATGTATGTATGTATGTAGGCATGTGTGTGCTGCGTCCACTCAGTGAAAACTTTTAAATATTAAAAAGAAGTATTGCATCCCATATTTCATCTATTCTTACAAGACAAGAATGACAGTATTAAGATGCACATTCAGGATAGCACTCTTTCTACTTTGAACGCTGTCAAGAACAAAGTGCTTTACAGACTTAAAATAAATCTAGGTACTAATCCATTGAATTTCTGACAACAGGAGCCCAAGGTTTCCATGCACTTAGCTGAGTACTGCATAAGAGCTTGTGCATTATTTATGTCCACTAATGGTGTTGCAATGCTCTTTGTGTGAAGCAGTGACAGTGCAATCTACTAAGATAGCTGCTGTTGTGGACAAAGCCATACATTTTCCTGGGCTTGAATTTTTGACAGAATACTCTATTAATGCCAATTCTGCTTAAGTAAATGCTGAACAGGGGTCAGTTCCTCCCCTCCATTCCCCTTATTATTTAAGAAAACAGAGCCATAAAACTGAAAATGATGTTCTGGGCTTTGCTGAATTTTGCAACACAATAGTAGCTGATAAAGGTCAGTCTGCTTTTTTGTCTACTTTTATGATTTTGTGTGATGGTCCACAGACTAAATAGGAAAGCTCTTAGCATTGGAGAAGGGAGGTGCTATTAATTCCAGTTTCATTGCCATTATACTCTTCAGTGGATCAATAGAATTAAATGAGCTGAGATATTAGGAAAATATTGTGAAGAGAAGTAGGGTGGTATTATTTGACCAAGGTTAGGATGAATAGAAAATAAAGAACCATTTATATTGGGATGTCAATAAATCATAGGACCCATATATAAAATGGAATAGGGCATAACAATCATAAGCATTTCAATGACTATAATATCTTTCACTTCTTAAAATATGTTGATATTTGGCTGGCAACTTAAAGGGCTATTGCCTGTATTTTTTAAATGGTATTTTTATTAAATAATGATTCTCTTTGTATAGAAGGTCCTATTTAAATTGAGTGATCATAAGTTTATAATGGTTTGTTAAAAATAGCGGTCTTTATTTGCTTCTTAGCCAGTACATTCTGGAAGTACTAACAGGAACATGGCTGAGCCCTAGGTACCTTTTCCCATGTGCTTTCCTGTTTGTACTCCCTGCTGCCTCTCCAATCTCCATTTCAGCCTTGCTGTTGCTGTTCCTAGGAAATATTTTTCCTGAGAGCTTGTAAAACATTGCATATATCAAATAAATCTGCAGAAATTACTAACCCAAAGGACATGAAGTAGCTCCTTTGGAGTCAACATACACAGACTCCTGTGGGAGATAGACAAAGAACTTTCAGGTATTTGAGAAGGGAAAAACCCCTGTCTTTATTCCTTTTCAGAATCCACAGTATGGACAGCAACAGTTCTCACCATCTGAAGAGCTCAGTGACCACAAAACAAGCTTTTTTCATTGTTCCCTTCTACAGTAAGGAAAATTGAGGTGATACACGGGTGGAGTTTTCCTAAAGTAATAGACCTAAAGGCAAAGGTGTAGTCTTGTCACAAGCCTAATTGTTACTTCTAAGTAATGTATTTTCGCTGGAAATGAATTAAAAAAATATTTAATTCAGAAAGAAATCAAAACCAAATCAGGTTAATATGTGCAATAGCTTGAGATGAAACTGACAAATTGTAGATCCAAAATTTCTTTGTTTAACACTGGAATGCTTCTATTTACTCTTCGCAAGCCTAGTTTAACAAGCTTAATAACTCTTCATTCTGTTGAATTCTGAAGAAAATCTCAAATTCTTCATGGCTGTGATTTTTCCCCCTATACTAATCAGTTATTTTCACACTCTTTCTTCCTGTCCTGCCTCTGCCTTGTAATATAAGCTGTCTTCAAACTTTTATGTCTAAAAGAAAAAAAAATCTTAGAATCACAGAGTTTATAGAATTTTTTAAAGACTTCTGGAAGTTTTTGGTCCAATGCATCACTCAAAGCATATCCAGGAGTAATAGATCGCCCTGGGCTGTGTCCAGCTGAATTCTGGACAGAGGTACTGAATCTCTGCAAGGATAGACATACAACAGTATCTCTGCAAAGCCTATTTCATAGTGTGGCCACACTCAGTACTTATTTTTCTTCTTGAGACAGAATTTTCAGTGTTCAAACCAGGTTCATGATTATGTTCAGAGCATTGTTTTACTGGCTTGTCTTCTTTATCGTTTGTCATTAGGTAGTTGTTGATTACTGTAAGATATAAGTCCTCTTTTGTTAAGGATGAACAAATCCATCTCTCAGCCTCTTTTCTTGGCTTACTCTGCCAACTCCAGAATCGGTGCTGCAAGTCAGTTGCATTGGGTTCATCAGCTCCTCCATTCAGTGCTCTTCTTCCAGGAGTTCAAGGAATTCAAGGAAACTCCCAAAAGAAGCCTTTGTTTCTTTCAGTGTGCATATTCTGTCCTCCTGCCTACCCAGTTTGAAACTTTCTTTCGACAAGTAAGAATATCAGCAGTGTAACTTTTTGTGGGATTTCTACAGAGCTATCTTTCAGTTCTGTTCCTTTTTTCACTTTTATTACTTGATGAAGTTATATCTGACACCTCTACAGCATGAAGATTTTTACCTGAGATTGTTGTCTAGGCTACATTCATTGGCATTTATAACGTGGGCTTCATCTACTTTGAATGATTTTTGCAGTAGGTTGGATGATAATTTTTTCTCTCTCCACTAGTTGCCATAATGGAGAACTGCTGCTAAGTCTTCATTTTTATACAAGAAGAACACTACAGATACAGGTAATATCTTGTAACATTGACTATGATTTTTTTCTCCCGTACAGATTACCCACATCTTTAAAACATTATTTTTTCCCATCACAGTCTTCTTTCCCTCTGCCATGATGGTAACTTCATTATCCTGCTTGTGCATAGAGTAACATCACTAATTCAGTTCCAGGATGAATCTAAATTTTAAGGCCCACCTTGCACATCAGCTCTGATGGTCTTTGGTGTGTCTCCACAAAACTAGAACACTTTTCAGACTTTCCTAACTTTGTATCATCAGAAATTTTTAGATCTTTGTGAGTCTTGCCCTTTCTATCACATTAAATACTGTCTCTTAACTTGCCTTTTCAAGACCACTCTTAAGCTACCCCTGACCTATATTCACTTCACATTAAGCACAGTTTTAAACACTAACCTTTGAGCAGTGTGTGACATGTGCCATCACTGTCCATTTGTCATTTTTTGGAACCACAAATCATTGTAAGGCACTCATTGTATGCACATGCAGAAACATGTGTAAGCCTGCCTGCAGTCTTCAATTCTCTCAAGAATAAAACTCTGAGGTCATCTTTTTAAGGGGTGGGGGAGGACAGACAAAACAAACAAGCACCCTAGATAGCACTCATGTCAGATAAATATTTGGTAGCCTTATCTAATCTCTCATTGTTTCCTGGTTCTCAGATTTTTGTTTCCTAGCTCTTACAGCAGTTGTATACAGAAATCAGGCACCATGCATTTGTCACACCACTGTGTGAAATCTAGCTGTTCCCTGACTACCAACTCTGGAATGCATCTCATCTAAAACTGATGATGGAGATATATAGACCCAAACTAATCAATTTGCAATACCTGCAATCAGTGGGGAAAAATAAACATTATTCATCTGATGTATTTTTGATATCTGCATTTTGATGAAATGCTCCACACTGAAATGATTTTTGTAAGTGGTTTGGTTTCAGTACAATTCCAGGTTTATCTGTCTGAGCCAGTGGAGAAGATATTGTCGAGACAGAGTTCTGAAACAGACATTTATAATCACAATGAGTAGTAGGAAAAGTGTATAACTCCCACAAAATACTCAAATAGCATAAAAACAGGTCATGCTTCCTGTAAAAGATTAAGCTCAAAGGTCACTCTTGAGAGATAAAGATTAAATCATCTCTCTATTTAAGCTTTTATATAATTTAGTTTGCAATTTATATTCTGAACTACGGCACTGAAAATCTGAAGTGGTTCAACAGCCTTGCAGGGAGTTTAAGTTGTTTCTGGTGTACCTGTCTGGCCTTATACAGATATTTGCCTGTCAGTGTTTTACATTTCTCTCTATTTTCCTGATTTCAGTGATCAGTTTGCACGTGTTGAGAAGCTGATCCCTTTAATATGTATATTAAAAGGAAATAAAAGCAAGCTTATCCAGTGTTATTCTATAGTATATCCTCTATCTATGCTAGAAAATCTGACACAAACCGTGGGTTTTGGTGATTTGTTTCAGACCTTAAAAAACCCAGACTGTGTTTCTGAGAAAATCATGTCCCTCAGTCTGTGCCTGTTTCCTGATAAAAAAAGTGTCCCGTGCAAAGTGTATCAGGATTTTCTAGGGGTTAATTGTGATTATGATGCCTGGCATCTTTTTGGGTCTGCACCAACTAATGCCTTATAGACAATGTTCTCATCAGTTTTGTTTAGTAATGTAGGTGTAGTTCTGAGTACCACTTTGATGAGCACTCATTCCTCGTTTACATATCATAAGAAAGAATATAAATACACCTAAAGTTCTGGATTAGGGAATATCATTTAAGTCACTTAGGAGAGACCTAACAACCACACTGAATGTTTTCCAAGAGTGTTCTTTTAAAAGTTATCCACAGCAAAAGCTAGGCAGAGAACTTCGGCCCAAAAGCAACCACTTTAAGCAGTTTCTTAGTAAAAATATCTATTTAGCTATTGAATCCCAGTGCCAAATATCAGCTATTTATCTTTCTTCATAATCCAGGTGCTACAATAATTTGACAGTGATTTTAAGCAGATAAGATCTAAACTTGTCATGAAAATTACCTGTTATATGTTCTGAACGATTTGAAAAATTTTCAGGGGTAAACAAGTAAAATTGTTTGAATAGTACAACATATAGAAAGTGATCAGTATATTTGGTTCACAAATATGGTGTTCCATCTATATGGGAATATTTACAGTAGTTTAGAAAAGAGGACTAAAACTATTCTGGAAATGAGATTAGGTTAGCACCAAAAAACTTACACCCATAATGTACTGTTGTCTCTAAGCTGGGTAGCCACAACCACCTGATGGGAATAGTTCCTATCCCAGGTTTATTCCTGAAATGTATTTAGGATTAAAGTAGCTGCATGTAATTTTAAAAACATATTTATGAACACATGAAATTATATGAGCTTGAACATTTTCTACACTGAAGCTGAACTTTTGGTGCAGCTGAGTGTATCACTAAAGAAGGAGGTTACCAAAGCTATAGCAGTTCTGACTTCCTTCTTAATGATTTCATGGTGAGAATGATTGCAAATTATTCGAGGACTATAATATGTGATTTAAACCTCTCTTATTTCTTGGAACTGTGAACCAATCACCGGGATATTGGGTGAACTACTTTCTTTCCCAAATCATCCTGCTGAACTAAATGAACAACCAGAACTGCCAGAGCCAGAGTCAGAAGGTGAAAACGAGGAACAAAACCCAATTTTGCTGCCTCTGGAAATGGCAAAAAGGACAACATGAGAGTAGGAACAGTGGAGGCAGAACATGTGTGGTTCATTTTAGGTATGGTGTGACTCCTAGAGTCGAAAAAAACAGACAGGAAACTAGTTCACATTTTCTTTAGTGAATCCTAGTTTAACTTTGTAGATGTAATAATTACTAGTGCTAAGAGTAAAGCTGAGAACATAAGAAATATCTTACAGGATCTGCCCTTTTCCAGGTCTAGGTCAGATCTAGCTAGCCTAATCCAGCTTTGTAACTTATCCAGAATAGTCCATTTAGCACACTTAGGTGTTTGTGGCCAAAGAAGCTCTGTAGGAACAACACACTAGTCTCAGCCCTTCCACCTGTAAATTCTGCTTCTAGGGCATCCATATTTTTTGTATTAAGGGTTTTAGAACATATCTCCCTGCTTGGATTAATATAGCGGTTCAGCTTTAGCCCACTTCTAAATACTTTCCATTTCATAACATAGTTCTTCATAAAATGATCACAATTCACTGGCTTGGATAAGCCTCTCTGTTGGCTCAGTAGCAGATGAGAAAGCTGATAAGAAGGGGCAATGCTGGGAAAAACCACACAGAAAGTAAAGGAACTGTGAAGGGGTGACTGATTATAATGTGGTACTTTTTATATTGAAATCTGTGCATGTCTTCTTAACTCTCCTCTTCTATGTTTCTGATGCAGAATAATGAGTCTATAAACACAAATTGCTTATGTTATTGAATGTTAGTCATACTATTAGTTATATTAGTTAAAGAATCCAGATGTGGAAAATGGAAAGGAGAAAGCTGTTGGTCATATCTTTAAGGTGTATAAAGTCAGAGATTTGCATTCTTGAAAAATTTCTGGCAGAAATCAACTGCTGGTAAATATGTAACAGATGCACCAATGTGCCTTGAGATGAATACATTATGGACAAAAAAATCATATTTATTCCCATCACAATAGCAGTTTGTTTGGATCACCTGCTCTTTCTGGTTGCACCTGTGGCTTGTTCATTTGGTTGCAACATGGGAAAATGCCAAAATCAATACAAGCTGTGGGTTCTTTCTCCCTTGTGTGGGTGTTTCTTTTAGTTGTTCCCCAAATGTTTTCTGTATTCAGTCTTTAGATATAATGAAGAGAAAAAAAAAAGGCATTAGCGCAATATTTGGAATTCCAAACTTCAGAGTAGTTTTTAAACTTCATCTCAATTGTACCTTTAAAACATGGTGATGTCTCTTGTATTACTTCTGGTTGCATTTCAGTTCAAATTTTTTGCTACATACACATACAGTAGCTTATCATGTACAGCCTTTATTCACAAAAAGCTCCTTTCCTCTGCACATAGTTCAAAGCTCTATTGACTTAAGTATCATGTGTTGGAGACCAAATATTCTTCAATAAATCCTGTTCTGTTTGATAGACTACCATCTTAGGCAGCATAACTTTGTTTCCACTTTCAAAGAATTGTCTTGTTAAGTTTAATCTGTGTTCTCTGAAAAAGCTGTGTTTTCTCTCCTGAATCCTGGAATAGTAACTGTTCTTCATTTTGGAGCCATAGAATCATCAAGGTTGGAAAAGACCTCTAAGATCACCAAATCCAACTGCCCCAGCATCATGTTCACCTCTAAACCATATCCTCAGGTGCCATATCCACACATTTTTTTGAACAGGGAACCCACCACTTCCCTGAGCAGTCTGTTCTGGTGCTTGACACCCATTTTCCATGAAGAAATTTTTCATACGATATAATTTAAACCTGCCCTATCACTGGGGCAAACTTGGGGCCAACATCTCTAGTCCTGTCACGTGTTACCCCTATCTCACTGCAACCTCTTCTTAGGTATTTGCATAGAGCAGTAAGGTGTCACCTCAGCCTCCTTTCCTCCAGGCTGTTCAAGAGAAATATGCGCTCCAACGTGAGGCATTAAGGGGGGAATGTCATCATTAGAGACTTCAGGAAAAGTGGTGAAATGTAGTGGGCACCTCTTCAGGGTGAAGTGTCTTTGGAAGGAAATACCTCTACTTATTCAAAATATAAGGAGCCTATACTGGCTATGTTTTTGAGTGACTTTAGTCAAGTTCCTAACATCAATGAAGATTAAACCTAGCCTAAAGTTCCCAGACATCCTAAGATATCTGTACAGATTTAGATACAATATAATTCAGATACAATATAATTCAGATACAATATAACTTTCTTTTGAGTTTTGTTCTACTAAATACATGAAAAACATTTTTACTATTGTCTAGAGCATCCAAATGTATCTGTAAAATATCCAAAACCAGTGAGCAATATATGTAAATTCATGTGAAATATGCTTAAAAAATATAAATTATTAGAACAGATTTATTTGAACATGTTTATATAATGCATTGCAATACATTTGTCTCCAGTCTTTTTCATTCTTTAAGTATGCTGGGAGAGAGGCAAGCAGGGAGTCATAAGCAACCATTTCTGATATTATTTTCTTATTTCAGACCAGAATTTGTAATAAAGTTACTCCCAAAAAGGGGTTTTCATATGTTTTAATATCTTAGTTGTCAGGGTTTAAAGTGTCCAGTGCATTTGGGCTTGTGTAATCATATCTGAGGTCACAAAAACATCAAATGTGAATCAGAATGCTGCTTAAAAGTTATCAGTTCAGGTGAACTACCAAGATAAATAGGCATTTCATGCCAGCATTATGCCAGAGCTTTATTCCTAACTTGATGCCAAAGCTGACTCTGACCTATGAAAATGAGAGTTCAGCCAGTGCATAAATATTCTACTCTTCAGTGTAACAAACACTAACAGTGCTGCACTAACATTTTCAAGCTATGGACTGTATTCAAACAGATCACTCTGAGCCAATTTCTTATTTATAAGACATCATACTTCTAAAAGAGAGGAATAAAATTCTTATTGATCACAGTAACAAGGAGATCTGAAATGGAATCTGAATCCCTGGACCTATTTGCATCTAGTATTAGTGAACAAAAGAATATATCTTCTGTTTAGTAAAACACCTGGAATTGTACCCAGTAAATATAGCTGTTGTCAGAAAGATTCTCAGGAGATAAGTTTAGATTTCTGTGCTGATATCTTTGCTGTCTGCATAAATATTGAAAGGGTGTAGCAGTCCTTGTGATTTCCTTTCTGCATACTGCTGAACTATAATGTTCACAGAAAGAGTTAAAAGACCATACTAATGATATAGCACCCCTCATGCACCAGGAATGCAGTTATGACAATGCAAACTCCAAACAAATTTTCCAACCAGAACTTCTACTTACAGACATTTAAATCAGAAAGGTGATATAGTCAGAATATGGACAAACAGTATGACCCTCTCTTGTAAGTCTTTTGGATATCTATCAATACCTTGAGCTTCTCTTTTAATCTGTTACAGTTTTCTCAAAAACCATGGGTCCTTAACAGTAATGTTTTTCAATGTGAGATCTTCAGTCAAATTCAAAAGCCAAGATATCCTAAATCCTCCCCCAAAAGAAGCATGAGCTTTTACAGATCCTCTTCTGTACTATAGCTTTCAACAAACAAGTTGGTCTTAATCACAAACAACCATAGGAAAAAAAAAAAAAAAGATAAAGGAAAAGAAACAAAAGAAAAACATCAAAATCAAAATGTATCTAAAAATGAATATTGGAAGTTGGAATGGGTAAATACACAGACTTAGGGTGAATAAACATGGGATTTTGTTGGAGTTTTTATTTTATTTTTTCTTTGAAAGAAGGAATAATTTTTCTCTGGCCTCACCAGGTGTCAGATCAAGTTTTTAATTTTTTTGTTCAACTTCACATGAAACAGTATGAATTCCAAAACTCAAGAAAGGTGTCAAAAATAGACAGATGTCTCTCCGATAGTCTTGCATTTTTTCCCAAAGGATTTTCAGAAGAGTGTACATGAGATTTCAGTCATTCAACACAATCCAAAATTTCATTGCTTTTACTGGCAGAAAAGTTTGTTTGATTCGTTTTTCCTATAGAGTTCTTTTAATTATCATAATACATGGACTGTAGGGTCAGCTCTGGACCTGCTGAACTTTACTTCAATGGCAGATTAGTGAGAACCCTTACCTGGATTTTCACATCTGTGATCTTTATTTTATTACCATGCATATTTTTTTCTGTTGACTAAGCAGAATCTAAAAATAAAAATAGTTTCTATAAAAAAAATCATTAATTTATTCTTATCAAGTTTATAACAAAGAAGCTGGTAGACTGGTAGAGAAAGTCCCCTGTTACAGATAGTTCATTGATAATACTATGAAGGGGGAATACATTTAAATAATTTGCTTATATCACTAGAAAGATTACATTCTAAGGGTAGAATATCTACTCACTCATCTCTGTTAGCTGGTTTCTAATTATTTTGGGTAAATATCTCAACTTCTAGCCAACTTCATTTTTTTTCCAGAACACTCTGACTTCTATGCAAAAGGCCCAGTGATTCTCATAAATGTAGTACTTGATGTTGCTTACAGCATCCTGTATATAGCTTTACATAATCCATCTTGATAGAGTTATTTTGGCAGGCACCTTTGTTAGAAGTCATCATGTTTACTGCATTGCTGTTCCATGAGGCTTCCAAGAAAGAATTATAAGCTTGTCTGAATCACAACCACTGGAAATTTATTTCCATTCTTTTCTGTAGTTTTTAACTAATACATATCCCACAGGGATGGATAGTAGAAGGCAGACTTTTGTTCATTCTGCTTTCTTAGTTTCCCTAGGCTGGCAGCTCTTAAAGATCGTGGTAGAAAAGCAATTCATAAAAAATAATATGACAAATGCCATTTTGAAGTCCTGATTTCTTTTTTCTCTCTTCATTCCTTCACTGAATTATTTCTTTTGAGTTATATAGATGGGTTATTTGACTCCAAAATTTACCTTTAATTTAATAAGGAGAGCAGCAGTAAGTATATTTTGGTACTTTCCTTCTAAGTCCTGTACAGAATTTTCAGTTTTACAAAGAACATATAATTCGTGGGAAATGACTTCCCATTTTTCTGCTCCCAGCCAAGCATGAAAATCCCACAAAAACCAAAAATAACACCACAAACTTATTGGAGGTGGGATTGGGTATATATTTTTACACCATAATTATAGATTTTAAATTTTGGAAGCTTTTTTTTTTTT
>VXBR01012070.1:1186588-1270680 GCA_013400215.1 Cisticola juncidis | reverse complement strand
TTTTAGTTATGTACTGTTCTCACAGCTAAAATGTAACTAATTTTATTTTGGGTGGTTTTTTTTTCCTGTAGGTATACATTCAAGACTGCTAATTACTTTCAGGCAGAGCATATATCATTGAAAACATTTATCAGCTTAATGTATTTACAGACTATGATGACAAATTCAATGAAAACATAATGTAGAAGGACATAACACCAATTTCTCATGAAATATCTGAATATTTTAAAATATTCAGATGGCAGCAGTGTCTCCGCTATTTCACCACTGCATTATTTTATATTAGAATATTGCACAATTGGCATATGCAATAGTTTCCGCATTTTTACAGCAAATGGAATGATGATTATTTTTCTAGCCACCAACAGCTATTAGATAGGTGATATTACCTAATTGATTACTTGTTAATAGTAAATAATTTTAAACTGTTTAATATTCAGCAGTAAAATTCTGCATATTGGGAAGTCTGAATTTAACTGCACTGCTAAACAAGATTAAAATTAATGTGATCTATTGGCTCTCTTCCTCTTTATGTTCTTTACATAGGTTTTTTATCAATATTTCACAATTTTTTGCATATACACCTGTACAGCTCTTGCTGCTAACCTTGCCTTGTTTGAACAAACAGCAAGATACTGATTTATATGTCTCTTTGTATTTAGAAGTTTAATAATTCTTTTATAACTTTTGCTTGGAATGAAAAAGAACTGCAGACTTCAGAGAGAAGTGCTTAGACCTCATGAGACAGTAGATAATTCCTTCCATTGGAGTGTTCTTTGGGGCAAGCTTACCTAGGACTTAAATGATAATGTGTGAGAATAGGGTCAGTGGCATCTCCCCACGTTCCACTGCCTACGTTGCACAGGGGCTTGCAGCAGATCCCCACACAGAGCACCTGCTCTTGTCCAGGGATGCCTGGCACTTTGCTGCACCAAGCACTGTAAAGAAACCTGAGCATGCCTGATAATACAGGGTTTACATTCCTGTTGTTACACATTAAAAAGCAGGGGGTATTTTATTTCCTAAAGCTACATTCTTCCTATGCTTTTCAAGCTTTCATTTGAACTGATTCTGGAATATTTGCAACACTGTAGGACATAGAAAGAATCTTCGAAATACTGGCATGCTGGGATTGGCAGAAATCTGTGCACATTATATGAAACATAAGTGAATAATTCAGTGTTTCCTTTGCCTAATAAAACTAAACTATTTGCCAGTTGTTACGCTGCTGGAATTAGGTGCTCAGGTTAAACCATATACTGAACAAAAAAGGAATTAGAGTCTAAATTCCCTAGAAAAATCTCCTTACAATTTTTATCTGCTGTACATCATGCTCTTCTTGCATAATCAAAAATCAATGAACACGATTGCAATTATTTTCTTGTAAATATAGAATACAAACCCCAGAGTTATAAAAGAGAAAGCGTTTCAATCCAAATGCTCATGTTTTCTAGTTTTAGCTTTAATTTGGAATCATTCCAATACACAGTAGCACCCGTGGGAAAAAAATTCAACAAATTTCTTGCCAGAAAATACAATATAGCATAGAATAAATGAAAAAACTTCTGATCACCCCAAGAAGCACCTGGGTTAGTAGCTGTATCAGTTGTGCTGATCGCTGTGGTTTGAGCTTTTAAATAATTTTAACTAAATGGACTCTTTGGAGTATCAGGATGGATATGGTCGGGATATGAATAAAAGAAATAAAAAATAGAGATTGGCATACGGTTGATGGCACATGCATCTTATGATTTTTGTAATACTATTTTATTTTATGTATTTAACATTCAAGAGCAGTAAAAACATTAAAACAGAAATAGAATTGTCTCACTGGATTTGGAACTTTGGCTTTTAGTGAAGCTTCTCTTTTCTATTATTTTTTACATTGCAGAAAGTATATTAAAAAAACCCACCACTATAGACCTTAATTGTCATATGCACAATCAGCAATGTTTAAGTGGACCCTGTGGATTTTGGTCCAATACCAAACCAATCAGTTACAAGGTATTTCTCTTTTCTGTTAGATGTTCTTCTGTAATATTTGCATAAATGTAACCATGCTGTCCGTCTTTTAACTTTCACTCAATTAATTATGCTCCCAGCCCCCTGCTGATGGACAAAAATGAGGCTTCATCTGCAAATAGCTTCAGCAGTTTACAGCTTATTAAATGCCAAAATCTAGTTAAGACGGTTTGAGAATTCTCACGTCAGGCATTTCAGCCTGCCAATTTTAACACAAAACTCTTATTAAAAGGGAAAAAAGTGAACCCACTAACCCAAGATGGGTAAATGGGGGTGGGAGGAGGGAGAATGAATAGAATAAGGGTATTGGGCAGGTAAGAATCATCTACAAATCATATACTTAGCATACGTGGAACAGAAAAAGTATGTTTTAATTGATACCCCTAATGATGAAGAACATTGTAAAAGATACCAGTTGACAACAAAATGTTCCCTATAAATTGCAAACAGCTTTAGTCTACAGTATCCCCTTTTATAATCTTAATAAAAGTCTGACCAAGCCTTGGAATAAGCAGATTACACAGTAAAGTATTCTTAAAGAATAACTTTTCTATGACTCTTTTTGACAGGTTTTGCATTTTGCATCAAGCATCTGGTGCTTTCATTTTTCAGTACATAGTGTTCTAGTATACTTTATACCATGCTGAGTTTATTCCTGATTTAAAACAGAAATAGAGAAGCAGTATGGGATACAGGAAAATTTAAGTGTACCATTCTCCAAGATAAATTCAATACATAATTTTAGAATATAACCTTGACCAGATCACTTAACATGCTTGAACTTTAAGGTCTCTTTAAAATTGGATATAATCAAGAGCTCACTGAAGAATGTTATGCCTGAATGTCAGCTTCTTATCTTGAATAGATTATGAAAAGAAAACTAACAAAATTTCTCTTCCATAAGTTACGTTTAATTATTCCCATTTATTTTTGCTGTTAGCTTATAAATATTTCTTTAGATGGTTTAAGTCTTAATTCTAGACTTTAAAAAAGGGAGATAAATACAAATTTAAAAATTTGAATTTTATTATTTCTGTTGCAGTTGAACATAATTTCAAATTTTTTTGGTGGGGGGGAGGGGTGGAAGGATAACCTCCAAGCTTAAAGAGAAAACATTTTTTTTTCTTAAAAATTCCCAACATAATATCTGGGTTATTGTGACATATTTTGTTGTGTTTGTTGTCTCAAGTTATAAACTAAAGTGACTGAGCTGAACATGACATGATGATTCATGACAGAAATGTCAGGAATTAAGATAAAGAACTATAATTCATGTCCAGTCATATAGCAATTAACAGTTCTCTTATAAAATGCTTAGATTTTTCATGTGTAATGCAATGGGAAAAAAAACCCTGTGTAAAATGTTGTATCAGTTTCTCATCTTAATATTATATTTAACTTCTGGAGATTTATTTCAAAGTCATATACACTAATGACCCTATAATGTAGAAGTGTAATGAAATTTGGTGGTCTGTATTAAGAGAAAAATTCCTCAGCAAGCAGACACGACACTCAATCTGTTCCACATGAAATTCCCCTCCTACATCTGCTCTCCGTAGTCTGAATTCCCACTGTACTGGTGAGACAGCATCAGCCGTCTCCTTTGCATAAATAAATTCATCTTCAAGCAGACTTTTTTCACAGTCACAATAAAGGCCATGCATGAAATATATTCCTGTTTTGCATAATTCTGTTCTGAACTTGCCCAAAGTGTTTAAAATATCAGAAAAGAAATGTATAAAAAATAATGGAGCATTTATCTTCTCTTATAAGATATCAGTATATCTCCTTTATTATGTCTCTCAAACCTTATGTTTGTTTTGTTTTTGTTTGTCTGAGTTCTTTTTTTGTTTGTTTGTTTTCTTTTGGTTGTGTTGGTTTTAATTGTGGTTTTTGTTTTTTGTAATTTTTGTTAGATTCTTTTAGGTATAAAGATGGAAGCAAGTACTGAGGGCATTTTTTAGAAGTAGCAATGGCCTTACAGCAGACCTGTAGGAGGGTGGCTGATAGCCACTGCTTCAAAACACTGTAGTAAAAAGGTACAGAAATAATTGTGGGAGAAATGGGCAAAAGAGAGATTGAGTCTAACATGGCTGGTGGAATTGCTTCAGGCACCACAATAAAAAAACTGGACTTAGGATGTAATCAAGAGTGACAGAAGAAGAGTGGGGGTGGTGGTAGTGCTACAGAAGGCTTAGGAGGAAAGATAAAGTGGTCATTTTCCTGACATCTGTGTTAACTCACAACTGGCCTATAGATGAAAATTATATTTTTCCACTTCCAAATTTCAGTGGTTTAGCATCATGGTGGAAAGTATGCCCTGGAGACCAAAGTCTTGTCATCCATGCTGGTTAGTGACATTGAGTTCTTCTGCATGCATTCCACCTCTTCTCCTTTGGTATTGACATAGATGGACCACTTCTAGGCATGACAAGGTAGGTTATGCCCTGCCAATCAGTGTGCCAATTAATGCCATTTACACAGATACGTGTTGTGAGATGAATACTCCTGGAACTGATGAATGGCAGAAAATACTGGAGGGCAGTGCTGGAAATATTAGTGGGTTTGACAAAGTGTAAAAATTAGTATTATCTTGAATGCTTGTTAACCTGTTTTAAAGAAATTCCAAAATAAGGTATTTTCTGATTAAGATGTTTTGGGTTATGAAAAAATTTCTTTCAGAATAATGGTGGTGAATAAAATTCATTGAGGTTCATGAAGGGAAATGACTATTCAAATACTAAAAATATTTTCCAGTTTCCATATATTTATGTCCAGTACTGATTTCTGTCAGAGAAAGTGATTTCTTTTAAAATTAAATTTAATATTATTGAGGTGATTTTCAGGTTGGGAAAATAAGAGGGACAATGCAAAATACGGTAAAGTGAGATTTCCCAAAATATTCCTCCAAAAAAGTCTGGGGAGAAAATTGGCAACACATTGCAGTTTTCCTTCTATATCATCCAACTTCACATAGGCGATTGTGTGATGCAGGTACAAGGTTTATCTCACACTGAAAGAGATAATTCTCTACTCCATTCTCTACCTAATTATGGTAGTATAAGACATACCTTGTTTTGTAGTGTAAATTATCACTTCATTTTTCCTACTTCTTCCTGTTTGGATTTATGAGAGAGTGTGTGTGTATTTTCCTGGTAATCCAAGTTAATATGAATTCTCTATTTTCCCCAGAATATTTCTACGCACTTTAATCAAGGGGTAAGTTATTGCAAGTACTTTATTGGATGTGTTTGATTTTTTTCTTTGCATCATTTGCTACTGCAGAACAAAATATGAACAACTCCTTTTAGCTTTGATAAATTTTCTTTTTCTGTAGTGAAAAATTTATCTTACATACATCACTAGGTGGAATCAGATAAAGTGAAATCTTTTATTTAATTGGAGAGAAAATAAAATAGGATTTAGTCCATAATGGGAGATGTAGGGGGTAGGCGAGAGGTTGAATATTTTTTTTCATTATTTGAGGATCCTATAAACTCTGAAATACAGAAAGTTTATGCTATTAGAGAGACAAACTTAAATCTAAAAGAGATTTTTCTCCCTTGTATTTCAATTAGGTACAATACTATAGAATTATGTAAACCAGGAAAACGTTTCCACCTGTAGCATGACTCTAGCGAACTTGATTGTTATTACAGAGGCAGCAAAGTTAAAACATATTAGAACAACAACACATGCTGTATTGCTATTAAAAGTTTCCCAACTGCTCTTTCTTTAGTGCTATGGCTATAATATATTCAAAGAAGAATATATGCTTCATTAGTTGTAGAGGTGTTAGCACTTGCTGCTTTATAGCCAGCAAGAAATAATAGATCATAAAGAACAAGAATGTTTAAAGGAATGAAAACCAGTAATCAAATATATATGTTTATACACAAACACAAACCACAATAAGTTTACACACAGACCTGTTTTAAACATATGCATGTACACGTTTTATGTAGAAAGCCTTCAGAATGTGGATATGATTATTTTTAAATGTGCATGTTTTGTGAAAATGCTGAACATAGTAAGGATATAAGATGTAAACACATGGCAGTTTTATATTTTGAACAACATAACTGATTAACTATTCTGGAATATAGTCTGGGGTGGATGATAAAGAAGTGACACTGTTCAGACATTATGCAGCACACTTTCAAAAAAGGGCAGCTTTCATTTATAAATAATTATAAACTCACTACCTAACTATAGTGGTGATAAAATATTTTGATTCTGCTCTTCTTGGGGATGAAGTGGTAAGAACATATTCTTAGGTACTGAATGACAGCATTTTCAGCAACTGTTAGCATACAGACTAGCTAGCTGGATCCTCTAGAAATCTGGGCAGCTAGCTTTCTTCCTTGTATTCCAACTCCAAATGGTCATTGTTTTTCCTTTGCATTTCTAACTAATGGAAGATAACTCAAGAAGGGGCCCCACTTGCAAAATTATGTGGACATACAAATACATTTTTGAGGAGCAAACAGCGAGTGGTAACTGAACAGAAAAAAATAAAGGGGAAATGGGAGGAGTAGGGGAAGGAAGAGGATGAAAAAGGAAAAACAAAAGCAAAACTAAAGGTGAAGACAAAAGTGAAGACAAGGAAGGAAAAGAAGGACCATAGAAAAGGTGGTAAAATCCAGGGAGAAGGAAGTATGTGGGGCATGTAAGGAGAAAGATGAACAAATTATGAAGAGAGTGGGAAAAGCTTTTGCAAAGAGCTTATAAAAAGGTTATTGAAAATCTGGACAAAACACTCAAATACTCTGAAGCAAATATTTCTCTACCTGAGCATTAGACAATGTAGTGAAATAGGCACATTTATGTGTGATTCATCTGATCTACGTTCTTGAGAACAATGTGTAAGGATGTACTTCTTGCTATATCACCTTCTGAATCAACAGCTGTTCTGAAAGCCAGAGATTGTTCAACTTTACCACATGAGCAGCATTTTAAACTCAGACTTGTTAAAATGCTCATTGAAGACCTGGACTGAGGGGCTCAAAGTACTCTTTACATATGTTTTTCTCTAAATCTCCACAAAAATAATCTCACAGATTTAATACTTTCTTTCAAGGCCTTCATTGACTGGTCCTGTGCTAAGAGTCATGAATATGTAATACCCATCTGAAGACAGTGCCTTTTCAGAGGGCCAATGACAAGACAAAATATACACCATTTTTCAGTTCAAACTAACTCCTTCCCATCCCGCTACCGTTATTTTGTCATAAACGATATACCAAAAATTCTTGACTTTGGACATAAAGCTATGCTTGAGATTTTTTCACAGAATCAAATCCTCTTTAGATTTTTGTATCAACCACCAGTTTTGACCAAAATCTCTAGTATCAAATTCCTCAGAAATGGACTTGTTGGTGAGTTTTGTACTCTGTCTTATTCAGCTGATATGCAACTGGTTGAACATATGTATTCTGAAGCCAGCAGGTATTTTCAGAGTCATATTTTTACTCTCTCTTGCCCCTAGTATCACTTTAAACCATCTAAAAATTAGAATGCAACTCATATCACCCAACTTCAGCTGTCTGAAAGTAAAACATAAGCATAAATTAGTATCCCTGGATACTCAGTGGAATCTACAGCTGGCAATTCAAGATGTCCTGAAATCTGAAATGCTTGGATTTTTCCCCCTGGTGACACTCATGTCTTTTTGGTTGTTGTTTAAGATTCAGATTTAGACTTTAGGAGTTTGACACTTGTACTTGGGACTTAATTTTTAGAAGGGAATCATATCCATGATTCTGTATCTACAAATACTGCTCAAATATTTTACTCTCACTTTGCACAAATAAAGGGATCAGATGAGCAAGGAAGCATATAAACAGGCCCAATACAAAGCTGAAGGAATTATTATTTGATTTCAGGTTAACATTAGCATTTTCTCTCTTTTTATTCTTTCCAAACAGTCTTTTCTATTTTCTCTGATCTTCTTGCTTTCCTGTTACATACTAAGATGACTTCAGTGGTGTATGACAATTGAAGCTGTAAAAAAGCCTAGTGAAGCATGTGTGAATGCAAATAGTCATCTCAGTGACACTAATAATGGAATATAATGCTAGTGAAACCAAAAATGTTTAACACATTTTTGTAATATACTTTGATTTTACATATCTGAATTAAGGAAAGTGTGTATAATGAATGTGCTGAACATTTACCTTTAATTTTTTTCTTTTTTGTACTCAAAATGTTTCAGCTGCTGAAATCTGAAGTAGTGCTGGGTGCTCCGTGCTCTATTAAGCTTTCAATGAAAAATTTCAACGTATGATTAAAAGAAGAATGGCACTAGAGTAAAAACTGGTAGGGGGTTTTTATTATTTTATTATTTTATTTTATTTCAGAGCCATTTTGACAACTGTGAGAAATAGAGAATATTTACAAATAGAGAATATTTACAAATAGAGAATATTTACATTTATTTTCTCTTTCAGAAATGCAATTATTTGAATATTATTTTAATTGAATACTTCTTTAATGTGATTTCAATATAGAAAAATGGATCAAAAGGGAACCCTGAAAGAGGAATCTTCCAGACCAGTCCAAAGGGTGGTAATTCACAGATCTTGAGCTGTGTTCAGTGACTGTTTTTGTTGTTCCTGTAACTGTTGCCTGTCCATGCAAAGTCAGAGAAGTGAACCTCTTGCATTTTTTCTAGAAAGTGCCACCAGGGAATAGTCCTATAGGTTTGATCAAACTTGTTTGAGCAACATGCACAAGTAGTTTTCAAGTTTTGAACCAGCATCAGGATGCCCTAAAACAGAAATTACTTTAATGATAGTCCTTTTTAGGAAGTTACACAACTAATTGAAATGTTAAACTTGAGCAAGCTCACTGAACTGAATAATAACAAACTAAAATTAGTGAAAGCATGCCTAGGGCAAATTTCTTACATTTCTCTTAACTTTCAGCTTTGCTTTTTCTCTGAAAAGTAGGAGACCAAGAAAGTCCTAAAAAAATCACATTTACCAGACTATCTAAAATGCAGACTTATAAGACTGGTTTTTAACAGTGATAGAACAGTTATTCTTTTTCAATACCCCCTCCTGACATTTATTACTGCCTGATTACTGAGAAGCTGTCTGGGAATCTATAGCTGTATTGCTCTGTGTATGTAGAAAATCCCCCTCTTTAAAACATACACACCTATACCCAATAAGGGAACTATTGTGACAATAGCTTTATAATATAGATAGGTTAAGAAAGACAGAAAAAAGCATATGCTGCAGGTAATTATCAGGCAAGTAGAGCAGTAAGTAGTTACTTTCAACTGCAACTTCAAATACAGTGACTTTATGTCTGTGTCTTAAGAGTTAGTATAGATAGCTGATGATCAGGAAAAAAATGGAGAAATGTAAAAAAAATAATGTCGTAGCCAATAAACTAAAGGGAAGATTGTTTTCCAGAAGTTGTAGCTGAACCTAAAGCAGTACCTAGGAAAGGACCAAAATGCAGCTGGTTTCCAGCATCCACTGGAATGTCGATTAAGATGTCAGTGAAACTGAAATCCAATTAATTAAACTACTTAGTTTCTGTTTCATAATTTTTGTTTTTATCTAGTGACTTTTTGGTGCAGAATACAAGCAGTGGGCTTTTAATCTCAGAGCTTCCATCCTGATAAATTCAGAAATGCCTATAAAAATGACCTTCATTAGAATATTGTAAGTTTGAGACATAGAGTCATAAAATAGCTTGGGTTGGAAGGAACCTTTAAAGGTCCCTGCAATGAGCAGGGACATCCTCAACAAGATTAGGTTGTTCAGAGCCCAAACCAATCTGACCTTGGCTGTTTCCACTGATGGAGCATCTGCCACCTTTCTGGACAACATGTTTCAGTAGTTAACAAGCTCTGTTTGGAAGACACTAAGGAGACTACTGAATATGGTCAAAATAAATGAATCCAACAATTTAGAGGGACTTGAATAGATCAAGGTAAATCACCTGATTTTCTTTATAGGCTCAATAAGAGATGTCTGTGTGGCAAAGTAATAGGTTTAAGCCATGCACCAACAGATAGTGAAGAATCTGATTAAATCTAGTCTTCAAAATGTCCTGTTATAGCCCAGACTAAAATCAAGTATTTGAAGTCAGAATAATGATACATGTTTTTGTATGTGAGTCACACTGAATAATGTCTTTACTTTATATTACTGGTGGACTTCATTTTATCTACAGCAGCAAATAAAAGGAAGAAAGAAAAACTAGTTATTTCCAAATATTTTAATGAATTTTATTAACCCATTTAAAGAAAGGTTATTCATTTATTTATCATGAAAGAGAAATCTGATTTTCCTAATTTAGTGAACCATGAGATCAAAATGAGCAGTAGATGCTGCTGACTCTCTGCATCATTCTGTATTGATCCGTTATTAATTGTTACAGCCATGCTCCAATATGGATGAGCCTGCTGTGGAAGGCATCACTGTTGTGCATATGTGGCACTATGTGAAAATATTTGATACTTTCTATGCAAAACAAAAAGCAGTGGACATATATTCATATGATGTTTTGTTTGTGGTCACTGTCTTTCTCCTTAAACGTTGTTTGCTCAAGTATGAAAATTCCTTTAGCTGCAGTGCTACAGGAGCTTGTTTAATTCTTCAGTTTAATCCTGTGTTCACAGCAACATCAAAAGGTTTTATCCTGGGAGATTTTAAAGTTTTATTTTTCTAACCATTTGTTTGCCTATTGGTTAAGAGAAGTTAAATGTAAAAGTACTATCTTTTAATTAGTAAAAAGTAATATCACTGTACTGGAGATGCAGGATGCCCTTATTCTACTTACTTTCATCAAAAATTGTAGTTATTCAAGAACACATAATTAGCTTGTTTTAATCTTATCATTTTCAGAGGCATACTACAGTAATTGGCTTTCTTTCCTCTCCTTTTTAGTTAGAAGATTGCTAAAGGATCAATGGAAAATACATTTTTATATTCTGCAGCATCAATTACAGTGAACCTGGGTGTAAATTTATTGATTTTTCTTATTAGAACATTATCACCAGTTATTCACAGCATGATGTTTATTAATTAGTAAGGAAAATAAAGATTAATTTGTGAAAAATATTCCTTTTAAGTTCTCTACCTAGCACATTCATAGCTATATGAGATCTCCTAATTGTGTTCTGTCTTCATGAACTAGCATGCAGTATGTCATTCTCTGTTCTGTTTGTTTTTTCTTGTCATCTTGAAAGAAAAGTTACGGAATCATGTCAGCTACAGTTCTGAGGTATAGAAATTGTCCATTTTGGCTATTGACCTGCAGAAGCTGTACAAGTCTCTTGCATTTTATGCTTATGATGGGTGCTTTATTCTAAGAGGAAATTATTGGAGGGACTGGGATTTTAAAATCACAAGCATATAAAAAAAGGAAAAGAAAAAAGAAGAAAAAAGAAAAGAAGAAAAGCTGAAGAGGAAACAGACACTTATGACCTCCTAAGCACAGCTTGGCATCCAGTTGTCCCTGCAGAAGGCAAACCAGGTACATACTAGCTTTTATTTGTCTTATCAGAATTATACAGGGCTTAGGAAGAAGGGAGGAAAAATCAGTAGATTATTCTTTTTTTCCATTGGTATTTTCCCATGAATTTTATTCCTCTTCTCCTTCTTTTTTCTTTAATTAAATAAAGACCTATCTAAGACCTATGTCCTGGCTTTGGACGGGGAATCTTGGCACCCCAGCCTATGACACATTAGTTAGTGGGTGAATGAGAGTAGATGAAATATTTAAAAGAACATACAATAATATTTTTTCCTGAGGAGTACATGACTAATAACATATTTAAGAGTCATGAATAGCATTTGTATTAATGTTTAATACCTCATTTAGGTCCTGTTAATTTAGGGCAAATTTGTGTAACAAGACAGAATGTGTTCAGAGTATTTATCAATTTCTAACAATTAAAGCAAAGAAATTATTTCTGGATTCAAGAATAGAGACCAAATATCTACTCATTGGTCAGACTTTGTGTTTCTATTTTCATGTATGGAAAGGACAATAATTTGCAAAAGAGGAATTGAAAATATTTTGAATAAGATACACACAAAATCTAGATATCCAAGGATTTATTACTAGTTACAAATATTTTTTGAAGGTGCATACTTTATAACTATTAACATGAAAAGTCTTTAGCAGGTCCTTTTCATAATGCGAACTCTAATAATAACAATTTAAATAAATCATTTCAGTTTCAACAACTCAACCTTTTCCACCAAAGATAAAATATCTTTCTGCGGTTTTCCTTGAATAAAATTCTAGCAGGTATAGGTCACAGAACATATAGGTATAAACAATATTTAATATATAACAATCAATCTCTATTTAGTTTAATAATTGTATTTGAAACCCAGCGAAAAATAGCTTTTATAAGTGAGAATAATGAAAGTGAAATTCAGAAACATAGGGTGTTACATTCAGCAGCAGCAAGGAACACTGCTGGAATAAGTTATTATTCCTAAGTACTAAGACAGTAATTCTGTCCTCAAGGTAGTGCATTGTATCAGCAGAACCTTCTGATGTAATCAAATTCTATGTATTATTGGACATGGTAACATTAGGGTTACAATTGTCTATGTATTTTCCACATTGTATTTTGCTCAGCCTACTAATCAGAATGAGTTGCTTGTGCAGAGCTCTGAGAGTCATAGCTAGGCATATTCTATTACAATATCATTACCAACATTATTGATTCTTGAAGTGGATTTTTATTCTTCTTTTCATTTAAATACATTATTATTATTGATGATTATATGAAAAGTAAAAGGTACATGTTGATTTCTGACTAGCTTTATTCATGCAATATAGTCAGCAGAATTAACATTAAAATCTCCATTAACCTCAGCAGTATAAATATTGATGGTTTCATAGAATATATTGCTAGGTGTTGATTCACAAAGTACAAGCTTGTTTTTATGAAATACTATGATATTGCAACCTTCATAATTTATCACAGAATCTGAGCTTCATTAAGGTTGGAAAAAACCTCCAGGATCATTGAGTCCACCCTTTGACCAAAACTACCATTCCAAGTAACCAAGTAAACCATAGCACTCGGTGCCGTGTCCAGTAGTTTCTTGAACATCTCCAGAGACGGTGACTTCACCATCACTCTGGGCAGCCCGTTCCAGTGCTTAGTCACCCTTTCTGTGAAGAAATTATTCCTGATGTCCAACCTAAATCTCCCCTGGTGCATTCTTAGAATTATGTTTTCTCATCCTGTCACTCCTTGCCTGGGAGAAGAAACCAGGCCCCACAAGGCTACCGCCTCCTCCCAGGTAGTTGTAGGGAGGATAAGGTCACCCCTGAGCATCTCATTCTCCAGACTAAACAATGGCAGCTCCCTCTGTCCTTCCTCATACGAATTGTTCTCCAGATCCTTCACCAAGTTTGTTCCTTCTCTGGACACTCTCCAGGACCTTGGTATCCTTGTAGTGAGAGGCTCAGAACTGGACACAGGATTTGAGGTGTGACCTCACCAGTGCTGAGTACAGGGGACAATCCCTGCCTGGCCCTGCTGGCCACACTATTGCTGATACAGACCAAGATGCCACTGGCCTTCTTGGCCACCTGGGCACACTGATGGCTCATGTTCAGCTACCGTCAACCAGCATCCCCAAGTTCTCTTCTGCCAGGTGGTTTCCAGCCACTCTGCCCCCTGTCAGTAACATCTCATGAGGTCGTCATTGCCCAAGGGCAGAACTTGGCACTTGGCCTTGTTGAACCTCATACTCTGGGTCTTGGGCCATCAATCCAGCCTCTGCAGAGCCTTCCTACCCTCCAGCAGATCAACACTCCTGCCCAGGTTGGTGTCATCTGCAAACTTACTGAGGGTGCACTCGACCCCCTCTAACAAATGATGGATAAAGATTTTAAACAAGACTGACCCCAATGCTGAGCCCTGGGGAACACCACTAGTGACCAGGGACCTGGTGGGTGTAACTCCTTCACTGTCCCTCTCTGGGCCTGGCTGTGCAGCCTGTGAGCACATGGCCGTAAGCTCTGGAAAAGTAACAACCTCAAATGAAAGGGAGAGTCAAATCCTGGAACAGTATAATTAGAAAGAATGGTCAGAGGAATAGGTTAAAAAATACCAGTGTACATGTATTGCTTCAGTTAAGAAAGATATATTTGATGACTTCACAGATCTTGAAGACTATTCCAATTCCAGATTACTAGGTGACATACTTTAGAGAAATCAGTTTCTGAGCCATCATTAATTCAGTAGTGCTAATGAAGCCTTTAGTCCACTCCTCTGTCTTCATTTAGAAATAGCTTAGTGGTTTAAACTTCTTCCTTCAAGTCTAGAAAATAACCTATTCAAAAAACATTTTAAATTGTTCCTGAATAGTATTCTATCTGGGACTATTACATCCATCTATTTATTAGGAACAAAGCTCTAGAAATACTATTTTCTGAGCTGCAGATAAAAACAGCACAAATGATAATTGGAATCTCACTAATATTTGCAGGGACTATGTTTCAAATTCATAATATAAATACTATAAATTTGAAATACATAATTTCAAGTAAGAATAGAAAGGTCTTGAAGTTACTGTAAATATACAAGTCCTCTGAAGAATCTTCTTACTGAGATTAAAGCCTTATGTCCAGAGAGGGTCTTCAGAATTGCTTCAAACGGGCTTCAAAGACAATAAGAATAGAAAGAAAAGAGTTTTAACTTTTTTTAAACTCTGAAGTCTTATACACTTACTCTTACATAAAAGCAAAAATATCACTAATATTAAGAGGATATCTACAAAAAAATAAAAATAAAGATAAGTCTTCTTCCTGAGCAAAATGGATGCTGCAATAACTCAATAGTTGGTAGAATATACTATGGTTTGTAAAACACTGTTATACAGAATTATCAATTTTGTAGTAGCTTGTTAGCTTTACCAACTTACAGGCTTCTAGAAACCAAGTGCCTAAGAATACATGCTGATATGGAATATATTGCTCTTCCTTCTTCACAAGTGTTATGAAGATCTCTTTAAAGGCAGGAAAATAGGAAAACAGGATATGTGGGAAAAGATACTTCACTTGATCATAGTCCTTGGAAATATAGATGTAATAGTTTATTGTTTCATGTGCAGTAAGTGATTAAAATTAATGTTTTCCTAAAGATGACTGCAGTGTAGATTACACTTACAAGCACACTGAAGTCCTCAACAGCTTCATCTAGCTCAAAATTAGGAAGCTCATAAAATCAATGACCATAAACTAAAAATACAGATAGTCTGCAAAAAGAGGTAATAAAATCACACCAAAAAAGTCCATAAAATTAGACAGTTCTGAAAAGAGTATTCTTGTTAAAAATTCAGTTCAAATATTGAAGTATTTTATACTCTTTTCCACTCACAAATTGCAGTATTTTAAGTCAAATCCCTGAATGTAAGGTTAGACATCCTGTAAGATAGAAAGGAAGACAAGTAAATCTGCAATGAATCATTTTGCGGACAAAGTAATTTATATAATTATGATGTTTTTCACTGACTGAGCTTCCATCTGAGGATGAGAAATAATGAAAAAATTGTTAGAATTACACAGGCACTTAAGCCATTATTGTCAGCTACAATAAGAAGTTTAAATACCTATGAGAATCTGGGGTGAAGTTCTGATCAGATCTAGGAAAAAAACCCTCAGAAACAGAATTGTTCTGATATTACTTACATTGATTTGTATTTCAGAAGAACTAATGTGTTCATCTGACAGCATTTTCCACCTTCTTAAATAAGTTTTCCCTGAGGTGCCACAACCTAGACCAGCCTCCTGTTTGCAGTAGGGCTACCACCCATACCCACCAGCCTGCTGGCTGGCTCTGAGAGTGGGGATGCCAGGTAGCATCTGCACTGATTTCACTGGGAAACTCTTCCCAGCCAGCTGGGCCTTTGGCCAAATTTCCTGCTCTGACTGCACAAAGGGGCTAGTTTGTCCCTGAGATTCCAACATCTTTTCCTTTGAAATCAATTAACCCTCCTCACAGTCTTTCTCCTCTCTGTTCTTATTAAGTCCAGAGATGTAGCCCTGTTCTTACCTTCCCACCTCTCTTTAAAGAAGACAGATCAGCTAACAGCCAGCATAGCCCTGGTTGCTCTCTCTGAGAGTTATCTCAGTCACATCTTCTCTGTGGGCCAAAAAGAGAAGTATCCCTGTTTTGTCCCTCTAGTTGATGCCTCAAGTTTTAGCTTTCATGTTTCTCAGATTCTGTGCTGCCTAGGTGTGTATTTCTGAGTCTCATATTAAGTGTTAGTAAGTTCTGTTCATAGAGCAGATGGATAAAACAAACCCTTTTCCTGCTGAAGGCCAAGGACAAGTACAAGTTTCAGACCTAAAACATAAACAACTGTGGATTGGAGAGAGAAAACAAGGATAAGACTTCACAACATGAAACTGTAATTGGACAATTAAACCCAACATGCAAATTGCCCAAAACTTGTAAAAGTGTGAGGCCTTGTGACCGGCTGTCCATTTTGTGACCATTTTAACTCCACCTTAGGTGTAGCCCTGGTCAGGCTCTTGTGTTGCCCAAGGTGTACCCTTAAACACCTTTCAAAAAATATCTACTTCATTCTCTGTCTAGTCTCTGTTCCAGGTCAGCCTTCCCAAGGCATCATAGTAGCTGAGAAGCTTGGGCAGTTGTCACCCACACGGCACTGAGACTTTCAGGACACAAGTGAATGCTGCTCTCTGAGAGCTAGCACAGGTCAGGCACTGTTCAGCTGATTTAGACATTTTGCTGGTATGGTTTAGAATGTAAGAGAATTTCTCAGTGAGGATGTCAACCATTTCAAACACAGCCAAAAAAATAACATTTTTGGGCAATTATTTATTGGAACGGGTTACTAAGCTATTGTGGTTTTAGAGCAATTAGTGATGATTTTAGAAAAAAAAGTAATGCTATTCAAAAGTTTAAAAAATACTAAAGTTTCTTTCTCACCTGAAATGCTGTCTAATGAAGGGTTGATGCATATATACCGTCTCTAAAGGATTAAAATGGCACTTAGACAAGTATTTTCAGCTAAACTGAATTCCTGGAAAAAAACAATAGGTACTATTTTTCCTGATGCTGTCAAATTTTATAAAATGGGAAAGGCCAAGGTTTTCACCATTGAGCTTAGTGATAATTTTGCAGATTTAAGCATAAATTTAGGAAATGCACCAGTTTAGTAATTTTATAAATTGCTATAATTTAAATTACTGAAAAAGGGTCTATTAATATGATGCTAGGACCTAAATCTTTTGTCAAAAATATTCAAGTATAGCTCCTCACAAGGAAAAAAAATCATCCCTGGACTTTTGCCAAGGTTAGTTCCAGTTTGGATTATCTGCTGTACTTGGCCTGCAATTCATCATAGACTTGTGCAGGGATTGCTCTCACATGCATATTACCCTGCTCAGAAAAGGATGATTGTTCATGAATCAGTGGTATTTGTCCTCAGTATGTACTTCTAACAAGATACACATAGTGATTGAGACTTACTATTTGTTGAATTTTCCAGTAGGTATTGAACAATAATGACTATTATGTAGAAAAAAAAATATTTGAAATGTACTGTCTGGATAGGTATCTGGAAAACTGTGAACAAATAAGAAGATTTGGGAAAGGAGAAATACAGAGAAGCTTTTGTCATGCTTCATATTCAGGACCAAGAACTTTATATGAATGATTTCCAGTAGCAGAAAAATTTTGCCTGCCACTTGGGTCCACATTCAGATCCAAGTGGGGTGGGAAGAAAGAGTAAAAAGGGGGAATTTTTCCTAAGTTTGTGCTTAAGCATTAGTTAACAGAAACACTGTTTTATTTCTCTTTAAACATCCTCTGTAACAACTACAGCCTATGTAAGGTCGAGTTTGATAATGGGTTTTTTTGGACCCCAGTGCACAGGGGGTTCAGTAGCATTAAGTGCAGACAGCTCTCTATAGTCCGTAGAAAGTTACCTTAAGTCTAAACCAGGCACATAGGACAATCTTTTCTGTTTGATTTAACTCCATCTGAATGAGTTTTTTGCACAGAAAAAATAATCTACGTCCCCTATGCCAGGGTAGCTCTTATTGTGAAGGCCACACTAAGACCTGAGGAGAAGTGTGCTGGACTTTAAAAAGTAAATGATGATTTAGAAGGAATTAAATGGTATGAAGAAATGTCCCACTGCAAAGATCATTCTTTACTCTAAAAATGATTGAAAGCACTCTAAGACTTACACTGATAATATTCCTGTTTAGTTTATCCTGTAAAAATTAACTTTGTCATTTAAGAAGGTGTAATTAAAGAGAGCAAGGCTATCCATCCATACACAATTTTTAGTAATACTTTTTCAAATGAAAAGTAAATGAGTTTAGGTGAGTTGTTTGTGGCTTGGTTTCCTTTTCATGCTTTGTTAGTCACACCATTATTAATAACAGAACAGACACAGTGATTTTAGAGCAGAAATTGCTCTGTGCAAAATATTGCTTAGCTAAATTTCTGCTTTTTCGGCAAAAGTAATGCCCTCAGCTGGCAGGGGTACTGACATTCCCAGAAAAATGTTTCAAATGGATTGCTTTGATCTGTAGGAAGTGGGGAATCTTTCCTTATTTTCCTGCCAAAAGAACAGTTTATAAGTCCTCATTTTGCCATCCTTTGAGTCTATTCCTTGCATAAATGGAAAAATAGGAGTTAAGTTAATGCAATGAATAAACTGAAAGTAATCACTGAATTAATGAGGTAGTTGCAAATTAATTAGCTCACTACAGTTAGACCACTTAAACCAGGTCTTAATTTAGCCTATTTTGTTTAAATAAATCTTAGAAATAAATTGAATTCCAAGGAAAGAAACAAACCAGATAACTCTAGTAAATAAATAAACTAACTAAAGAACTTTGATGATACTAGATATCTATGGCAAGGACCACATGTTTCCTTAATGATTATCTTCTTGGCATTAATGTTTAAAGGTTTGACTTTTTTTAATTAACCTAATTTTATTTTCAGTCTCTGTACTATATACACTATCATTTCCAAAATGAATCTACTTGAATTGATCCAGGACATCTCTGAACTTAGTTAAAGCACTCATTTGAAGAAGAGAGTACAGATTTGTCTTTTACTCACTCAAGTTGCTCCTTTTAACAAACCAAAACAAATGTTTAAAGTAGGATATGTACATTCCCTCAGATGGATATAACATAAAAAAGAGTGCAGAAACTGAGGCACAAAGGAGAAAAACAATTTATGAATAGATGCAACAGCTTTTTCCTCTCCAAGAAAATTTCATAATATTTAAATATGCCTCTCAGCATTAGCAGTAGACTAATTCCATTATCATAATTTATTAACCAGATCTTTTGTTCTACGTAGTAATACACTGTGTTTCCATGCTGTGTATTTTTTATCCTGTGACCTAATTTGCGTAAAAGGAAACTCTTATAACTCCCTTGTTGTAATGAATAAAATGTTAATGAAGAACTACAGAGAAATCCCCTTTGCATTAGTTCCTTATTCCCAGGAACATCATCATAAATTTGTTTGCCTGGTTCTGACAATGGTAGTGATGTTCAAGCTGTGGAGAAGCAGTAGTTACACTAAATGGTTCTGATGGAAAAGTTAAAGATATTCAAGGCACTGTCATCAGGGATGGACTACTGAAATTCTTCTTTTGAAAGATGGACCTGACGGATTTGGCCACAATCCAAGGGTTTTTTTAAACATTTGTTATCTGCATTGATAACTGCACTAGGAGATGCCTTTTCAGAAAATGCAAATTAAAAACAGAGCTGTGAAGAAAGATTTTTTCTTTAATACATGGAAACCTGCACATTATAATATTATTTATTGCAGATTATATTATTATTTATTGCAGATTATTTTATTATTTAATACAGGAAATCTGCACTTTGCCACCACATATTGGTTATATTACTCAGTAATTTCTGGCATGGTAGCATGATAACATGGTAGAAGTCTGGAAGTATTAAAGTATTCAAGTTAAACAATGCAAATCATTATGTTTGTAGTTGTTATAGATCACTTGTTAGTAACTGTATTATTTAGTTCATTAGAAATTGCCAGGTTCTATTAGCCTTTACAGACTTTAAGACTAAATGGAATGTGAAATCATATAGGATGATAGTATTCATAATTGTTTCCCAGTTAAATAATTCAACTTTTATTAAGAAAAAAAATATACATTAGCTACAAATTGTATTCCAACTACTTTTGCAGTATTAGTACAGACCTTTGAAAGTATGTATATTCATTACAAATTGTATTAATCTATGGTCTCACTGTCTGACACTTCTGGATTTGCTTCAGACAGCTTTTTGGAACTGAGGCATGCTCCAGTCCTGAGGCACTCATATCCCTAAATGTCAGATAATTTGTCATTTAATAATTTTGTACATTAGTAAACTCATTTTAGCACCAAAAGGTTCTTTGTTTACAAAGATCTGACTTACAGATCATGTCACTTGCATGGCTGATATAATCATAAAAATACATGTGCAATTGTCTTAAAACATTCTATTTTAAAAAAAATTATTTTAAAATAAATACTCCCTAAGTTTTTCCAAGATGGAGAATTATGGCCAATAATATTAACAGTTCAGACAGATATAAAAGCTTCTGTGAGAAAAAATGTGTATAAACCTCTATCGTTGTACAGTACTATTTCATGTTCCTGGTTTTTGTGTTAGATGAGAAGTACTTCAAACATAATAAGCACAATAAGTGACAAAATGGATCATCTTGTAGGCAGCTGTTTGCCTGCCTCTGTTCTTCCCAGTACAGCATGACTTCAGTGGGTCATGGGTTTGCTTACTCAGCACAAGTGACTGGTCCTGTGCTTCTAAAATAGCTGTGTTGACACTCTCTTCAGGAAAAATAGTAGGGAAATTTCAGCTTTTACTCTGTTTAACCCTTTCTTCATGAATCTCTCTTTTCATTATGTCAGAGGCAATAAATACATCGCATGTCAGACTTTTAAAATAAAAATATATTTGAAATTTATAATTAATCAAATAGTAAATAAGCATAGTTTTTATGCTGTCATGAACTTTGACTCTATATACTTATAGGAGAAAATTATATTCCATGCCTTCTGACAAATTCTTTTGTCAGACTGAAATCACAGTAAGTATAAAAGTTAGGTGGGTCACAACCCCAGCTGACAAGTAAGCACCATGCAAACACTTTCTTGCTCCCTCTCACCCTGGTGAGGAGGATAATCAGAAAGAAAAGGTAAACCTGGTGGATTGAAACAAGGGTTTAATTTAGTAATAGAAACAAGAAAATTAATAATAGTGTTAATAATAGTATTAACAATAATAACAAAAATAATAATAGAAACAAAAATTGCAATAGTAATGATGAGAGGCAGAGACAGCAGGAAACCCCAAGAGAAACAAGCAATACACAATAAATTTGTACACCACCAAAACCCAGCCCATCCCTAAACAGCAGTCAGCACCTCCTGGTCAGTTCTGCCCAGTTTATGTACTGGGCAGTACATATTTATGCATGTTTAGTATGCACTATCTCTTTTATCAGTTCAGGTCAGCTGTCTTGGCTGTGCTTTTTCAGGTACCTCCTCACTTGTGCACTCCTCACTAGCAGAGCAGGAGACACTGAAAAGTCCTTGAGTTAAAGGAAGCACTGCTGAGCAACAGCCAAAACATCACAACTGATACCAGATTTAGTCTCTTATTAATTCCAAATAACCACAGCACTGTAGCAGCTATGAAGAATATAAACTGTGTCCTAGATAAAACCAGTACAAAATGTTGTATGAAAATGTGTAAAAAAGAACTCTCTTCATCTGCCTGTGAAATCCAAACACTCTGCTTGATTCAGTACTTGTTAAAACCTGTGTTGTGTCAAGAGAAGTGTTCCTCACACTGTCAAAGGAGAAGAGATATCACAGTGATACATATCCAAAACCTGTTTGTCAAGTCATACCACTCCTTCCATAGCTGCTTAGGTATCCCCTTAATGAAAGTGCTTAGATTGTCTGGACAGATATGTTAGAAAAATGATTCAGATTCCCAGCTGGTGATTTATACTGGAGTCAGCAAAAATTGTAGAAGGAAGCTCTAAATGTAAAAAGGGAATGAGCAAGAATTGCAGCCTTAAGGCCTTAACTAACCTTTTTTTTTTTTTTCTTTTTTTTTTCTTTTTTTTTCACCTGAAAAACCACAGCACTTTGGAAAACACCTAAAAAGTCTTCTGAGTTTCCTCTTCTGCTTTGGTTTATACCCTGTTGAGTTTGAGAGCCTAACATCTTGAGCTCAACCCACCTTTTTTCTTGCTGTGTCATAAACTGCACAGGAGTCTGGATTTTAAAAAGTGGAGCAGCAATTTCTACTTTCTTTATGATATAAAATAACTTCTTATCAGTAATATTGTATGGGAATATTCACTTGGATCTGCAGAGTTATAGAATCAATTCACTTCCCTAATTTTAGGGTTCAGACCCTTACTCTATGCCTCTTTGGACATTGCCCTTTGTTCGGGCTTCTCTGGAATAGCTGACAGTTTCCCTGTGAAGATCAAGTGAAAAATTAATTTTTAACAAAATATAAGGATTAAAGCAATCTAAGGGACAGAAAGGGTAGAGTTTGTGTTGTGATCCAGTTTTTAAAATCTGCAATGGTGTGGAAGTTGCAGATTAATATGAAAACTAAACAATTTTTTTTTTTTTTTTACTGTCCATATTATTCCAGGTTTGTTTATGAGAGAGAGCAGAGAAATTTGAGTTCTGATCTGCTGGGATCAGTTGGGCAAGAGGAAGTTCAGATTGTATATCAGGAAAAGGTTCTTCACTGAGAGGTGATTGGCCACCAGAACAATCTCCAGAGGGAAGTGGTCATGACACCAAGCCTGCCAGAGTTCAGTGTCTGTCATAATGCTTTTATTCATATGATTTAATTTCACTTAGTCATGTGAGGAGCAGGGAGTTGTACTTGATTCTTACAACTCCCTTCAAAAATTATCGTTGATTCATTTCAAGCTTCGATAATTGTCTTGATGCCTAGATCTCGATGGCTGTATATCCAGCATTAAAAATATCTCCTTCAAGAGGAAAGCTCTTATGCCCAGACTTAGGGTTCAGGGCTAATCTATTCTTTATTGGATCTTGCATGCCCACACTGAAATCTCTTTAACTTACAATGTGTCTTTACTATCTCCTTGTTTGAGGATGGGGTGGTGGTGTGCATTTTTCATCCCAAGACACCTGGGTATTATGGTTATGTGATTGTCAACAAGATTAATGCTTTCAAGAGGGAACATTGAAAACATGCCACATGCCTTAAGAACTGATATGAAGGCACATGAAGTGGTATGAAGTGCTTGATTGTGTCGGTGTGACGGAAAGGAGAAGCACGTATAACATGAGATGAACTAAACTCTTATTCTGTAAAAGCTCCATAGAACAGGCTCTGGAGTGAGATGAAAGTATCTTAGCTCTTCATTGTCCATACTCTCATCTCTTTTTAAGAAAACCTAACTATTTTATGCCAAGCAATAAGCCATGTATTTTGTGATGTAGGTGAGCTTTATCAGCTGATGGACTTACTGCTTATGAAAGTCATTCTTGCTGTTAGTCTCTAAGTACTTTGAACCCTTCCATTCCATTTCTATTACTCCAATCTGATCTGTTACTATTTCCTGCCATATGATAATCTGATCCTATATCGGCAATGTTTCCCAGCTTTATACTGTTGGCACATTTCATTAGGAAGCTCTTAGTTTATATTGCAATGAAATGTATGTCAAAGTGTGTTTCAGCCTGTCTGAGCCTGGTGCTTTAAAAGCTCATTCTATCTCATCTCAGAAAGGTTGTTCTGTTTCACTGTCATTTCAAATTCCTTGCTGACTCCTGTAGTATTTCTGGCTTGAAAGTGTAACAAAGCCTCATGGGTGAAATTTAGTGTGCTGGATTGTGTCCAGGTAGATATGGCATAGTTACATCCCCACCATCAACATTATCAGTTAATCCTTTACCTCCACACTGCACATCACTGCCACTTCTCTGAGCTGAGGTAATGCTGAGGTAAATTTGTCTTTGCAGCATAAGGAACTTTTAAGTTCTAACTCATGTTCTCTGTAAAGTGACCACATTTTCTGGTTTCTTGTGTTTTATTTGCAATATTGGTTTGGTTTTTTTCCAAAGGTTTAATTCAGTTTGTCTTTTAGAAATTCTTTTTATCTTTTTATGTCTTATTCTCTGAAATGTTTCATTCTTAGTAATCAGTTCTGTTTTCTATTCTGCACAAGAAGCCATTAAATTTCCTTTTATAGATTGTTTATTATCTGGTTATATCTAAAAGCCTTCACTACAATCTTTTTCTCATGATTTGGAGCCATGTTCACATTTAAGTGTTTTGCTGTTATGCCCAGCTGATAATAGCCCTACAAGGTTCTATATTTTTCATTTTTGGAAGTGAGACTATTAATTATAGTTCTACATTAATTCAGCCTTCTAATTTAAACAAAACTAATACCAGGCTAAGAATGAATCTGAGATTTTATGGCTAGGTTTTCAGTACTGTCCTTTCTTACTGTTAAAAGAAGCATTAAATCGTATCAGTGTCTGTTGCTTTAGTGATTATTTACTGGAGAAATGTTGGTTATCATCTCCATATTATCTGAACCTTCATGTCATTCTCTTAGCATGTATTCTATTTCTCTCTTCAGGCTTTCTCTGTTCATTATACCATTAAGATGTACTGCTACCTCAATAGTGATACCTTTATTGCTCCTTGATGTGGGCACAGATGATATTTGATAGCTGTTTCAGTTCTGCCAAATATTTCACCAATTTTTTTGTTTCACTACAGTCAAGATGGTTCTGCAGCATCAATTTTGTTGTACTACTGTGTAAATAACAAGGTTAGGAAAGATAATGAAAAGGATGTGAGCTTGAAGGCTGAAATTTATTATGTTTAGCATTTATAAATTTTATTTCTCTATCTGAAAATGTATATAGTCTTCTAGTTGTCTTGTTCAATTTTTATAACTATGCCACTCTTTTGCTAAATTTTTATCTAAAAATAAAAGAAAATAATCTTCCTCCCCAGAAAGCTTTACAACTATTAGAACTTTCATGGAGCAGTTGAGGATTTTCTTTCCCCTTAACAGAAACTTTACTTCCAAAACCATGTACGTGTTAGTTTAACCTTGGTACAGATGCTTAGCTAGAGGCTAAGAAAAGAAAGGTTCACTATTAAATGACTCATTAATCAGCTTTAAATCTGATGAATAATACTTTACAACCTCTTTGACATGTGGTAGAATCTGCAGCAAGTTTGGCATAATGGTTTCACTTAATAAACACCTGATTAGCATTGTTTAACAGGTTTGGATTGCATGGAAACAGTAAAATGGCCACAGCCTATCTAGTTAATTCCTCATTAGCAGCCTTACATTCACCGTGTTTGACAGACTGTATACCAGCTTTGACACAAGGTGACCTCTTGCATGGGCCTGTTCATCACCTTCAGTCTGTCATAAATGGAGTCAGTATAAATGTCAATAAGAATGTGCCATCACCAGAGATTTTTTGAGAATTAGAATCCATCTGGTATCATAAAGGTTATTTTTTCCAACCTTATCATTACAGACCTGATGAAATTATATTGAGTAACAGGTAAAAATGTAAGGAGATAAAGCCACAGTAAAATGTCTGGGTGGAGGCTTTTATTTAATAGATGTTGTAAAAGCTGAAAATTTGCAGTACGTAATCCATTTCAGAAAGTATGGGAAATATATCACAGCTTATAAATGTATAGTTCTTAAATTTTAAACAAATATGAAAATATTTATTTAGTCAAAAGCTTTGGGAAACTGTTCGCTACTTTAATTTGGATTAATGTATTTCTAAAATACATTAATTCTTTTTTCTTTGAAGAGTGGTTACAGTTTGACAGCTCACTCATTTTATTTCCTCACAATGTGGGCTATCCAGAACCTAATAACATCCTGGTTCTTCTATGGAGACAAGAGGAAAATTTTAACTGAAATAATTGAAGAATCTGATGCAGTCAAGTTATTGTCCAATATGAATTAATCCCAACTTCTTCCCTGATGTGTACTCTATCTAACAAAGTATCATGTAGTACCAGACAGTGCAGTGGTCAGAGAAGACTAGTCACCATCACATGACACAAATTACATCTACAGGGTCGGAAAGATCCCCTGCAGATCTTCTACTGATTGAGAGTCCTGTGAATTCGGTGGATGAGAAAATATTTCCCAGGACTAGTTTTTATCATGAAAACTCTAATTAACAATTCTATCCTTTAGAAGTTATCTCTAAACTAAACATAACTGGTTCTAGAAATATGACGGTAGAATATACAGTTCAGCCAACTATGCCTGCAGTGCAAAGCATAACAGTAATGGAAATTTCTTATAGAGATTAAGGTCAGCTGGTAAATTGAAAAAGATACAGTAAAAAATGGAGGAAAAAAAAAGCACATGGGAAATGAAAGAATGAGTTCTTAGCTCTCACTGAACACAGTTCCCAGGGGACACCATTACCTTCTATTCTACTGCTGTCTACTCTGCTGTCTATCCTGAACCAGTGAGGCACCAAAGAGAGAGGGATAAAAAGGAAACCTGATATCTAAAACAGTTTCACGCTGAAGACTGAGATGTGGAGGGGGAAGTGGTAAGTGTCATAAAATTTAAAAGCCTTAATCAACATTTACTTACTCAAATATTCAGTTACACTGACATGAATATTGTAATTCCTCCAGAAGATATATTCAGATTTCTATCCAATAAAGTACTCAAATCCATGCCTTTGTCTAACTTTTCTCAGTTATCTGTATAGAAACCCCAAACAACTGTACATAATCTAAAATGAGGAGAAAAATTTTCCAGTGCAGAAGTAAACGTGAGCTCCACATGGTATTATGATGATTTCTTGTGTTCTCTGATGAAATGCTCTATGTTCCAGAAGAAGCCTGGAAATTCAGTACATAAGATCATGTTGTCCAAATTTGGAGTACACAGTTTTCTTACACAACAGTGATTGCATCAGCCCTGATGAGCTTCAGTATCATCAATAATCTTCAGGAATTCTGCTTAACTAAGAGAGACAGTGTCAAGAATGGTCACTAAATCTTGCTTATCTTTGTCCACATGATTATTTTAATTTGTTTGATTGAGATTAATTATCTTAGCAAGGTGGCTGTCTTCCCTCTCTGCTCTGCTCTGGTTAGGCCATGTCAGGAGTGCTTTGTCCAGTTGTGGGTTCCTGAGTTCAGGAAGACAAGGAACTACTTGAAAGGGTCCAGTGGAAGGCTATAGAGATAATTGGGGACTGAATCATCTCTCTTAGGAGGAAAGACTGAGGCAGCTGGGCCAATTTAGCCTGGAGAAGACTGAGAGGGAATCATATAAATGCATACAAATATCTTAAGTGGATACATCAAAAGGATGGGGTCAGGCTTTTTTCAGTGGTGCTCACTGATGTGATAATGTCCAATGGGCACAAACTAAACCCCAGGAAGTTCCAACTAATATTAATAAACACTAGAACAGAATGCCTGGAGAGTTTGTGGAATCTCCTTCTCTGGGGATATTCGAAACCTACCTGGGCACAATTCTGTGCAATCTGCTCTGAGCGACCCCTGTTTTATCAGGGGATTGGACTAGATCTCCACATGTTCCTTACAACCCCAACTCTTCGACAATTCTGTGATTCTTTAGAGTGTTGAGCTTGCCCTTCAGCTGTTTAAATGTGGATTTATTAATATTTGGCAATTAAAGTGGAATTATTCACAAACTCAATATATGAGTTAAATATGCCTTAAGAGACTCATAACAAAATAACGTAGAGCACTCAGGCATTTATGCCTCCTGAAGACAACTTTTCCGCAGTGCTAGCAAGAGTGCAAAGAAAGTTGCTGTGCCTACAGAAACATTATTTTTGAACACAGTCTTATAATTTAAGCAATTGTTTTTGACAGGTCATAGTAATATAGAAGTCACTTGAGGCATAAGTTCATTTTGTCATGTCCAGTTTATATACATCAGACAAGATGACCTACAAAATGAACATTTCAATGGGACTTTGCTGATTTCCACAAGCCGAGGACTGGACAACTGATATTTAAGTCTGTTTTGTGATTATACTGAGAAATGACAATGGTTAATTCAATGATCTAATTTTAAAGCAGAGATTTTATCTTAACTAGTAAAATTATATATTAAATGAGATGTGCTGTTTATCATACATCATTACAATTTCTGGAATCCAAGGCTCTTTTTAGTACACCTCTTAGTGGTAATAAAGATGTAAGCTCATAATAGAGCATCCCAGCAATTGTTTAGGCAGAGGTAAGCAATTGAAACTCCCTCAGTAGAGTACTTGTGCAGTTGGTAAAAGTAGGTGGTTACACGTTCATAATCCAAAATTCATACTTGCTTAAAGCCTAAACATTCCATTCAAATACATTTTTATGCAATTGCTATGTTTCCAGAATTTTTCAATTTAATTTTCCTCCAGTCAAAAAACTGTAATGAAATGCTTTTAAAATTTTCATATTTTTGGTTTTTTAATATATATAATTTTTTAATATAATGTATTATAACATTATTATCATTATAAGTAAATTCACAGACTAATGGGTTTAGTTTTAATCTTGCTCATATTTCTATTTTTATTTCCTCTTTGTTTCCCATGTTGGTGTAGAACCCTAACTAAAAAACAAAAACAGAATTAAGTGAATATTCAGTTTAGATTTTGGATTACACATCAAAAGTTCAGAGATTTTAAAAATAATTTTTGGGATGAATTTTTGAAATTATATTTTATTTTCTTTTTTTTGNAGAAGTAAACGTGAGCTCCACATGGTATTATGATGATTTCTTGTGTTCTCTGATGAAATGCTCTATGTTCCAGAAGAAGCCTGGAAATTCAGTACATAAGATCATGTTGTCCAAATTTGGAGTACACAGTTTTCTTACACAACAGTGATTGCATCAGCCCTGATGAGCTTCAGTATCATCAATAATCTTCAGGAATTCTGCTTAACTAAGAGAGACAGTGTCAAGAATGGTCACTAAATCTTGCTTATCTTTGTCCACATGATTATTTTAATTTGTTTGATTGAGATTAATTATCTTAGCAAGGTGGCTGTCTTCCCTCTCTGCTCTGCTCTGGTTAGGCCATGTCAGGAGTGCTTTGTCCAGTTGTGGGTTCCTGAGTTCAGGAAGACAAGGAACTACTTGAAAGGGTCCAGTGGAAGGCTACAGAGATAATTGGGGACTGAACCATCTCTCTTAGGAGGAAAGACTGAGGCAGCTGGGCCAATTTAGCCTGGAGAAGACTGAGAGGGAATCATATAAATGCATACAAATATCTTAAGTGGATACATCAAAAGGATGGGGTCAGGCTTTTTTCAGTGGTGCTCACTGATGTGATAATGTCCAATGGGCACAAACTAAACCCCAGGAAGTTCCAACTAATATTAATAAACACTAGAACAGAATGCCTGGAGAGTTTGTGGAATCTCCTTCTCTGGGGATATTCGAAACCTACCTGGGCACAATTCTGTGCAATCTGCTCTGAGCGACCCCTGTTTTATCAGGGGATTGGACTAGATCTCCACATGTTCCTTACAACCCCAACTCTTCGACAATTCTGTGATTCTTTAGAGTGTTGAGCTTGCCCTTCAGCTGTTTAAATGTGGATTTATTAATATTTGGCAATTAAAGTGGAATTATTCACAAACTCAATATATGAGTTAAATATGCCTTAAGAGACTCATAACAAAATAACGTAGAGCACTCAGGCATTTATGCCTCCTGAAGACAACTTTTCCGCAGTGCTAGCAAGAGTGCAAAGAAAGTTGCTGTGCCTACAGAAACATTATTTTTGAACACAGTCTTATAATTTAAGCAATTGTTTTTGACAGGTCATAGTAATATAGAAGTCACTTGAGGCATAAGTTCATTTTGTCATGTCCAGTTTATATACATCAGACAAGATGACCTACAAAATGAACATTTCAATGGGACTTTGCTGATTTCCACAAGCCGAGGACTGGACAACTGATATTTAAGTCTGTTTTGTGATTATACTGAGAAATGACAATGGTTAATTCAATGATCTAATTTTAAAGCAGAGATTTTATCTTAACTAGTAAAATTATATATTAAATGAGATGTGCTGTTTATCATACATCATTACAATTTCTGGAATCCAAGGCTCTTTTTAGTACACCTCTTAGTGGTAATAAAGATGTAAGCTCATAATAGAGCATCCCAGCAATTGTTTAGGCAGAGGTAAGCAATTGAAACTCCCTCAGTAGAGTACTTGTGCAGTTGGTAAAAGTAGGTGGTTACACGTTCATAATCCAAAATTCATACTTGCTTAAAGCCTAAACATTCCATTCAAATACATTTTTATGCAATTGCTATGTTTCCAGAATTTTTCAATTTAATTTTCCTCCAGTCAAAAAACTGTAATGAAATGCTTTTAAAATTTTCATATTTTTGGTTTTNTCAATATAAGAAATATAAGAAATATAAGAAACCAACATTATTGTAACTAAAAATAATTACATTCACAAGGAACTGTCACTACAAACAATAATATTTGCATATCTGATTAAATCATATCTCTCTAAACTAATAAATCACACAATTATTTAGCAAAATGTTTCTGTATACACTAACAATGAGTTCTACAATTATTTGTAGGAATAGCACTGCTTTTCTGATACTGCAGGCCATATAAGTATTTCAGTATGGATAAATGTAAAATTATAAAAATGTCTTTTAATGGGAAATAGAATATCTTAACTGTTGTCTAAGACTTGTACCAGTGACTGTTAACTGTATCAGGCAGAAGGCTTAAAATAACCAGTTTTATACATTTATTTTTTATTTTTCCTATAACATTTAAATGTGATTTTATATCCTTATTTTCTGTCTTAATATCAGTTGTCTAATATTTATTCAGTATAGGGAGGAATAGCAGAAAGTGAATTTAAATCTTTGGGCCAGATGCATTTATCATTTATTTCACATTGCTCATGCATTTTGGATTCCCTGAAATGCAGTTATTGTAAACACATTCATAAAAGGGGAAATCTCAATGGTCTGATGTTTCTTCAATCAGGCATGAGGAGAATGAAGAGAAAGTACTAGCAAACACTAACATGAATAAGAACACTTTTATTTTGAGGATTCCTTACTTAAAAACTAAGTATGAAAATTCTTCACATATAGAACTTATTTTTTAGATCCTGATATTCCTTACACCTACTATTTTCATATCTTTAGTATGTGTCATTCAGTGTCTCTCCACTCCTTCCAGATCAGCCAAAGTATAAACCCAGTGCACAAGCTAGATATGTCATTCTGTTATTTTTACATATCCACAGTGTATTCTTCCACATGTTTTGAGTTTGGCTCTCATTCTTTGTTTTAGTTTGGGGTGTGTGTGTCAGTTTGTTTGTTTCCTTTCCCTGTCATTGCTTATTTCCTCTTCTGATTCTTCCTTTAGGCAACTTTTCATTTAGAAGTTCTTGTTTTAACCACAGTCTTTAAAAGAGATAACTCACTCAAACTTAAAAGTATCTGCTGTTCCAGAACCCATCAAAAATATTTTTAAAGTGTTTTTATTTCATGTCTCAATATACTGTAGAAGTGCATGATGTCCAGTGATTTTTACCATGCACAGTCTAATTAAGTAAAAGGTAATTGCTGGCATCTTAAATTTCAACAACAGAATAAAAGCCATCAATCTAATGCTTAAAGAAAATATAGATAGCTAATTAAAAAAAAAAATCTTGCTAGATTCTAAGTACCAGCAGTTTTCTAAAGTGTTCAAAATTTTGCTTTTTTAATTTCAAGACAAAATATCATTAATTTATCAGTTTTACCATAATTTACAGAATAGTGATACATAACATAATCAATATTTAATAAAGGTAGATTTCAGTTTTTTCCAGATGTGATATGTTTTTTTCCACAAAGTCCATAGACATCCATGTTGAACCCAAACATGTAGGAAGACATAGGTGGAAGTATATTAAATCTGACAAATGACCTCCCATGTGCAAAGGAGGAAATAAAGATTCATTCTCCATGTTTGTGGGATCATTTTGATGAAGGGAAGGCTAATTGAGGATGACATATATTCTAAATCTAATTCAAATCAGCATTTTTACATGAAGACTCATCACATTTCAATGGTATGCTCTACCATAAAACAGCTTAGTAAAGACATTGTGAATTAGATTCTGGATTTTTTTTTTAATGCTTCAAAAGAATTGACATTTTTAGCAGCAGTGAGTTTCCAGTCTTAATATTAGTACAAACAAGGTACTTGTGGTATTTCACATCTTCTGTGAGAAGATGCTGTTGGAGGTAATTCAGAAGACAGACAAAAATATGATCAGATAGACAGAACACCTCTCCAATTGACACAGACTGTGAGAGCTGGGGTTGTTCAGCTTGGAGAAGAGAAGGCTCTGGGAATACTTCTTTGAAGCTTTCTAGGACCTAAAGGGGGCTTACAAGAAAGCTGGAGAGAGACTATTGACAAGGGCATGTAGTGATATGACAAAGATTAGTGGCTCTAAACTGAAAGAGGACAGGTGTAGAATAGATATCAGGAAGGAATTTTTAACTATGAAGGTCATGAGGCACCTTAACAGGTTACCTGGAGAAGCTGTGGACGCCCCATCCCTGGAAGTGTTCAAGGCCAGGCTGGATGGACTCTGACGAGCCTAATGTAGTGGGAGGCATCCCTGCCCACAGCAGAGGGGGTGGAACAAGGTGATCTTTAAGCTCCCTTCCAACCCAAGCCATTCTCCAATTCTGTTTCTTCTTAATACAACTAAGTTTCATGTTTCTGAGAAAATTGCAATTAATATGACTTTATATTTAGCAAATGAGGGAGAATACAGGTTTTCTTCCTGTAAAAACATTATCATTGTAATGTTAAATTATAGACTTATTTTCTTCTGGCATTAATTAGGTAATCATATTTAAGAAAAAGGTATTATTTTGTCTTTAAAAATTAGAAGGACTACCATTAAGTCCTGCTGCTTCTTATTTTAAATGATAAAAAAAATCTTGAGATAATTATTAACTCAAAAGAAAATTAATAATTCAGTTCCTTAAAAAATTCATATCATCTTACACTATTTTGCTTTGATAATACAAAAGATTTCAGATTTTGTAGATAATATATACTATGAAAAATCATGATCTCATAGAAAGATGAAATTGCATTTTGAAGACATATGTGAAATTATGGTATAAAACTCTGTCTAACTTTGTGAAGTGAATGAACAGGACAAAACATTTAGGAGATACTTTACCTGAATGCATGGGTAATACTTTTCAACCATTTAAATTAAATTTACATGCAAATATTTTTATGCAAGGAGGGATGGTGCAAGCAAAGGTGATAATTTTATTTACAGTAGTTGATTTTTACTCTCACGATGATCATTCAGCATTCTCTCCATCATGAAAAATCCACTTCAGGTTTCTCAACACAGCAATATTTTAGAAGTAGATGAGTACCACTATGTGGGAATTTTATTCTTCTTCTTCTGGATTTTTTTCTCTTAAAAATTCTGCAACTTAAAACTGCACCATAAAATTTGGCAAATTTACTGTTCATACATTGACAATAAAGTTGACAATAACAATTAAAGGCTCTGATTTACCATTTCAGATATTAGATACACAACAGAAAAAAAGTAGTATTTAAATGTTAAAGGAAGATTGCTTTTCATGGAGTGGCCTTTTCAACCTAATGAAAATTATATGTGCCTGTAGACTTATCAAAACTATTCAAAAACCTAAATAACATAAGGAAGACATACAAAAATTTAAAAGAAAAAAAAATTAAAAAGTACAATTAAGCAGTGAATGATGACTATAATGAGACTTTTGCCCTGAAAAAGTGGCTACAAGCCTTGTTAAGGCAACGATCTCCTCAATAAAAAAACAGGAAGCCTCCAGAGAGATGAGGACATATTGACCTCTGTCACCATCCATTCCTATATGAAAAAGTGACCTCCATCTGGTGGGTAACCAGATATGAAGTATTACTTCTACTTTGGAATCCCAATTATATATGTTATATGTCATAGAAAACATGCAGATCTGAGATTATGGCTTTGGGTCTTTAGACAGTGCTATTTCCTTTATTTCCTGAAAGTGGAAAAAGAGCACAGGTATATCTCAGTCAGATAAGCATGTCTAAAAAAACCCACAACCCTAGATTTTTTTTTCTCAAATGAACAGTGGTATTTGCTTAAAAATCATGTTACTTTACTTCTGGATCTCTTCCTGGCTTAGCCTCTGCTTAGCCTCTGCAGTGGGCTTCCACTCATGCTGAACAAATTAAATGGAAAGAAACACCATTCAGTGAATAATAACAGAAAAAATTCAAATTGCACTGAGTAGTTTACCCATGTAGGTATTTTCCTGTATAATAATTTACAACTTCTGTCACCTTCCCAATCTACTATTAGTAACTTTGGATATGAGGAGAGCAAAAGGAACACTGTAGTGTATAACTCAAGCTCTGTTCCTTGTAATGATTGTGTTCTTCTTTTAAGGCTTCATTTATTCTTGACAGAAACAATTATGTAGAATTATGTGGAATAATTATATCGAAAGCAGGTGGTATGCAGTGTTCAAATTAGAAAGTATAGAGCACTGTTTGACTGCTATCTAGAATATCCCGGACATTGAATAAAAGTTTATATCAAGAGGCAACAGTATTATTCCTTGGTAATTTATTATTTAATTTAAATATCACAATATTCATCATATAACTTGACAATATGTAGAAATAATCCAAGCATAACTCCCTATCTAGGGGCTGCTTTAGAATAAAATGCATAGTCTTACCTATAGAAAAAAAAATCAAGATTCTACAAGAAACAACTGGCATTTGTATTTACAAGTGTACTAGACAAATATTTAAGAAAAATGGTTCAATATACTACCCTGTTTTTATTCAATGTTATTTCACAAATTTTCATGTACTTTAACTGTAATAATTGTAGGTGGAATAATTGCAATATAAAAACAATAAACTTTCCCAAAAGTGATGCTAATGGTAAGTAATTTCATATAATCATAAAACAGCATAGGTTAAAGTGGACCTTTAAGATCATATCCTTCCAACCCCACTGCCACTGGCAGAGACACATTTCACTACAGGTAGCTCAGACCCCATCCAACCTGGCCTTGAAGACTTCCAATGATGAGGTATCCACAGCATCTCTGGGCAACAAGTTAAAATACCAGAGAAGAGTGGTGTGAGGACATGTGAGAGGGACAGTTCTGCAGACAGCAAGGTCAGTGCAGAAGGAAGGGAAGGATGTGCTTCAGGCCCTGGAGCCTGTGGTGAAAACCGTGTTGAAGCAGCTGAGCCCCTGCAACATATGGAGGACCACAGGGATGTAGAGATCCACCACCAGAGCAGGGGGATGACAGAGAGGAGGCTGTGAACCCATAGGCTGTGAACCCCCTCCTGAAAGGGGCTGCAGAGCTGTGGAAAGAGGACCCCATGTTGGAGCAGGTTTCCTGGTAGGGCTTGTGACCTCATGGAGGGACCCACACTGGAACAACCCATCCTTGAAGCACTGCATCCTACAGAAGAGTGACCAGGAAATGTGGAAGGACTGCTGCCTCTGGAATGGATTCATGTTTGGAGAAGTTCATGGAGAACTGTCTCCTGTGAGAGAGAACTCATGCTGTAGCAGGGTAAGACTCTTCTCCCTGTGCAGTGTCAGGAGTAATGTGTGATGCTCTGAATGTGGCTCCCATTCCCTGTCTCCTTGTACCACTGGGGTAGGAGGTAGAGCTGGAGTGGAGGGAAGAGTGTGGGGAAAGGTGTTTTAAAGGTCTTATTTTAATTCTCATTATCCTGGTTTTGCTAGCAATAAATTCAATCAGTGTCTATGATTTGCTTTGCCTGTGACAGTACTTGGTGAGTGATCTCCCTCTGTCCTCACCTCAGCTCCTTGTCCTCATTCAATCCCACTGTCCACATCACCCATAGAAATGCTAAACAGTACTGGTCCCAATACCAACCCCCGAGGCACTCCAATTCTCACTGGTCTCGACTTGCACATTGAGCTATTGACCATAACTTTTTGAGTGCAACCATCCAGCCTGTTCCTTATTTGCTGAGTGGTCCATGCATCAAATTAATATCTCTCTAATTTAACACAAGGATGTGTTGTGGGGCAGTGTCAAATGCTTTGCACAAGTCCACGTAGATGATGTCGGTTGCTCTTGCCTCATCCAACCGATTTTTCAATGTATGAGAAACCAAAAAAATGGAAGGGTTGTTTACATTCAGCAGAACTAAATAGTAGCAATCAAAATAAGTCTTAATGTAATGAAGAAAATTCCATTTGCTTTGACTTTATCGTTGTAATGGCAGTAGAAGAAATAATTCCCTATCTCTTGCGCATTGTCACTCAAAGTAGAGAAAGAAGCGATGCAGGGACTGCATAAAAGGGGAAGTATTAACTGGGTTTTGATTTCCATCTATAAAGCAGAAAAGTAGAAATCTCATTTAGGAAATTGAATTTCCTTTCTTTATAGCTTTCCAATAATTTTATGCATTACGTGCAATTTCTTGGCAGGATGCTGGATCCTGGGAGGGAAAAGAAAAAGAATTAAAAGAATCGGTAAAGTAAAAAAGTTTTTTTAAAATAACAAGTAAAATTTTATATCTTTTCTAGAGCCCTCTGTGAAATCAGGACAATTAATATCTGGTTTTTGATGGTGCCTCAGTTTGAAGGTTGAAAGTTTCTTGATATTTAAGTGGTCAGCTTGTCAAAACACTAATCTTTGGGTTGAAAAGTACAATTTTTGAGTTACTTTATATCACTACACAATATCTGTTTCTGTTATGAAAAGAACAATATTCTTTACTTCCCAGTAAAGCCTTTTTCACTGTGACTTTTTTAGTGCCAAAATCCTTTTCCGACATAACCATTAATTATTAGTCATGAAGAGACTTTCCTTTCCTTGCCTGCCAACAACAACATAAAAAAACCCTCCAGAAATTAGTATTTTCCATGAACTGCACAGCTATATTTACAAAATTTTAAAGGCATTTTAAAAGCTGAGTATTAAGAAAAGGTAGAGAAGTGGTTTATTTTTCTATAGGCAAAATATAATGACAATAAAAATTGCCAAGGGTGGATTTATCCCTCTGATTCCCAAAGCCATGCCAGTGGTTACTGCTTTAACTCATAAATGTTCATAGGTACCCGTATGAGGACTAACAGAATATATATACACCTATTTGTGCTTAGTGTGGAGGAAATTTAGGCAAATTTCAGTGGATAGTCTCACTTTACCTGCAATGAAATTTTAGGAGAATCTATCTTATTCTTTTAATACTTTTCTTAGTATCTATGTTTACCTCACAATATTTTTAGCTTTTTGTTTTCTTAATATTTTGCTATGTTCATTACTCTCATCATCATTGCAAATGGAAATACAGCAGTTAAGATGTTACATCATTTTTTGAATGATGTTACTTTTCTAACACCTTGATGCACAGGATATTATTTCAATTGTTACACTTTTCTTCAGATTCATGTTTGAAACTACAAATACACTATGGTTTTTAGACATGTAAACAAAAGTGTTGTGGAATTTGAAATATTGCAGTCAATTTCATCAGGGAGTGGTGTTAACATAAGTAAATCTGATGTCACTTAATTTAAACATCTTACATCTTTTTAAATTTCACTGTATATAGTTCTACAAGAATGAAATTGGTTTATTCTCTGACAATATACTGGATTACATCAATTTCTTTCTTCTTCATTGGAGGAAAAATGCACCATCCATAAGCACAGGGCATGTTTTGCAAGACAAAAATTATAAGATCAATTTCCTCTAATATTTCTAATAATCATCCAATCTTAGAATATCATGAGTTGGAAGCTGCCTACCAGGATCAAGTCCAACTCCTGACTTCCCTAAAAGTTCAGTCATATGAGAGTTGTCCAAATGTCTTTTGAACACCAACATACTTGAGACCATGACCAGTTCCCCAGGGAACTTGTTACAGTTTGGCCATCTGCTCCATGGTAATTTTTTCCTGCTATGCAACCTGAACTTCCTATGACATAATTTTAAACAGTCACTTTTGTGTTATCATCAGATGTCAGAGAGATCATCACCTCCCTGCTCTCTCTTCCTCATTGGAGATGAAGTTATAGACAACTATAAGATCACTCCTCAGTCTCTTCTTCTCTAAGCTGAACAAGACTAGTCTTCTCAGCAGCTCCTCCTAAGCAATATCTTCTAGTCCGTTCGCTATCCTTTTTGCCCTCTTCTAGAAACTTTACAATATTTTATATATTTCTTACATTGTTAATCCCAGTCCTACACACAGAACTCAAGGGGAGGCCAGCCAGTGATTGTGGGACAATTTCTTCTTTTGCCTGTTGTGTTGGTCTTGCTGCACCACAGGATACAGATGTCCCTTTTGGCCTCCAGAACGCTGTGATGACTCATATTGAGCCTGTGATCAACCAAAAAATCCAGATCCATTTTCTACAGAGAAGGACTCCAGCACCTTGCCTTGCAGTCTACATGTACATCCAGGATTACACCATCCCAGGTGCAGAATCCACTATTTGTTTTTGTTTAATGTCAACACATACCTGTTTATTGCTTATTTAATGAGTATATATGACATACTGTAATTTATCTCTGAATATACCTAGATGGTCACTTTTGAAGAAGCGGAGGAAGAAATGAATTTTTTTTCTCATTAATAAAACTGCAACAACAAAAAAAAAAAAAATGGATTGAGAAAAGGCCTTGGAATCCTTTAGAGGTTAATCTGCAATTTTCCAATATTTATATGTTCCAAAAGATATTTCTAAAGAAAGCTTTTGTTTCCTGTATTCAAAAAGTATAAAATGCAATTCCAGTAAACTTTCTCTAAACCATATTATCATTCTTACTATTATTAGTAATATTATAATATATTATAATTCCTGTAATAATAATAATAATATTGAAGAAGTAGAAAGGATATTTATTCTCCAGTGTCATGTGTAAGGCAAAAGCTGGCTACATGAAAATTTACAAATCAATTACATTCTCGAAACTTTCATCCATTGTTCTACCTTCTTATTATTGAGAACTCTATTCTTATTTCGTCAAGACTACAAAACATAGCAAATAAAATTCATGATGAAGTGTTTGTCCAGCTGTACAATCCCTTTTTTGTCACCTGCAATCTTAACAGAACTGTTTCAAATCAAAAACTAAATGTTGCTTATACTTCAAATATACTTTTGTGTGCATGTGTGTGTAGTGTTCCTCTTTCCTCCCACATGTTCTCCACCTACATGTCTGTCAGTCTTTTCCAGGCAGCATTAAACCATAGGTCTTTTTTAGAATTGAACTCTCAAACATGTAACTGTATTTTGATGTGATGCCTTACACAACATAAAAAGGCTGTAAGTAATTCCTCTCATGAAGAGTGAAACAATATGAGGGAAAAGAATTGCAGCAGTATGGAAGTGTTGCTATAGTTTAGAAGTGTGTGTTTCCAGCATTAAGATCTTTGACTCCCCACCCTTATTGCACTTTGTCAAAGCTCTTAAGGTCTTTCATCATTTCCCCATAGATTTTGGTTTCATTACCCTGTCTCTACATTTATTTGGTCACTTCCCCATTAATTACTGCAGTGAGCAAGTTCATTATATTTTTTTCTGAAGTCTTGCCTCTCTTGCTTTTTTATTAACTTTTCCAGGAAAATGGACAAAAGACCAAAAGGAAAAAGGCAAAGAATTTTAGACTGTATGAAGTGTTAAATAATACCACCATTTTGCAGATGTGCTTTGAATTGTAGGAATAGGGTTATTAATGCATGCTTTCATTTTGTTATTTTCTTTGGAGGTTCTTCGAAGATTGTGTCTACCTCACATCTCAAAATAGTTTAGGTTCAACCAGTTCGCACAGAGCTAGGAATATATTAGGAAGACTTTCAGAACTGGGGAAAGAATAACTTAGCTTCCTATATTAATGACAAAATAATTAATTTATATAGATTATATTGAGTGCTACATTTGACCATATCTATATTAATTTTAGAAATAAATTTAGTTTTAAAAACCCGAGTAATTTTTTCTTGACTGTAAACTGTATTATAGGACATTACAACTATATAGGTCAATGAAACTACTGAAATATTATGCCCATCCTTTTTAAAAAAAGATTTGTCTTTTTTAAGCTACTGCTTCTCTACAATTTTATCGTTGATATTTATATTGTAGTGGCATCTAAAATGTGCTATTCACTGTGTAAACAATTAAATATTCACTTCTTATTTAATAACTTATTCTGCCATCATTACATGTGCAGACCAGATCAATGTCAGGATATAGTTTCAGAGTACAATGGGGAATTATGTTACAGTATGCAAACTGCTAATTTCCTAACATTGTAATTAAAGTTTCTGAGTGACAAACTTTGGAAATTAGATGTAAGTCTCCCGTGTTTAAGAATGTCTGACTCATTTGCCATCATGCTTGAGTACCTTTTCTCCTCAAAGTATTCACTAGACAGACTTGCAGGTAAGAAAGGGAAGGAAATTGCTTGTTTATTTTCTTAGCTTCTGCTTGAAGCTTGGTGGTTTAGAAGTACTTACATCACATGTCTCAAAGGCAGCAGATTTTCTGCCATCTCCTGTGAGTGCTGATGAAGGTATATCTACACATGTTTTAAAGGCAGAAGGAATTGGGGAAAAACCTCTATGAGAACAGCAGTATTTTTTTTAATGCTTTTCCCCCAACATTTTCATGAGTCCCACCAACTACATTATTCTGAAGACTTTTAAGGCTTTTGAAATTTTAAGGTTGTTTGAAGACAGAATATTCTTACCCAGAATTGAGTTTTTGAGTCCAGTGCTTATTTTATCAAACTTTCATGCCAATAAATTAGGCCCGTTCTTTGAAAGCTTGGACAATCAATGTGCTTCCAAGGAAAGGGAATGTTATTAATGTAGGAAGTAAATTATTTTATACACCTCTATTGTCAGGGACATCAAAACAATACCCTAGAATGAAAATATGGCATATAGCTTTTTGCTAGTATTACAAGAAAGAATACTTATTGCTACTATAGACTTCCATGTACTTAGATGAGGTCAGAATCTCTAGCATCTGTTTACAGATGGCAAATATATATACCTGACTTATAATGATTTATATGGGTTAGAGGAGGAAAATTAAGCAGTGGAACATCTGTATTTTGATCTTGGCCAGGGGGGCTGCTACTTATGAGGACATATTACCCCTTTTGTAAAGCCCTAGCAAACCTGAAAGTCCCTTCTGTTTTAATAGTGCCTTAGACTTCAGTACACAAAATACATGTCTCTATAAAAAACTCTCTCAGAGAATTTAATTACAAGAAAAGAGCTGTACTCGTTCTGCAGGAACCGCTAACCCAGAATCCTTCAAGGTTGAATTCTGTAAAGTAAAAACTTTTATCTTATTTTCTTAAATGTTTTTTTTCCTTAGTTATTTTATGGTTGTAGCTAAGACTATCCTGATAGGAAAAAAGCATTATTTTTTACTTGATTTGGAGAATTTTTCACTTCCTAGATACAGAAAATTAAGAAATTTCTATTTAGGCCTAAAAGATGTAAGGAAACTCTTTCTTTGCTGCTCAGTGGCTTTTTAAATTTTGTTGTTACAAGGAAAGAAGAATTGAGAATTGCAAATAAGATGCATAGTTACAAGAGATATTTTAATTTCAAGTCTAAAAATTAGTTATATATAATCAGATGTGCTTTCACCTCTTCCTAATATAGGTCATTGTATTGTCATTCATTCACAAGTCCTTATAAGAGAGATTGAAATAACTAAATGCCTAACCTGGAGCATTTGGCATAAACCTATGATTTATGGTGGAACAGAATATTTTAATAAATCCCATCAAGGTCCCTAATGTGACTTTAATCTAGTTTCTCTCTCTTCCCTTTCTTATTTGTCCCTGAACTTTGTCTGATTTCAAGTCAGAACTGTTTTTCCTAAATTATATTTATTTTAAAGTTATCTGCTGCTAAAAAAAAAGGTTTTGAGTGCTCAAAGCTTTTTCTAAGCTTTCATAAAGAAGGTCTTGTATGCCCAAAGTTTTTTCAAAGTTCTAGATCTTCTTTTCCAAAAACATTGGCTGATGATACAAAACCTTGCTTTACTTCATAAAATCCAAAATGTGGTAGAAATGTAAAGAAACATGGATGGACATTCTCATTGAAGCTAAAAATCTTTATAGGCTAGTGTCTCTCTTTTAGAATACTCAAAAGGAAAACCAAGACTAAAGAGAACAAATGTTTAAACTTCTACTGCTCCTCTTCTTGAGGAATAGACCAGCTCATTTCCAATTTCCCATTTCTCCTTCCTCAGCTTTTGGCAGAAAATTAAGCCCAAAGATTTTAAGAGTTAATTAAAATATTACTTAACCAGCATTTATTTCACTGTGCCTTTTTGTTTGTTTCTTTGGTTTTGTGTGGGTTTTTTGTTGTTGTTGTTTTGGGCTTTTTGTTTGCTTGTTTGTTTTTTGTAACAGCGTCCAAAACTTAGATTTGAGGTATCACAAAATTTGGGGAACATGTAGATTCAATCATCAACAGCCTTAAGTCCTTCCTGGAAAATACAAGCTTAAAAACATTAAACATTTATAACTATTTTTTCCTTTTAAAGCTTCTTGAACCTTTCTCAATCTTTAAAATATTCTGGTAAGATTAACTCTGCTTCTCAGATGAGTAGCTCTGTCAGAATGTTTCACCTGCAGATTGTTGAACTGCCTAAGCACTTCTAACATTCATTTTAATTTACAGTAAGTGTTTTGTAAATTAAATTTCTTGACATGCTTTTATCTATTGTGTGGTTTTAGTCTTTCACATTCTTCAGTACCAATTTAGCAAGACTTTCATTGTGCAAATTAGTTCTGTATTGCCTAAGAGAAAACTCAAATATTTTCTCATAACACTAAGTTATATGACATTGGAATTTTTAGTTATAGCTCTTTGTTATGTTTCACATGGTGGAATTACACTGAGGTGAAAAGATATGTTAAGCTACAAAACAGCAATGCTTTTAATTTAAGAGGCTTTCCTGTTTCATTACTTTTTTACTCTTCAATGGAGCTACAGAAGATTGGAAATGAAGCTGTAGGAAGAGTGTTAACTTTATGCATTGCATATTTAGAGTCTTACCATATTTTCATAAAGACCATCTGTAGGGGAAAAAAAAACAACCAAAAAACCAGAACCATACAATCTGCAAAACAGAAGATCTATATTCCACACTAAACAGTGGTTTTTATAAAAAGAATTTTCATTTTGCACCACAGACCCTTATTTGGACCTTTTGGAAATCTATGGATGTGTTTTGTATTTTACAATTCACTTTTTTGGCATCCTGTCACCTGAAATGCATGGCCGAGTGATGTGAAGTAGGTTTAGTGCTACATTCATTTTCAAATGTGGAAGAGGGAAAATAGATACTTTTAAACAGAATCAAACACTTGACATTTCTAATCTACAGCATAAGCTGCTAAATTATTTAAAACTTTTGATGAATAAAAACGTAATATATGTTTATTTTCTGTTGGCTTTTTTTTAAGAAATACGCAATTATCATTAATTTGAACAGTGACATAAGCACAACTTATCTTAGCTGATATATTGAAAAAAAACCTATATTTTTTTTCCTTTTCTTCGAGTAGATATCTTGAATATAGTACTTCTATACTTACTGTATTTATACATTACCTATGCAGAAATAAAAAGCATATATAATTTGGGTCACGTATGCTAAATATGTATGTTAGGTTTTGCTTTTACAAATGATGAATAAAAATTGTTGTCACATTGAGTCATAAAGTTTTAATGAATTGAATATAAAATACACTGCCATAAATTCATTAACAAAAATATTGTTTTCTTAATTTTCTTCATATTTTTACATATCTATGACTGCTTTTAAATTTTATAAGTGTTTTCAAATCACCATCTCTATGAATTTACTTCTTCAAGAAGAATAAATCTAAAAACAAAAAAATAAAACCTTAATACAATATTCATTTCATGGTAAATAATATCAACTTTCTTCTGTTTCTCCTTTTGTAATAAATTGCCAAATTATTTTTAATTATATTGGCATTGAGTTACATTTAGAATGCCAAAGAGTTTGCTCTCATCTTGCTTGTGACTCAAAGCCTTACTGCTGCAGCAGTTGTACTTCAAAGACAGATTTTTGGATAGTTTTCATTTGTCCTAAATTTAGAAATCTCCAGTTTGGCATGAGAATGAGAGGTCTTGTTCTTACAAATGCTTTCCATATAACTGTATGTAGAGTAATGGGTGCAGTTCACGTATTTGCTACAACAGGCATTCATAACAGGAATGATGAAAAAAGAGCCTCCAAATCCCTATGGGCTGTTTATGAGAAGAAGACAATTTGGTCATTGAAAGTTAGGTGAGAAAAATTCCATTCTTGCTGCTTCAGTGGGTAGGCCTATATCAAATAAGGGTTGTCTGAAAAGAATAATTTTGATTTGGATAGTTTCCTGAAGGACATGGTGCAGGTAGCTGAAGGAGCACCACATCAATTTAAAGGTAAGGATCTGCAGTTCTGATTTGTCTGCTTTGTATGTTATATTAAATGAATGTGTAAACAGCATTTACAACAGCTCGGGTCTGAAGTTAGGACTAAGCTAACAACTAATATACAGTGAATTAACAAAGACAAGTTACACACCTTGGGAGGAAAAGGAAGATCAATGACATACTCCATTCAAGGGAATGACAATTAAGATAAATCATATGTTATGTTATTTAGCATATTTTCAACAAAGTACATTATACACAAACTTACATACATTTTTTTTCTTTTTGACAGTTTGTGACTGAGTGCTTTGTGAAGCCATGAACACTGTTGGCACAGATTCTCTGGATCTCCCCTGGGTTATTCTTAGTTTTTTTTATCACATTGCTACTAAAGCACTGACACTAAGTGCTGAATATATAACTTGTTTCTAATTAGATACCCTCTGTTTGCAAAATCTGTGACAAAAAAAAAGAAGTGTTTTTCTAAATCTAATCTGGATAAAGGCAACTCATTATGAGTAGCATGTGATATGTCTAAAGGTTCTATCAAACAAAAGGAGGTGTTTTCAAGCATTCCCCTGGAGCCCTGCTACCCTGATGGTAATTTTAAATTTGAAATATATTATCATTTAAAGAACCTGAAAGATGTAAAGAATTAATTCTCTCTACTAAAGTCAACAAATAATTAGGAGTGCAGGATTAGATTGATAGATTAGTGACATGGTAAATTAAAAGTAAAACAGTAAGGGATATATTAAATCAATCTAGCTACTTTGAAATTATTTATTAATACTCTGTTTGGGAATTTTAAGAGACTGATACTGAAGGCACAGTCACAGTGTCTGTGGGGATCCAAGTTTAAGAGATTTGAAAATATAATGCTTTTTTCCTCCCCTTGCTATTTTTGCTCTTTAGCCTTTTGAATACTGCAAATGTGCCTTCATCAGCTTTTTGCTTTTGATGAAGATGCATTTCTGAACAGAAAATTACACTTGTGTGTTTGGTTCAATCCACAATATAGTAACACCTTACATGATTGCCTTCCTTAAGGATGAAAGTAAACCAAGAATTGCACACTAAAGATTAGCCTGATAAACTTGATCCAAGCACAAGTGGGTATTTAGTATGTAGGGCTTTGCTATAGCTAATTGGAAGTAAAACCTCCCAAGATGTACACAGAATGCATACCAGATCCTCAGCATCTTCTGTTTTGCTTAGTGATAAACTCTTAATGTGCCACACTGGTAGCCTGGCACAACTGGGGACCTCAGAGAAGGAAGGATGAAACCTATTCCTGGATGCTTATGACCTCTGTTATCCTTGTGGCTAAAAAAGTGCTTCAACTGGGTGCATTTCTGTGCATCTTATGTTAGCACATAACTGTTATTTGACATAACAGAAGGAAAATTATGTGGTACAAAAACATGATTGGCATCACTGATCAGGATTTCATACAGATTCACTGACCTCAAGCTCCTTTTGCATATTGCTGCTTGAGTGAGTCTGCCCTGCCTCTCGTCATGTCTTGACTGAAACAATAGGGAGGAAAAAAACAATCTCCCAAATGCAAACATTCTGAATTTGAACCCATGTTTCTTGTTTTATGAGTTATGAAACTATGCAAGAACCAAATCTGTATCCATAACTCTGGTATTTAGGTGACTAGATTTTTCCAGTTTTTACAGTATGAATAAGATGTGGGATTGACAGAGCAGTCCCTCATTTTACTCAGTCAAATGGAAGCCTCATTCATTCCCATGATGTACTGTTGGCAGCTGCTAAAAGAGACATTACCCTTTTAGTAGTTTTAGGTAAGCTGCAGGAAGAGTATGGGGGGGATTAGCAAAAGATGGGGGATGAAATACAGCACTGCTCAACCAAAGGCTTTCTTCTGAGCTCCCAGATGCCAGGAAAAGGCTGTGACAAAGAGTGGGTGAGCCTGAAAGGGTTGCTGAATGCTTGAGTGGCAGCTCTCTGTATGACAAGTCTTGGGGGATTGGGTACTTAAATCTTAATTACAAAAAACAATCATCATCAGGTATTAAAACTCTGCAGGGAAATTGAAAGACTCAGAGAAGAGAATCCCAGTAGTGGAGATCTGCTCTACGCAAATTTAATTGACTCATATTATACAAATAAACCTGATAAATTAAAAAAAAAAAAAAAAAAAAAAAAAAAAAAAGTACCTGTAAGAAAAGGTTGAGTGATTCTACTAGAGACCAGATGCTGTGAGAAAGATAGGGGGTGAGATTTTCATCCTGAAGAAACTCAGTGACTGCTTAATGAATAGCTAAATGCCACAGCTGACCAACTTTCTTAGAACAATTTGTAATGCACCTGAAAGCAGAAAATCTTTTAGATCATTCAATGTCAAGCATTTGCAAAATATAAATTGATACATTTACATAATATTTAGGGGTTTTCGTGCCTGTATGATGCAAGCATGTAAAAAAAAATTTTTGAAAATCTACATTAGGGGAAATGAAAGTGTCTCTAAAAAGTGAAAGGGCTTTACTGTAAAGGTGTAATAAAAAGAATTGGTTCTACTATCAGCCTCTGGAACTGAAGGAGGGTGGCAGTCATTGTCAGTGATGGATTTTGTGGTAGCAGTGAGCAGGAGTGTAAAGCAGGTCTCAGTTTGGGGGAAATGATTTTCTAGTTAAGCAGTGGCCAATTTTAGGTCTTTCCAGAAACAATAAGATAGTTCTGTCACACTCAATTGAAAGTATAATTAACAATGGAATTATTTTCTTTCATATTTACCAACCACTTTTGTTATTGTAAATGACTGACCTAGCAGGAAAAATAACATTTATAAGCAAAAAAATAATTCTCCTTAGGATATACCGCATTTGTTCTGTACTTCCTTTATTAGCGCTATTGACGATGGCACTAGTCATAGTGACAAAAATACAGGAGGTGGCTTCTTCATAATCTTTGAAGAGAATTTTTTTTTAAGTAAATTTCTATGGCCTGGACAGATGTAGCACTGTGTATTTCTTGTGTCAAGTCGTGGTTCAGCTCTACATTTCTCTAGTGACAAAGGCAGCCTAAGAGGTCCTCAGACTTCTTGGACTGTGCTGGCATTTCTACCATGATTCACAGCTTCAGCTGAATTAAATGTATGTCCAAGCACGATAAAATATGGAATAAGAGTGATGAAAATTATAAATAAAAACCAGCTTCTTGTGAGTCTTCCCCTAATATTTCATTGAACACAATTCTGGGGACTAGAAATAATTGTGTGGAACCAGGAGCAAACATATATGAGGGAGGGTTAGCTTTGCCATTAGTAAAATAAAATACCACGGAACTGTTCCCTCAGACATTACTATTATGCCAGCTTTTCAAAGGCATTTTAGAAGGCATCAGCCTCGTTCCACTAACAGAAGAAATTTAAATGAGAGAGTTAAACTAGATGGCTAAGTTTTGGATACTTGCAGGCAAAAATGATGAATGAGTAATGCATGAACTTTGCAGTATGCAGTATTTAGCATATGCCAGGTTTCCTTTAAAATACTGGCTGCTATTGTTTCCCCTCCCTTTTACGTATACCTCAAACTTCAGGAACATATGACTTCAGTTCTAGACTCTGCTTGTAGAATCCCTTTTAAACTCAGTGAGAACTTAGATTGTGGAATCTGTCAGATCAAATCCACTCTTCTGTGGAAACACAAAAAGACATGACTGAATAGGGAGTAAGATACTATACTATTAGCCCAACAAGACTGATGTTTTTTCCTAACATTAAACTTATTTAAAATGGCGATGATGCTTATAATAACAATATTGTGTTTGGAAAAAACCAACTAAACAGAGAAACCGTCCTCACCCTATTTTTGGCTAAAGCCAAATAATTAATTTTTCACAAGCTGCTGTGTATAGATTGTTCAGTTGTTCTCACCTGCAAACACCCAAATGAAAAAGCAAGGAAAAAAACTAAGTATTTAACACTAGAAAGTATGTTGAAAAATGAAGTTTCTGCCATAGGAAGTTGGAAAATTATAGTCATTAAAGAGCCACCTACTGATAGAAATTCTGTAAAGGAAGTTGGAATTCCACTCTTTAGAGCACCTTTAAAAATATATACTGACAGTTTAAATTATAATGAACTTGTAATATATTATAAAGTATACTTTGCCAAAGTTTGCAAACTATAGAATAAGTTTTGAAGAACAAGTAAACAAACAAAGTCCTGATTTTTTTTTGCTGCCTTTAGTTCTCTTCTTAGCAAAATGTAGAGGTAATACTTGAGTTGTAATAAAAATGTTTCACAGAACAAATTTCCCTCATTAGCCTTTCCTTAAATATAATTTATTTGTATGGAAATTTGTATTCCATATTGTTGGAAAGAGTACATAGACTTCTGTAAAATAAATCATTGCAATTTCTCTCATGAAATTTTAGGTATGGATAATCAATTTAGACATAGTTCTGATAAAATAATTATTTTCTGCAAAACTGTTTCATCAACTTTTAGTGATAACCAATATGTATGGGTTAACTCTCATGTGTTCTCCTTCACTGCAGTGGTAGTTCTGTGTTAATATTGGGTGAAGGCTGAGTGTTTTTCTCAGAAAAACATACAAGCACATGTTCACATGTTTACTGTGCATTCCTCCCTCTAATAAGTACTATCCTGGTACTATCCTGATAAACACTTATAGACATGAATATTCTCACTCTTTTCAAATTTCAGTATTTCACCATGCAGCTGACCGCACTAAGGATTCTTAATGATCCAAATAAAAATTACCTTATTTAATGGAAATCTTTCCCGTTGTGATTCCCAAAAGCAATGGAACTTCAAAATTCTGATCTTGTTGGGTTAGATTGCAGAAGCATTAAAGCTGCTCAGAGGAGTTCATACTACACAAATATGTCTCAAACACCCTGTTGTCTGCTCGTTATTGTTCTGGCTGAGCCAGCTAAGAGGAGAGGAATAAAAGTAAGAACAGGCCATAGCTCTTTGTCACTTCTTAGCCACGCTCTATATGGCACCTTCAACCTAACACTAAAAAGTTCTGTTAAGCACTTGATTGACCTCATAGTACTGCCTCATTGCTAACTTAATAACTATACCTGCTTGATAATATTTTTGATGGAAATCTTCCATCAGGAAACTCATTTTCAATGGGATCTGAATAATCTGCAGGGGCTTGTTAATTTTTTCAACACAAATTCAAAATACGACATTTTGATCAAGCCAAAAAGCTACATTTTGACAGTTCTACTTTTATTTATTCCATAATGATGATTCATGTGTACATTATATTTGATATTATGTTCCTAAAATACAATATTGGTTATACTAATATAATATTAGAACTTCATTTCAGATATAAAACTCTATGAATTAAAACTATAATATTTAAAAGAAATGCTTAATTCAAATTAAAGCAAAAGTGTTGAGTTTCACTGCAGTAAAGTGTATTTCTCATCTGAATGAGAAGAAAATTTGAAGGAAAATGGTCCTCTGATATTAAAATTTTGTCTAGTATGAAAATGTGTAGTTTTTGAATCTGACTATTCTTGATTACACCAGAATTCTCAAATGTTCAAATTTACTCAAACACGTTCTACCCCAATCAAGGAAATTTTAATAAAATTCTACTGTTACATATTCTGGTACTGTCACCCACCAGAAGAGAGGACGATGTTAGAGAGAGCCTTGCACTACGAAGGAATGGAGAATGCTGAAAAATCTGAAGCAAGACAAAGAGAAATACTGATGCAAGGAATAAGAATATCCTGAGAAGAATTCTTTCACTACTTGCAAAGCATCATTTTCTCTGTGCCTAGGATAGCCAACATTACTCTTTAACATTATCCCAGCTCTGAATTTACCCAGGAGGAAGAATGTCATTTACTGAATCATCACTAATGTCGTTTAGAGCTGATTCTAATTCAAATGTGGTTTTCAGCTTTGAAATGAACTGATAAAATGCTCCGAAGTGACTTAGAAAGAAAAGCAGAGATTTGTTCTGTTCCTGGATTTCCTTCTTTATATATTTCTTCCATAGAGACTTTTAATAATGACAGTCATAAAGAAAGGTTTCTGTTCTGTGAATTTCTATTATTATTTTGTTCATTTGTTTTGTTAACTCTAAAGGGTTGGGGTTTTTTTTTTTGGGGGTGGGGGTGTTTGCAGTCATAATTAAGAAAATGGTTAAACCTGCTGTCAATTAACTTAATTGATTTAAAAAGTTGATGGGCGCCTGTAATGGAAGTATTTTGCCTGCAGCTGAGCTGAATACAGCAGTAATTTATTTTAACAATGAATAGTGAAGGAAGAATTGAGCAGAAATACTGTGTAGGAAACCATCAGAAGGTTAAAATAAGTACGTACAGTGGTTAGTGCTAATGTTTCTGATAGTGGACTGAGATTTATTAAACTGTTAACATAGTGCCATAGAAGGGGTTTAAAAAGAATTGGCTAAATGCATTCTAGGGTAGAAGAGATCATCTTAGAACTGGGTCAAATTTAGTGGTGATGTGAAGAATGTCAGTTTATGCAATAAATTTCTGTTGATCAATAAAACACTATTAAATACAGGAAAAATAACCTAATTGGCATAAATATGATATTCTGTGAGTCTGCAAATTCTAAAGTGAATATAACTCACTTGACTTGAGGCTATGGGGCTGTAGAAAGGGCAGATTTTCCAGTTTCCACAGTTTATGCAAATGATTTGTGATAAATTTTTTGATAAATATTTTGAGTATCTGGGGGCTCATATTTCATCCAGTAGTGACTGGTAAGAGTTGTTTGTAAATGGAGGTGAACTACAAGGAAGAGGTTTCTATGGATAACCCTAAAGTTCTCATGAATGTTGATTTAATTTAGTTTGAACCTTTTATACAAACAACACAACTGAGCAGCCTTTTTTTATCTAGTAAATATTATAGTGTCTTTTTTTAAAAAATATATCTTTACAAATGAAAAAAGCTTTTGGGGGCAGGAACCTTCTGTGTTTGGTCATAACTTCAGGCTGACAGCAAAGTCTAAGAACCAGTTCATGAAGGAAGAATTTTAAATCAAATGAGGAAGAGAATATTAGTCCCAAATACCTTGTGATTGAATTTTGTCTCTTGTTCAAAGGGCTTTAAAGCTTTTGGAAATACTGTGTTCCATAAGAGACAGGACTATGGATCAAGAACTCAAGCTGATTGCTTACCTAAAAATCTAAAAAGGAAAGGAAACATTCTGGGGAAGTGTTATGTAAGTTCAAGTAATTTAATATTGACATATATGTTATAAACACTTATTAATGGAAAATTTTGTTGTCTATTACAAAAGACAAAGAGCAAGCTCGGGGTAAAAGTGTATAATAACTATAAACTAAACTAAAAATTGCATAGTATACCCCAGAAATTTACTCTAGTAATACCCGTGGTAACTTTATTTCCTTGCAAGGTATTAGAAGGGAGAGAGTACCTGTATTTTTCTTTGTGTGGTATATTTACAGAATTCTGCTGTAGTAAATTTTTTGTCTCATAGATTATAACTACAGATTAATAAAATCAAATTAATATGCTTCACACTTGTGAAGATAAATATTGGTCACTCAGCAGTTCTGAAACATCCCATATTCAGGTTGTGATACTTACTGTTCCTAACATACTAGGAAGTCTTTAACACACTTTATTCTCAGTGAGATTTTATGATTATTAGATATTTCACCTACCATTTCTTATTTTTAATATCCATTCAAATATTTATATTCATAGTTTTTTATCTCAGGTATCCAAAGCTGCTGTATGTTCAAGAGTAAAAACAAGGCAAGTAAGTTTAAAGAATTGTGATACTACTAAGGCAACATCTCTTTCTTGAGTATGAGCAAAATGTTTTGAATCTTTCAACAACACCAAGCAAGCCCATTGTGAAAAGTAGTTTAGCCAAACCATATATTAGTATAATGATGCAGAATGCACGGAGAGAGGGGAGCATTACCAGGCCAAATGGATTGGCTTAAACATTTTCGACACATGTCACAAGTTCACATAATCAGCCTGAGGCAGTAGGAAACTTAAAAGCTAGTTTGATAGTGTTCCTTACAAATATTCTTTGAATTTTATTACTTGTCTCCCACATGAGGCATAATAGTTTCAATGTTCTAATTAGTACTTGTGTATATTGCTATTACTTTGTCTCTTTAATCAGGTTATTAAGTCTGTTATGGAGATTCCTTATAGAATCACACTTTATAATAGTGTTTCTAATTTGAATATGTCCTTTTTTATGTTGTCTGAATCTGAAACATCATAAACTCTTTTTATGGGTCCTTTGATAGTAGTCACTTTCCTGTTTTATGCTTGATTAGAACATACAGTACTAAGTAATAAAGAAACTTCCTGAAGCTTTGGACTTTTAGTACCAGAAAACATTTTAACTTCCTCAGGCTTTTTTGTGTCTTTGACATTAGGTCAAATAAAGATATGCTCTTGTCCATATTTAAGTATTGAACAGGAAATATGTAAGAGAGAAAGCACTTTTGTTAGATTAGAATAGATTTTATATCATTTCAGAGATTGATTTTCAGTCTTGTTTTAAACAAGATATATAATAAGAAATTATTTGAAATAAAAAAATCTGATAATTTTCTCAAATAGTAAATATAGATACATAGGGTTATAAACAGCATTTAATGTATAAACTTGTGTTTAAATGACAGTGAGAAGAAATAACACAGAAATCTGTCTCCCTTACTTTGTCTTTCTAACACCCCTTTATGAGAAGCTAAACACACCATCAAATTTAGGGGGAAATCTGTTCAACTTGAAGGAAATTCATTATAATAACTCTCCTAACACTGATACTGAATTTGATACAACAGTAGATTAAGTAGGATTTTTATTTAAAAAACCCCAAAAGCCAGAAAATAATACTTTGGGTAAAATATAAAATCAGTTATACAGACTGAAAATTGTCATAAGGATTAAAAATTGCTTTAAAGGCTTCATATGAATAAACAACTGCAAAATAAAGTAAACTGGTTACATAAAAAGACATAGATTTCAACAAAGCTTAAGCAAACAATAGTCCCATTTGATGTCCTCCCTGGAAGCCTCTGGAGTCATGGTGGTTTCCAGCTTCAGCTGGGTTTGTATCAGAACCCAGCAGTCACTGAACTTCAAAGGCTACACACAGCTCCTTTGTAAACTTCCTTTGTCTCAAGAATAGAAGGAAGCTGGTGAAATTCAAGGACCAGCATATGTGATGAAGGATTTATCAGTGGATATTAAAATATTCAAAATATCTATTTTCTGAAAAAGCTGATGAACATGGGGGACAGATGCAAGAATTTACCCATGCAGACAATCAGCTGCAATTTAGAAAAGGAAGTGTTTTCTCAATTCAAAACTAAATTCTGTTTAAAGGAAAATAATAGGAAATAATCCCTTCCATCAAATCTGATACATGCTGCAATTTTCTTCTTGCGTGAAGTTTCCATTCACTTACAGGCAGTTTGCAAACAGGAACAAAAATCCTTTTTCCAGTACAGACAATAACTGTACTTATTGGTAAAGTTTATGTGCAAGATCTAAATAACCAGGAGTTATTTAATGTTATAATTTATATATATTGAAAATCTACACCTTAATTTTCTAGAGGACCTGCATAAATGCAGGTTCAATCTGCAGTAAAATTCATGCCTACTGCATTTTTGGCACTCTTTTCTGTTTTGTTTTATTTTCTTCCTCTTACTGCTATCAGTAGCATCACAATGAAAAGTAAGCCAGTTATCATCAATTGCTTTTTTACGGAGTTAAAACTTGGCACCAAACTCACTACTTCACATCTTCTCACAAAGTAACTTTTTGGCTCTTACAGGATGAAAAAAAAAAAAAAAAGAAAAGACAATCTATCTTTAAGATTGCTTGGGAAATGCTGTCATTTTCAAGGAACTTTTGGGTATTTTCTCTTCCAAAATAGAAAAAGCTTGGAAAACAAAAGACCATAAAACAGAGGAGGAACTGTTCTAAGATGTCTCCTCTCTTTCTGTCCAGTCTTTGAATAGTTGCTGAGAAAAACACCTGTATATTAAAAAGAAACAGTCTTGTCTTTCTTCTGATTTTCTGTTTATTAGAAACATGGATCTTCAACTGAAAGATCTCAGATCAGTTTTGTTGGAGTGAATATATAAAAAAAACCCAGATGTTTTGTGCTACATCCTCCTACCTTGAATATAATATAATTTTCTTCCTGGTTTTTTGTTGGTTTTGAGTGTGTAGAAACTTGAACAATTTGCATTGCAAATTTCTGTGTGAGAAAGTATTTTGAGATATTACCTATAAATACTAATTATTTGAATTTAATTCTTAGGTGTTTTCTAAGGTGTTCTTCTAAGGAAAATATGTATTAACTTATAGTCTGGATAGTGAAATTTATTCACACTTTTTGTTCTTTGTGTTGCATTAAACACAGTAGTTAAATGATAAATTTGAAAGTTTCAAGACATAATAGATATAAAATACTTTGACTGCTGATATGAATTTTGGGTAAAATATAGCCTGCCAATACTGTCATTTAATTGCTATTCTTACACTAGTCTCCCAAAACAAAAACAACACTAACAAATGGTGTCAGTTTTCACTGGTTCTGGTAATTTCAGAGAGAAGAAGTGAATAAAGAGAAAGGTTTAGCTTCTCTGCTAAACAGTGGTCATTTCAGGAATCCACTGAAGGCACATAGTTGCAAACAGTTCCTGCTTGTCCTTTATTTTTTTCTGAAGATTTTAAGTAATTTCCTAACTTATGAGTTCTGAGGGTCTCCTTATGAAAAGTAGTCATCCTTAGAAAAATCAGTATTTCTAATCTGGACTTTTTTTGAAAGCTTACAAACTCAAGGCTAATACTTGGACATTCTTGTCTACAGTGTACTTGTCTGTCTATCCCAAAAAAGTGTGTCTCTCTCATGTGTTTTAATTGTAAAGTTTCTAAATGTCTAATTCATTTAATAGTTTCATTTGGAGGCACAACAACAGCAATTGAGCAAAATCTTGTAACTGTGCCATGTGTTTAGCTTTGGTACTAGGAAAAGGCCTTTCATGAAGTCATTTTGAAAAAATAAGTGTAAAGAAGAGGGACAGACCTTTAGAATTTAGAATTTTTTGCTTGCCTTGCACAATTTCCATTGAATGGAAATATACTTGCCTGTTTCACATATATTTAAAATCTTTCACAGTTATTGCTGTGTTTGGGTACAAGATAGAAAAGCCTGATACACTGTGAAGCCACTGGCATCTATTATAATTTAACAGCGGAAGCAGAAAGATTAACATGTGCATAAATAATCTGATGTAAGAACCCTACACATAACGGGGAAGTAAAATATTTTTCAGTTTTTCAATAGGAAAAGAAAGGGGGGGAATTTGGCAATATGCTTACTTTAAGGTGTAGCAGCTAAAAGGAAGGTTTCTACTAAGAAACTGACAATTATGCTGCAAAATTTTAACTATAAGAAAAAAAACCCAAACCAAACCAAAAAACCCTAGTCGAAACTAAGCATTTAAACAATCATGAAAACAGGGTACTGTCTTAAACTATCTAAGCATTTAAGATCTGTATGCTTTCACACTGCAATTTATGATTAACTCAATAGGAAGTCACTTCAGCAACAGGACTGTGATAAAGAAGAAATAATCAGATTCAAATATTATCAAAAAAAAAAAAAAAAGGGGAAAGAAATCTGTTTCGGGTATTATGTCTTCAATAAATGCTAGCTTAAAGTGAATGTAAAAATACAGATCTATCTGAGTAACTATTAAGATTCAAATTTTAGAGAATAAATTCAGGCAATTATGTAGTTACAAAGTATAAACACCTAAATTTAGATCACAACATATGAGATCAGTGTCTAAGCTCCCATGACAGAAAGTACAGACCCAGGCTTAAATTCATGAATGTAAAAACAGGCTTCCAATCACAACTGACCTGTCTAGAACTTTGAATATATTCACATACTATTTAGAGTAGTATTTTTAAGTTTTTCTTCAGGTATTTTTTGTGTAGATTAGGCAGATGATATTGAATCATCGAGGCATATGTACAATAAAATTGATAGGAGGAATCAGGTGAAATGAAGTATTCCCTTAGTCTACCTGCAACAAATAAGATCAGCTTGAAATTGAGAAATTAGAGAGAGAAGAGCATGCTAAAGGAATCGAGGTTCTTAATGAAGTACAGCTATCACCAGAACTATTTGAATGGCATATGAGATGATTTACTCACTGACTTATTCTATGTCTCCACAGTACTAGGGAACATTAGAATAGAGAATAAAATTATGAAGACCAAAATTAGCATTTTGGGATTTAAAATTTAAAATCACAGAAAAAAATTCCATGGAAGACCACTTACATTCCAGTTGTTTCATCATTGACTGTTAATCATTTTCAATTGCAGAAGCCGATGAATTCTAAATTTATCCAAAGATGGTGGCTCAATACAATAATTTGTCTGATGGAAGATGATTTTTAGGATGATACTCTAAAATTTATTTCCTTTGAGGATATCAGTAAAAATTGTAGGTTGTTATAAGAATATATGTGTTCATGTCAGCATGTATGTGACTACCAGAGAATGTTATTCACCCACTGCAGTTCATAGGGCATTTCTCTAATACCAATAGGTGACAAAAATAAAGTAGTTCCTGTTTTGGCTTATTACATTTTGTAACCAGCAGATAATTTTTTTTTTTTTTTGCAATATCTCTATGAATAAAGGACTAGTGCACTGGAATTATCTGTGGATTTATAGTTATTTTATTCCATTGAATGTTTTTCTTGTTGGGATTTTTGGTTGGTTGGTTGGTTGTAGGTTCTTTTATGGGTTTTGGGTTGTTTTTTTGTATGTCAGCAATCTTTTGTTTTAGTCTCCACTAAAGTGTATACTCTAGTTAAGGTATGCAGTTAAGAAAGATAAAACTGTAGATAGTGTTCCAGTAGCTACCGTAGGCCTTTTTTTTTGTGGATTCCATGGGCCTGTCAGAAGCAGAAAAGAGACCAAACAGTTTCTGTTAGATGAAATGTACCTTTGGTCTGACAAAATGTAATGGTCACTTTATCATGTTCTACCAAATTCCACACTTTTTTGTCTTCAGGAAATAGATGGACCTGCCTGAGGTGCCTGAGCTGAATTACCAACAATCTAGATTGAAAAGTAATTTTGTATCAAAAAAAAATCAGCAGCCTAGAAAAGCAGTTGAATCTGGCAAATACTTACGTCCTAGAAATTTTAGCAATGATAAAACTTCTCATATTAAACATATAAAACTTTGGGAGGATGAATGGGAATTTTTATGACTTCGCTCTTGTGAAGCTTCACTGAAACTGCTGCAATCCTTAGATTAAAGGTATATCTTAGATTTCAATTTAAATCTAGATTTATCACCATGAAAAACTTACTCCCTGTACTGTACTTTGAGAGTAAGAGAAGTTGCTGTCTTACCAAACCAAATCTCAAGAGAGAGATTTCTTCCCCTATGTCTAATCAGATGGGAAAGCACTTTAGAAAAAGACTTTAAAATACCTCTTGGTATTCTACTTGCATATTTCACTATATTTTATTTCAGTGAACATATATTAAAATCTAATGTTTGACAGTGTTGGAGATTAGTGCTGAATTAAAAATACAAATAACATAAAGCATTCAGTACTTCTCACATAGCATTAATTCTAAATTCCATATCAATTTAGCTATTATGGTTCCCATGTAAATTTATTTTCATATTCTGGGTTAAACAGGACTGGGGGATGGACCTGTTAACCTTTTTAGATTAAATGGATCTGATTTTAATCAAATAATAAAAAGCCACACAACTATTAAGGAGCTGATGTTCTGACTGCTGCAGAGAGAGAGTGAAAGGACATAATAAGAGAAGGGTAGTGGGACAGCATTTCTCTCTTGGAACTTGATGTAATCTGGGATGAATTCAGCCTCCACTCCTCTTTTCACTGCAGAAACAACATTCATGATTGTCCAGTTGGCTCTGACTCTGCTTAGGAATGGAAAGTGGCAGGAGATGGCAATCATACTGAATAATCCTGTTATTACTGGCAGCTGAACTACATCTCCTGTGTACTCCTTATTCCCTCTGGCAACATAGATACCTGAAAGTAATTCAGTGGATATGGGAGTCAGTAGTGGAGGTCATAATGCAGTGCAGATGTCTGTCCCAGAAACACAGCTTTCCACAAGTATTTAGGAGATATGCTTGTACTTTTTCTTGCAAGATATTCTTGCAATTGTGGCTCTAATGTCTCCTGAAGTGCAAGTATAGACTTCATCATTATAAAGCAACTTGCGTAGGACTCATTTAGCATTGCAAGTTATGAAACTAAATTGTATTTAACTAATGTTTTGACCGTCTGATGGAGGAATGCCTCTCTGACTGGGGAATAATTCACCCAGAGACCCAAGATAAAGCTGATCAGTTCACGGGCCGGACCTTGGCTGATTCTAGAAGCAGTAGTTATTTTACAAGGATTCCTTCAATAGAGCAGTCATGATTTGGCCATGAGGATTTATTTATATAGCTTTTGTTTGTGTAGTCACTTTATTGAACATGTAAAACATTGGATTAAGGCATAACAGGGCTAAATTATTAGTACATGAGCTAGCCACAGAGGTTAATGAAAATATAATTAGTACTGGTTGTGCTACATGCAGCTGAAAAGAGGGTCATAAATCCTATTAATCCTTCTTAGTTCGGGAATTATTGACCTGAAATACCATAATGTGTATGGTCTGTAGTGTCAGTGAAGTGCAAGTTGACGATATGTTACTGATCTTCATCGCTTTGGTTTTGAAAAACAGGACAGGAAATCTGAAATAGTTTTGCATCATTGTGGTGCAGCATGACTGTGATGCAGTGATGAAGCAAAGGAAGTGGTGAATAACGAATGTTTAATAACCATTCTGTAGTGCCATGCATGTGATTCATAAACTAAGCTGTAGATAAATATCATGTACATCATTCATGACAGGCATCCATTTTAAAGATCTCTTATACAGTTCTGTAGTATAATATGAAGTTATTAATACCTTTATAACAAATTATCTCTCACCCCCCCAAAAAAAAAAACAACAACCCCAACCAAAAAACCCCACCAAAACCAAACCAAAACAAAAAAACCAAAAAACCAACAAACACCCCAGTAGCTCATGCCATGAAATGTGAGTCTGATGGGTATATCTAAAGACTTTTCCCATGCCTAGTTATGGGATTAGAAATGGATAGAGTAATGCTTAGCTAAAAAGTTTCCAACTGAATAAAAGAAAAATTGCAAACAAACTAAAGCCAAAACTGTCACACCAATATAACTATCTTTAACTCCACTTATATTAAAAGTTAAATATATTAGTGTGAATTAATAGTTAAATATATTGGTACCTGTAGGCTTGCTGCATGCCTGGTTCACAGTTTAAGAACATTAAGACTTCTCTTTCTTAAGTTTTCTTCTGACTGCTTGCATTTATTCCTGTTTTGATTTTTTTGTCTCCCTTATCACTCATTATCAGGTAATCTGAGAAGGCTAATCCATTCTAAAGGCTAATTTAGGCACTACACTAGTATTCATTAAAAACAACTATAGAAAAAAGTTAGGTGTAACTAAAAATAATTATTTTGAGTCTACTCTTTTGCAGGTGTCCTAGTCAGCAGTGATTCTCTCTAGTGCACTCCTGGAGAAAAGAAAAATCTCTAATATGAGGCAATGTCCTCCCTTGGAACTTCATGCATTTTTTAGAGGATTTCAAGTTTGCTTGGGTCAACTGTTTTAGCTATTTTACACAGTTTCTGAAACTTTGTCTCATTTCTAGAGATAGATATTTGTCTCCCCAAAAACTTCAGGTAGGTTTTTAAGATATTAAAAATCACAATGTCATTAATGGATTTGCAGGAATTACATAAGGAAATGCATTAGATAATGCATTCAACTAACACATTGAAACACCAGTGTATTGTTTTTGTGCCTTTAAGGATATTTGGTTGTTGTACTCAGCCCTAGGGGAAAATAAATAGTTAGCGAATAAAATCGCCCCTATGAAATTTAATAAAATGTTAAACATATCCCCAGATAGTAATGAACTGTTAAGCTAAAAGTTAATGTCCTGCTGTATTGCACTGCTCAGCAGGACAAGAGAAGTACTCTGGTATGACAAACTGCAGCAAAATAGAGCACCATACACACTAGAAGCTTCTCCTTTTCCCAGACCTTTATCCTCAGCTTTGCTTGGAATAAATAATGAAATAACTCAAATAATTCTCTTTCACATGAAGATCATATGAAATTGTTATGAAGAGCTAAACAAATGCATCAACTCCTTTTCATGCCTGCATCCTCACTGCAGATGAGAATTCTCAGGAGTGTACATTCCACTAAACCAATGAGAATTTTAAAATCAGATTTATAATTTAGAATGAAGATTACAACATTTCTCTTGTTTTATCTTCTTGTAATTGTAAAACCCAGACCAGATGACTGCAGAAATCATTCTGCACACCAAGTCTTGGTTTAGTGGAGAAGAATAGGAATTTTACATAGAGCTTTAGAGGAGTGGACATTGACTCTACTGAGAAAAGTTAATGGTAAAAATATTAACCAGTGCTTTCATTTTTGACTCTATAGCTGGTCTCTTATGGAAAAATGATTCTCTGTCATTAAAAGCTGGACCTTTGTTCAGCCAAAAGTTGCAATATACTACTGGTCACTTGAAAAGAAAAAGCTTAGTGTGTTTTTAAGCCACTAAAAAAAAAAAATTATCAAGCTGAAACATGGAAGTGTTTTGATGAGAGGAAAAGTATAAGGTATTCAAAAAAGCTTGAGAGAAATCTAGAACTGCCTTGCAGCTTTGCACGAGTTCCATTCATCCTAGTAGAGTTCCAAGGGAGCAGAGGACCTGGACATGAGAATGCAGCTGCAGGACTGAGTCTTTTTGATGGAGAGTTTGTCTTCATTCTTACTGTAGTTCAGCACAGTCCTACCATGCCAGAAGAAAATTATGTTGGTAAGACATGGAGAAGGAAATATATGAACCTGGCAGAACCTGACATAATGCTTTTCAAACATAAAACCATCAAGTTAATTAAACTAGTTCTTACTGTAAAATGAGTGTAAGCTTAAAAACACTTTAGTGTAAGAAAACCAAGTAGCTAATGTTTTATTAATAATTGAGATATTTATAATTCATCTTTTCCTTCTATTTTGCATTATAATTCTAATGGTAAACTTGTGAAAATTATCTTCTAAAAGGGAATTTAATATTCAATATCTCTGTCATCTTAAGCAGTCTTTTCTGTAACAAATGATAATAATACTCTTTATACCTATATATAATAAACTTACGATTTTCTTATTGCTTAGATAATGCACTTTAAAAAAGAAAAAATGGTACAGAATTAATTCTTTCAGAACTGAACTTCATGCCTGAGTGAGCTTCTAAAATTTTGAAGACAGCTTTAATGGTCTTGTTAAATGATCACTACCCAAAATAAATTCTAGGTGAGTTCACAATATTTCACTTTGTCAGAGAACAGTTTCAATATCTAGTAAAATATAATTAACTCTCTTAACAAAAAATTGTGCTAAGATCCACTTTACAATACAGATGGCTTAAGACTTCTGAAAAAAAATCTCTTCACAGAATGGGAGGTGAGCTTATTCTAAATTTTGACAAGGTTTGAGGGTTTGAATGTGTGTAAGTTTCTTTTTTTCCCCTGGATTTACTCCTTCAGGTCCCTGTCCTTCCCGTGCTGGATGCACGTCCCGGGCTCCCAGGGCTGGATGCAGCCCTGCATTGGGGTCTCAGCAGGGCAGAGCAGAGGGGCAGAATCCCCTCCCTGGCCCTGCTGCCCACGGGCTCTGGATGCAGCCCAGGAGACGTTTGACTCTCTGGGCTGGGAGTGCCCATGGCTGGGTACTGTCCAGCCTCTCAGCCATCAGCACCCCCAAGCACTTCTCCCAGGGCTCCTCTCTATCTGCTCTTTCCCCAGCCTGTGTTGATACCAGGGATTACCCTGACCCATTATGCAGCATCTTGCATTTGGCCCTGTTAAACCTCATGAAAAGCCCATTTCTTGAGCTTGTCCAGGTCCTCCCAGATGGTGTCCCATTCTTTAGGTGTGTCAAACTCACCACTAAGCTTCACATCACTGACAAATCTGCTGAGGGTGCACTTGATCTCACTATCACTGTCATTGATGAAGGCTTTGAACATTGCTGTTCTCCATCCAGACACCTGAGGGACACTCCTGTCCACCAGTGTCCCTTGGGACAACAAGCCCTTGACCTCTACTCTCTGATGCAACCACAGGAAGCTCCAAGTGTTCTGAGTCACCACTGACAAGTCAATGGTAGGCTCTTACAGACATAAAACAGAAGAGGCAACTGTGAACAGAGGAAAACACTGCAGTATATATAAAGTGTCATGTACAATCCCCAGGCAGCTAGATATGGTGTTCTATTATTTCCCTATACTCATTACAAGACCAGTTTTTCTGAGCTGGGAGAAAGGTGAGGAAACAGCTGCTGATTAGTACTGAGTTTTGTCTTGGGGTTATTTCCAGTGTGGTTGGTTTGTGTTTAGTTTTTTGGGTTTTTTTTCCCATTCTTATTTTAAATCACGGTAATTATAAACTAAAGATTCTTTCTTAAAGAGATATTGTAATTGATCTTTGGAGTGTTTATACACATGCATATACACAGACACATATGTGAGTTGTATATATGGGAAATAAAATATATCTATGCATGAATTACATGTAAAAACAGGCTACAATGAATTGTTTCACAGAATCACAGAATATCCAGAGTCAAAGAGACTCATCAGGATCATCCAGTCCAACTCCTGCCCCTATGCAGGACATCCCCAAAAACCACTTCATGTGCCTCAAAGCATTGTCCAAATACTTCTTGAATTCTGTCGGGCTTGGTGTGTGTGACCACTTGTAAGAACCTGATAAAAAGAGAAAGTCTTCAAAAAGTACTTCCTCATTGTGTCTGTTAATCATAATCACTCTTGAGCACCTGAAAGCTACACATGGGATGGACTGTGAGTAGTATGCCTTGAGGCTCATAAAAAAGAAGGCAAAATTGGCGCAAAATGTAGAGGGGAAAGTGTGGGGGGAAATCCCTTTGCCTTTCCCCCCACCATCATTGCCTGCTGAGAGACACTCCTGGGGGTTGGGGAGAACCCCCTGATCTGCACCCTGGACCGTAGTGAAGAGTGAGTTGTGGATTCTCCACCCTGCTCCTGCATTCTGCAGTGAGAGCGTCCCGAGGTGAGGCCCCAGCCATCCAGCACTGCTCCGGTACCTCGGGGATGGGGCTGCTGCATCCCAGTAACCTTAGCTTTTTCTAACTTCCCTTCCCTTCCCAAACCTTCCCAAACCTTCCCAAACCTTCCCTTCCCTTCCCAAACCTNCTTTTTTTTTGTTTCTTTTTTCCTCTTGTTTTTTGGGAATATTTTGAACCCTCAAAAGTCTTTCTGTTTTACTCACAGAGAATTAGTTTTCTTTGCTCTTCTGTGTTTAAACCAGATAATAACACCACTTCCCTAGGGAGTCTGTTCCAGTGCCCAAACACCCTCTATGTGAAGAACCTTTTCCTGGTGTCCATCCTAAACCTGCCCTGAGACAACTCAGACTGTGCCCTTGGGTTCTTTCACTGGTCACTAGAGAGAAGAGATCGGTGCCTGCTGCTCCTGCCTCATGAGGAAGTTGCAGACTGCAGTGAGGTCTCTCCTCAGCCTCCTCTTCTCCAGACTTAACAGACCAAATTCCCTCAGCCACTCCTCATATGCCTTCCTTTCCAGACACTTCACCATCCTCACAGTCTTCCTTTGGATACTCTCTAAAATCTTAATATCTTTTTTTTATATTGTGGTGCCCAAACCTGCCCCCACCAGAAAAGGTGAGGCTGCCCCAGCTGAGAGCAGAGCAGGACAATCCCTCCCTCCCTTGCCCTGCTGGTGATACTGTGCCTCATGCCCCCAGGACAGGGTTGGCCCTCCTGGCTGCCAGGGCATTGCTGACTCGTGTTTAATTTTCCCTTGAGCAGGAGCCCCAGGTCCCTTCCTACAGCACTTCTTTTGAGCATCTCATTCTCCAGCACTGTACATCCAGTGTTGCCCCATTCCAGCTGCAGAATCTAGCATTTTTCCTGGTTAAACTTCATATGGTTTGTGATTTCCCAGTCCAGTTTGACTCCCTGTACCTAACAGGCTCTATGAAAGATTGTTATGATATACTTTAAGTAATCCCCACATTTGATACAACATTTGTGGTTGGTCAAGAGAGGTGACAATTGAGAGTATAGGGAAAGTGTTAATTTTCTTTGGTTAAACTTAAGATTTCAGTATTTGCTACACAGGAGTGCAAGTTGCAACCTAAACATATTTTGTTCTTAGTCTGTAATAAATGCCTGAGCAGGCAATTTTGTGTATATATAGTTTTCTCAATAGTGTTAGATAAAAGTTTACCCAGCCTATGTGGAATCCTCAAAAGTATGATCAGCAGATTCTGCAGTCACTTCTTTTTCAATACATTATGCAAACTCTTTGGAAAGGAGATTAGTTTCTTCCCAAATAGCAATGAGATGTTGTTTCATTAAAAGAAGTTAATGAATTACTGAAGCAGCATTTTGTGGGCAAAGTTTGAAAAGACTTTTTTATACTATTAGTGATTACAGACTAATATCTAAAGTAGCTTCAGCTATGAAATGCTGACTTTCCACATTTCTTCCACAATCTATTGAAATACTGCAGGTCTAAGTCATAGAAATGTCATCTAAATGGTAGCATTTCCAGAAAGTGAAGCTCAGTTTGGATTATGCTCTAAACATATGAAATATAGGTTTAAACCCCAAACATACTCAAGTTTTCAGGCTTAACTCCAGATAATACTAGAAAATATAGGTCTATATTCAGTTCTCATCATTCAGAATAAGACAGAATTATTTTATTCACATATTCTTATAATGTTCCATTCAATTATCTTTCTTTTTTCCTTCTGACAATATGTTTCTTTAGCTATCCAAGCTTGCTATTCTTAATCAAATCTCTGTTTTTAACAAAAGAAATTGTTAAAACTGAAGTTATGCCATGATCTTATTCTAAAGGCTGATTTCACCCAGGGCTGCAATGATTGCAAGACAGAGGTAGATATTGCTTGGAATTCTCTGGTCCTCTTCATGTTTAGATACATTAATGTTTTGGCTTCCAGAGAGAATAGTCTGTAAATTTTTGGTGTTAAGACAAGATTTTACCTTGAAGCATGTACTACACATTGTGGAAGATCATGACTTGTGATCCAGGAGGCTGCTTTTTAAGGGCCAGTTGCATTCCAGTTTTCTGTTAGCACAAAATGCTTGTTTGGCATAGTAACTCATGTATCCTGCACACCAGACTATTTATCTGTCCTCTATTAAATAATTGCATCAACTGGATTTTATCTCCTAACTCCAGAGATAAGAAAGAACACATTCACTTTTAATTGTAAGTAAACCTTCATCCTTTCTGTAATTGTCAATTAGAAAGTATTATAACCACACGCTACCAGAACCCAAATATTCCATTAAATATACAGCAGACAGACTAAAATATAGTTTTTAAGCTTCTAGAATCTACAGCAGTTTAAATTATGTTTTGATAAAATGTGTAGAGCACACACTTGTAGTTGGTAATTTATCTGCAAAATAGATGGAGAAATGTAAGTTTTCAACTATGTTTTCCATTACACCAATAAAACACCTTTACACTCTCAGTGGACTTATATTTTATTCACAGAATACCGTGTCTTTTGCACCACAAAATATATATATATGTGTATTTAAATTACATCTCTGCCTTAATTAGGCTCCTTGACTATTAGAGCACAATGCTTATATATTATTCATATAAGAATATGAAACATAGACATACATGATATTTGAGAAAAAAGTTTGTTAAAAATAAAAAAATATTCTTGCAGTGGTAAAATCTGTTGTAACTGAGCATCTCTCTTTATCTCTTAAGTTTAGATTTGAAGAGTAATGTCAGAAGTTTGTGCATGTCCCAGGATGTTTTCGTATGACCTGGTGCGAACGAGTTCTAAAGACCACTGCAGGATTCAGTGTACTGATGCAGAACTGCAATTTAAAGCAGTAGCAAGGTCATTAAGGGTTATTCGTCAGTCTTCCCTAATGAGCTGCTCAGCCTTTTCAGCATTCATGTGTGTTGCTGCTGACACAGGTCTCCCAGATCATGGTTTGTCACAATTGCTAGTCTCACCTGACTTGAAATGTTTCAGCCATCTGTACACATTTCTCAGTTTCATGGCTTCAACCTTGTACAGTTTGCATATTCTTATAGGTCTCTTTACTGCCTGAACTCTCGCTCTGTAAAATTGCTTTCCTTACACATTGCTGCACCAGATGTATACATTTATGTCCCTTACAGTGTTCAGTTCACTGGCACTCAAACCACTGCTTTAGAGACCATTGAGAGCTGAGAAGATATGCATGCAGAGTCCTGCAAATACTTGTCTCTGAACACATTGAGAAGATTTTTTTTGTCTCATTTTAATGTTGAAAGGCTTATGACACTCAAATCTTAATAGATATGTTGGCAGCTAAATACCACAGTGCCACTTGCTCTCTCATTTCTCCCCCTGCCTAATCCCCAGGTTGGATGGGAAGGAGAACTGGAAAAGAAAACAGTGAAACTCCTAGGCTGAGACAGAAAAAAAAAAGATAAAATAAATATAATAATAATAATAGCAATAGTCATAATGAAAAGCAGGGCAGAGGAAGAAAAGAATAAAATCCAGGAGAAACAAGAGATGCACAGTACGATTACTCACTACCTGCTGACCAACACTCAGCCCCTGAGCATTGTCCCTGAGCCACAATTGTCTCTGAGCTCTCTGGTTCAAGCCCTCCAAGTTTGTATGCTGGGCTTGTTGTCCTATGGTGTGGGATATTCCTTTGGCCAGTTCAGGTCAGCTGTCCTGGCTGTGGTCCCTCACAGCCTCCTGTGCCCTTGCTCAATGGCAGAGCATGGGAACTGAAAAAGTCCTTGGCTCAGGGAAAACCCCACTGAGTGACCACTGAAACCTCGGTGTGTTGTCAACATCCTTCTCCCACTGAATCCCAAACTCAGCACTGTGTGGGTTACTAAGAAGAAGAAGAGAATCAACTCTATCCCAGGCCAAACAAGGGCACACGACTAAGCTGAGTGACCCATGGTGCAGTTGTCCCATATTGCTATAAATCTATTTTATGCAAATTGACCATCACTACCACTCTAAATTAAAATTATTATTAAAAAGAGCACATGCCAAATTGTTAATTAACTTTTTTTTTTTGGATGGGTAGAAGAATCAAGAGGTTGTTAGAAACCAAGTAATAAACTAAAGAAAATAGTTCTTCTGGAACCACAGAAACTGAAACGAAATAAATTAATTTGAAAAATGCAATATACAAAAGAGATAAATAAATAAACCTAAACCTAAGAAAATATTCCAATCACTGCCTTGAAAAGACAAAAATACATTGAAGAGAAAGATTTATGGACCTTGATCTGTTTTAAATTTTCACTCAAAGAGAAGACAAGGCAGAGAGGAAGGAGAAAACTTCTAAAGGGTGCTGGAGACAGAGGAGCTAATGTTACATATACGTGTCAGCTCATATGTTTCCTTCTTATTTTTTACTATTGATGTTACACATGAAGACTTGCACAATTTTAATTTTATTAGTAAAAATAGAACAGATTTTATATTTCCCTGGTGAAAGGCATTATCGATTAAAAAAAAGGAAGAATAAAGAACTTAAATCCTAACATTCCTCATTCAGCTCCAACTGTTAAAAACCTGTGACCAAGGTACCAGTAATTCAGATATTTGTATATGCTTCCACAGATGTATACTGATTTTATTAGTATGTGTTCCCTTAATAGCATAATCTAAATGCATTTTACTTGATAAGTTTTTATGCAGATCTCACAACACATTTTTCTACCACATGTTGGAACATTTGTGCAAAAAAATCCCATCTTTATGTTTGAAATTTATGGGAACACAATTAAAATGAGAGGGGTCCAAAGGTATCAAGATAATTACATTTTTCTAATCTTACTAAACAAGATAAATTACCTGCAGGCCCTCTTATAAAAGATGAAATCTTCATAATAAGTGAATTAATCAAGCAGCAGCTTGCTACTGCACATGCATTTATAACAGGAATGATTCAAAGACTTATTTTATGGGGAAATTAATGGAAACAGGCTTTTCATTCTTCTGCACCAATTGAAAACCTCAGCAACCAGCTGCCCACTTGTCAAGAAAACAGAAAGAAGCTGGAAACAAAGATAAATAAAAACACCTTTTTCCTGGCACTTTTGAAGAGAAAAAGCAGCTCTCATTTACAGCAGCCATCTGTTTGTTATTTAATATGGGTGAATTACATGCTGTAATGAGTTTGTTTCTGCATCACTCAGTGCAATGGAACACAAGTTCACTCTCATAATGTGCAGCAGTTTTTAAAAGCTAATCATTTAATTGGACACAATAGTCAATGACAAATGGAGATGTAAAAACTCAGCCAGCTGTAGAGTGAATATGTAATCATTGTGAAATCATATTATTTTACATGCATGAAGACTCTTTAATAGTGGCTGATGTTGGTCAGCACTACCGACTGAGGAATGGAAGAAACATGATGAAAAGCAGCATTTCAAAACCATTCTTAATATAATTGGGATATATTCGGGCACATGCTGTATCTGCCATTAAATTTTGGTACTTTATCATGTCCAAATCATTTAGTGGCTTCTCCCAATTTTTGTTTACATTTGCTTTCAACATTTATGGTTCAGTAGGCATGATCTACAGTTTGTTGTGAGTCACCTGACTAGTTATCTTCTAGATACTAGAACCTTATAGTTCCCACTTACTTGCTGATTGTTTTATTTATAATGCTACAGTAAAATAAATACAAAAATTGGAAGAAATGAATCTCAGGGGAAAAAATGGATTCAGGTAATCTAGACTTTTGTTTAGATGGTTTCTATCTTGTGCTATGGGATTTATCTGTTTTCAGAACTTCTTGAGGAAGCAAAGAAATAACTTTTCTTTAGATGTGTCATAGATTCAGGCAGTCTGTGAGCTTTAACCAGATTCAGTTGAATGTAGCCTTTTTCTGATGTACTAAATTTATGAAATCTTCTTTTCTGAAGACTGAATAAGCATAATAATTTGGCTTCAAAATGCAGCAAGAAAAGCAAGTTTAATGCTGATGTATACCTCTGGATGAGGCAGAACAAATCTGCTTTCTTGTTTTTAAGTATCAAGAGACATCGTCTTCAACAAAGATTCAATTTTTATTAAAACATTCAAAGTTCTAAAGATATTAGATAGATCAAAACAGCTTTCTGTTAACATTTTTGAATGTGCATTCTTATCCAGAGTATCATTGCATAATGGCCTGTGTACTGTAAGGTAATATAAACAGATATATTCAGTAAGTTTTAAAATATCAAGAGGTAAGAAGTGAGAAAAAATATTCATATGTAAAGCTGAAGAAATTAAATTTATTTCCTCCCTCAATATTTTAAAGAGTACAAGACAGAGGAAAAATTCCACAAAGAATGAAGAAAAAATCACCTCAGCAGCTTAGGGAGAGGGTACTGAAAATAACAGGGGTTTAAGTACCTAGGAAACAAGGGAGAACATGAAGCTACAGAGTAGAAGAGTGATACATCTTAGACATAGAGTAAATGTGGAAAAACAGCTTACTCATGCCAAAAACATCCCCTCAGAACTTACAATAAAGAGAAATACAAATAATGCAAATTAGAAAAGCTTTTGAAGCAAACATCACAAACACAATTAGTAGGGAGGAAATGTCACATGGTTCCTAGTGGATGACTTAAAAGGTGGAAAGCAGAGTAAATTACCAAGTATTTTCAAATACAATACATGAAACTCATGCTAACAAGAGCCAAACATGTTAAACTTATTAATGATGCACAGAGTGGAAGGCAGAATCACTTGGATAAAGCAAGTAGCAGTTAGAATTGCAGTGTCGGAAAAAAAGCCGAATCTGTCGTAAGCTCCCACGTGGCTGACTTTCTTTCTTTAAAGGCAGAAAACAGAACCTCTTCATTTATGCAGACAAGCTGAACAGTTACACCACTTCTCCCTCACTTACTGCAAACTGATGCAGTGCTACATGGCTACTGCTTCTTCTAAAGCTCAGTCCCTTCATCTGTAATGCAATTTTCTCCAGTAGCAGCAGTAACAAGAGCCTAAATATAACACTTTTAGCAGAGGGTGGATGAGCACAAAAGTAAGTTGTATCTGTATAAAAGGAATATGGGCTTGAAGTTTAATATGGAAGGAGAGGAGTGATTGCATGAATATGAGGTGAAGGAAAAGGCTGTGTGTTTTGCATAGTGCAGCCTGACTTTCAGCTCTGAATCCACAGTTGGTGTGTTTCCCCAGCTCTGGAGAGAAACTATGAAAATCATATTCATGAGAGAAAAATGACCAGTTTCAGGAAAATAATGTCCCTCATGGTTTGGTTTTAATTCTAGATTCCAAATTTTGAGGAAATAGATGATGAAATTAACAGAAATCCTAATGACTATCTTTTTTTCCTACAAGAGAAAAAAAGTGGTAACACAGTGTTATCTGAGCTGGTGTCCTCACCCACTCCACAATGATACTCAGTCTGTGTATAACTTAGAAGTCTGAAATGCACAGAATGCACCTACATGTTTCAGGGGAATTTCATTCAGGAAAAAAAATACCAACTCCAATCACAGAAAAAATCTTAACAAGAGGAATACCAACAGTTCTATTAGGATTGCCCATTTTTGCTTCAAGGAATATCGCTTATTGGAGAAATTATAAGGAATCACTGTTCATCAAATATGGAACTGAATTTTACTGTCAAGCTATCTGCATATGATGAATGAATGTAAATAGTGGCAGGTATGACTAGGTCTTATTTTATATTGAACGAACAGAAATGCAAGTGAAAATACATGATTTTTCAAATGAAATTTGCAGTAATAAAACTGTGTTACTCTTGGGTTATAAAATTTTGTGTCACTATGTCCTTACTTTGTTTTGTTCAGACAGCCAGGTAAGAGTATTAAAACAATGCCCATTTTCCATAGGGCAATGTATTTCAGCAGATTAATTTATCAGACTTTATCAGATAAATTTAATCTCTGAACTTGTTTCTGAGAATTTCATGCTGAAGAAAAGATCCTATAAAAAGATTCATATGTCAAATTAAAAATCATATCTAATTATTTCCACATTTCTTTAAAAATAATTTTCAAATCAAAACACATACTTTACATAATTGTGCTTTGAATTTTTAATCTCTCCTTTTCTCCATTTTCCCTTCTCTTTTTTCTGTCACTTCTATATGGACAAGAAGTCACTCATATAGTGCTTTACTCCCACATACCTCCTAACTACTGCTGGTAGCTATTATAGTTAATATCAAAGAATGTAAAACAAAGAAGATAATCTTCCCTGAAGTGCAATCTTAGAACACCAAGATGTACGAAGTCTCTGTAGGCTGTCAAGAGCTGAGCACCAATGAACCTCAAATATTTCAGTGATCTCCATCATAAATCTAAACAGGTTCTCTTGAGGTAATAAAAGGCATTAAGATTTGCTCACAAATCCTGATGGAAGTCTTGCACATTAACAACAGAGATTCCTCTACTTTTTGATCACACACACTTTTAGAAGTAGTGGCCATGACTTCCTGAAGTCAATTCCTGAAGTTATTTGTAGGTAGTACAGCAGACACTAATGTTTTGTCAAAGCTGTGCAGAGGTGCTTGTGAACCTCTGCCCCAGCTGAAACTGACTTGAATCTATCAACATTCAAGTAAAGAAGCTTTTATTTTTCGTCTCTGTTACTCGACCTTAGCATAGATATACGAGGAGAATGATAAGGGTGCAGAGATATACAAAGATTGTTCCATTTATGAAGCTTCAGGTAGAGGTCAATGGTGGGTAGCACGGCCTTTCTGTAAACATCAGATTAGACCATTATACTCTTGGGTGCAAATCAATGCAGTTCTCAGAAGTGGTGAGATATGAGCTGATCTTGGTGCTCGTTTCTGACACTTGATAGTGTTTAAGTGGCTTGATTTATGCTCATGACAGAAATACCTTTAAAACTTAACAACATTTTTTAAATGTTTGTGCATACACTCATGTGCTCTAGAGAGAAGTAAAAAGAATGAAGAGAGCTGGTGAAACAAGAAAGAAGCACATGTTGATTCACTGGGAAGAGAGAACCAAAAACAAAGCCAAAATGTAGTCTGCAAAAGTGGAAGCATCTATTACTTACTAGAATATGGAGCCTTTTCCCTCTAGGCAGTTTAACCATGCATCCAAGTATGGTAAATGATCCACTATATATTTTTTAAAAAATCTTCTGGAAATTCAATTCTTCTTACTAAAAGTGGTCATTGCAAATGCAGACACCGGCATCACAAACAGGTTTGTTTTTATAGTCAGTGAGTGATTAGTGCACATCATTGTTATTTGCTGTTTAAGATTTGCCCAAATATCCAAAGTTTTAAAAAATAGAGGCTTTTAAAGTGGCTTTTATAGGTATAAATGAGAAAATTCTTCTTCCTGAGTGCCTGAAAGCTAATAAAAAAAGCTCCTAAAAAAGGAGCTTTTTTTTTTTTTTTTTTTAATATTAATCTGAGGCCAAGACTGAAACCAAACACTTTGGAAGCCAAGTCATGCTTCAGAAAATGGGCACTGGCTCATCCATTCCAAGATCTGTTGAGGCAGGTTTTATTAAGTAAAGCTGGGAGTTTAACTTCTAGGCACTACTATCTCGACCATTTATGCTAAGTCTTGTTTTTATAGTCAGTGAAGAAGAACTTACACAACTAAGGAGTGCTTTATCTAGACATGATGTAAACACCTAAAATGTGTCAGCTGAATTAATGCAAAAAAGTGTCTGTTTCTGTTGCCTATTTATAAAATGCAGTTTAGACTAACTTAGAGGCAGGTGTGTCTCCTGCAGATATCTCACGTTATTTTAGAGAAATTCACATTGTAGGAATTAAGTACTCCAGCTCTAACTTTGCAGTAGTGTTAAAATCACTCAACTAAAGAGAAAAACAAGTGCAGATCTTTTCCTAATCAGTGCAGATTTAAGTTCAAATTGGAAATCTGCACTGTCAGGCTGGAAACAGATTACTTGAATTAAATGCAAAGAACTTACTCCATTTGTCCACATTCTCTACTTGTCTTTTACCAGCTATGGGGCTAAGATGTAAATATTCATTCTACCAAATGCAAGGAGTTAGAGCAAGCAAGCTTTCTAGCTTAGTGAGGAGGATAATAGGCTAGAATGATCAGAAACCTGAAACTTGATCTGCAAATCTTATCATAGTTCTAATATTGTATACTTCTTTTACTCAAAATTCAAAATACAAAGCCAGTTCTTATATGGATCTGGGCCTTCAAATTCAAACCTGAACAAGCTGTGACAGGCAAGTCTCAATACAAGGTTGAAAAAGACACAGTGATGGGTATCCAAGATATTTTGCAGTCTCCAAATGTTTGTTGCTGTTGAAATAGTTTTTTCAGTTTTGAGAAAATTAGATACTGATGAATCACCAGCAGCAAGCTTATCTAAAAAGACCTCTGCTTCTTCAGCCTTGTTTGAACAACAACAACAACAAACCCACAAAAAACCAAAAGAGTTTTATGTATATATTAAAATATGTATCATGTTGTATTACAGTTGATGTTACTGCTTATTATGAATCTGTAAAAAAACAGAGCAAGCCTGTTCTAGATAAGTCAGTAGTAATGTTTTATGATATTTGAACTGACATTTTGCAGGCAGCGCAGATTCAATTAGATTAGCTATTTCGTATCTTTTGAAAATTGCAAACGTTTCCACAAAATGTGCTCTATATATTGTGCATTATATGACATGATGTTACCTTTTAAATTCTGGTAAAATTCTAAGCAAATGCTATCCTTTGTTTAGACAACAGTATGTGCTGCCTATAAACTTTCATGCCACCTGCATGAATCTGAGAGAAGAATTCATAATGACATGGACACTGCCTAATCTAGGGTAAATCTTTTACTCCCTTCTAGTGGGATCTTTATCAGCAATGACCCAGAATGACAACCAATCATTGGAACAAAAAGCTTGTATAAAAAGACTGAAACGTTCAGTGAGTCTGTCCTCCTCCCACTTGATGGCTACATCTCTATTCTCAAAATGTTTCCAACTGAGTGTTTGGGCACATTATGCTTAAGGCTTACACAGATGCAGAGGCATTGTATTTCTATTTTCCGTGTCTTTCTGTGTTTCTCTCCTTCGAACTACATGGACAGAATCTTAGCTAGTGTGAATATCTACAGTCCTAAGCAGCTCACTCTGATGCATCTTTCTTGCTGTTATCTGCACAGAGGAATGCAAATTTTTCGCATCCCAATGATTTTTATAAGACTTCTTCTCATAAACCAGACTGCTGTATACATACACCTACTTTTGTTCTTATCTTTATTGTTTAATGTGTTCTGAAAACATCCTGAACTGCATTGTAATGATTTGTTCTCTGTCTTGTAATTGTTATGTTGCAGGCAAAATTGTGACTAACCACAGGTAAGACTAAGGAATAAATGAATGACCATGTCCCATCTGTCCTTCAGTGCCAGCAAAATGAACCCTAAAACCTAGAAAAGTACATGGAGGGGCAAGTTAGATTTTCACTCGGGGTGAGTAACTCTGAGGGGTATTGACAGCACATGCATGAAGCATATATGGAACTTTAATTCTGCTGTCTATAATATGCCAAACAGGGCAATTCACAAGGGGGAGTATAAGATGTATTATAGAAGGCAGCAGTAAAATGACTTCACCCTATAGCAAAGGGAAAGCATAAAAAGAATTGCTTCTGTATGTCCCTGGGCTCATCCTAGCACAGGGATAAGTTTTAAAGCTTGGTCTTACTCTCTCTGAGAAGAGTTTTTAATCTGTTTCAGCTGCTTTGCCCTTAGACTGAATGAATAAATTTTTCAGATGGAAACAGGATGTCCAGAAATCTGTCTGACTAATGTGATTACTATAAACCGTAGTGAAATTTTGTCTCGATAGTTGTTTTCAACAAACAGGAGTTACATAAAGCAAATAAAAAATAAGAATAAAATTACTGAAAAGAATACAGAAGCTAAAGAAAAGCAAGAATAACAAACAAAAAGAAAAAAGAAAAAAGCAGATGCAATATACATGCTGATCTACTCAGTTTTATGATGGAATTTTGGTGGATAGGGGCTGCATTTGGGCTATTTCATGTCTGTAGTTATAATGGAGAGATGATATAAACTACAGTAACTTATGGGGTTTATCTCATACACATGAGTGCCTCATAAGTTATTAGCACCAGAAGCCATAATGAGTTATGTCACACTACTCTTACATACCCTCCAAAAACTGCAAGTCCCTCTAAGCCATGAACAATATCATTAACTCAGCACATTTTCAGTCTTAGAGATTGTATCCAGATTTTGAGAATTTTTCTTATACTTCACCAGTGATGCATGAAAACCAGTAATGACTATGAGAATGTAAGGCTGATGCAAATACCCTGACCTACATAACTCTCTGCGTAGCCAAGAAAATATTTCTCTTTCTCTTCATTTTAATTCAACCAGGGACTAAGTTGAACTCCAGAATTTTACAAAATCTATTCTTAAAGTGTAAATTTTTCAAAATGCACTGTTTCTCAGTGGCTTTGATTAGACCTGGATATTGTTCTGCAAGTAAAGGATTTTCTTAATTTTTTCAGAAGCATGAATTTATGATCCAGACACTCTGAAATCTAAAAACCTTTGATCCCTGTGTACTCTACCTCTGGGTGCCCTTTTCTTTTCTATTTATTCTGTCTAGAATATTTTTTAGGCTACAACTGAAGATCAAACTGGTATATTAGATTTCTTCTATGGAGATAATATTATATTTTTAAATGTGATTAAAGCAGGTTTTGAAATACTTATAAGAAAGATGGGTTGACTTAATTTTCATTAACACTCACTGTATATTACTGTATGTATTTAGTCTCCTCAGCTAACTGTTGAAGAATAGGCTCAGTGGAATTATTCATGATTTATAAAGAAGTAAAAAAAAAAATAATGATGAGTGGTAATTTCAGCTTTTCTAAGGCAAACAACTAGAATTTCTCCTCATTACAATTATAAGTATTTCAGTGTGGTGGAAAGGAAATCTAAACCTTCTATGGAATTACACATGTAGTTATTTTTACTGTTTTATTACTGTTGGGGGGAGGAGTCTACAAGGATGTGATTTTACATGCAGTACTCTAGTTACCAGTTACTAGTTATCCTTTGTTGGGTTGGGGGTTTGTTTGTTTTAGTTCAGTGGTATTATTTAGAAAAACAAGAAATGCCAAATTATACCACTAAATCAGTACAGAACCTCTCCAGCACTTCAAAACTTCTTGTGTTACTTGAAATTTCTCACCCTTCTCATTTTTATTCTGGTTATGGTCATTTGTCCTATATTTCAAGGACCAAAAGTTTATGATTGGTTTTTTGCACTGTTATCAATTTCAAAGGATTTACATGATTAAAAAAACCCAAACATATTGACAAAGGAATAAATACGTTTTATTTTAGCTCCTTCAAGGGACACATGACCCAGACAATGTGGGGCTTGTAATTTTTAGCATGCCTTGCATGCATGCAAGGCAGACTGGCAATATAATAAGGGTTCATTTAACAGACCAAAAGGGTGGGTATCAGTCACAGAGCATCTGAAAAGGACCAAATATAATATGATAAATCAGGTACCAAGCACAGGCCAGTTTTATCCAGCCTGCCATGTTGTCTCCAGAAGACAAGAGGGAACCCATCTGAGTTGAGGTGCCGTGTGTTCTTGGTTTAGAATAATCCTTCAGGTTATTCTTGTTTCTACTGAAGAACAAGTGAAGTCCCATCGCTTGGGAAACAAAGACACTACAGTACAGGCTTTTACTGGGAAATCAGGAACAAAATGTCAAAAATTTGATTGGTTCTAATCAAGATTTGGATTGCATTTTTAGAATTTATAAACCCTTAGGGAGATAGAAGATTTCAGAAAAGATTATATAGAGGAAAAAAGAAAATTTGTAATATTGCTAGGCTGAAGAGAATCTAGTATGAAGCTCTCTTAAGGCAATACATAGACTAGCTTAATGTATAGGACTATCCAACATTATTAGCAACAATGTAAATATTTGCAAAGAACCTTCAAGAAGTTTTTTACAGTATAATATAAAGGAATTGAGATGATAAAATGCGGTTCTTTCACAGATAAAATTGTTGATAAACCAGTAAATAGTTCAACAGGTAAAATTTAAATCCCAAGGAACATGGAAAATCCTAGATATTTATAAGACCACATTCATTTGGTTTTTTAATCAAAAAAACATTTCTGTCACATTTAAGAGAATTTTTGTTTAAATGTAAGTAAATTTAATTATGAATAAGTATAAGAAATGGACAAATATCAAAGAATGGTGAAGTAGATACATGTGAAGGGGTGCACTCTTCTGTTGACTAAGACTTTTAGGGAAGAATTAGGCTTTTTGATTTGGAGTTAGTGTTAAATATTTGAATATGCACAATCTAGTTTCATCTAGTTTATGTTTATACACAGTATATTTTCCCTGTAAAAAAAAAGATAAATAATTAACTTTCCATGCTAAAAACAATAACTCTAAATCAATCTATTTATCCTATTTTTAGTTCTGTTAACTCTCTTATGCAAGACATCAAGGGAAGTAACAGAATTTTTATAGAGTTAGCAAACTTGGGTCATCTTGCTGGGTGAGCATATATATATATATATACATACACACATATGAAGCTTGCCAAACCTGTGAGCCGTGATGAAGGAGCTTAATTAAACTTCATGGACAAATTAAAAGTGAAAAAAATAGAACAGCAAGAGAGGCATTAATTAAGAAAACCTGTATCTTAAAAAGAGCAGACCCAAGGGTATCAGTACAGTAATAAGTAACAGCAGGGGTGACCATCAGACAGAAGATAAAAAAGATAAAATAGAGTAATATGGGGTAAGAGAGCAAGCTGTCCAGGTGTAAAGTTGTTATGATATCCATGACTATGGCTCAAGAACAGCACTGAAGTGCTCATTTGGAGCACTAGGGCTGTGTGGGAAAATCTATCCTTTACTTGTGCCAAGACAAGGTCCCATGAAAGTATCTGTTTGAACTCAGAATGATTTTTGTTTATCTTTTTTTCACAGCACTACTCTAGCATGACTTTTCTTAGACTTTCAGATCCATTTTTAAATAAAAAATAAGGTTTATATTTATAAATGCAAAACAAATAACTAATATTCTATTACATGGAAGAGAATACATTTCTGAAACTGTGAGTTTTTTCTTTAGGGTTCATTAGATAATATCATCAAGTTCAAACATTGACCTAGCACTGCCAAGTCCATTTCCAAACCATGTTTCTAAGTACAACATGGACATGTCTCCTAAGTATCTTTAGACACAGACACTAAACCTCTTCCCTGGGGAGTCAATGCTGATGCTTGACAACTCTCCAAACTTCCCCTGACACAACTTGAAATGATTTCCCTTTGTCCTATCCATCAAGATGAACACAGTTTGTAAGCTCTATAAAAATTCTGTTGACTGGGAGAAGAGACCTATCCTCACCTCACTATAACTTTCTTTCAGGCAGTTGGAGAGAGCAATAGGGTCTCTCCTGAGCCTTCTTTTCTCCAAGCTAAACCACTCAAGCTCCCTCAGCTGCTCCTCTTAATGCTTGTGCTCCAGATGTTCCATCAGCTTTGTTGCCCTTCTCTGGATGCTCCAGCATCTCCATATCCTTCTTGTACTGAAGGGTCCAGAACTGTGCCAAGGACAGAGGGAAAGTCCCTTCCCTTTGGGGCACACTGTCTCTGATACAAGTCAGGATGACATTAGCACACTCCCGGTGCTGGCCAAAGCCCCAAGGTCCTTTTCCCTCAGGCAGCTTTGCAGACACTGTGTCCCAAGCCTGTAGTGCTGCATGGGCACTCAAGCCCAGGAGCTGGCACTAGTCATGAGTGACCTGACTATATCAATCCATCACTGTAGAATCCACAGATATTCACCATAATTTCTCTCTAGAGGAGAAATATACTATATACTTGGTTCATTTAATTTTCCTGTATACATATTTGTCTGTAATAGGTGGTTCATTAGAGATATTTACGCTGTTCCTGATGCTCATTGAGAGGAATCTCATGCTGTTTCATGCTAATGGAAAACTGATGAAACTTCACAGTTTCAAGCAATTAATATTAACAATTTTTTATCACCAGTTGTCATTCTGTTCTGTGGTAACAGCAGCCATAGTGAGATTCTGGTAAAAGCAAAATAGGCAGAAGATCAGAAACTGTTTTATAGTCCCTGTTAAATTTTTGCCCTAAATACAACTGCTTTGTTTATGCAAATAGGTGGCTATGATTTAATACAAGATATAGATATTTTCAGAAATCACTTGATATGGATATTAATCAAATCAGAAAAAAAATTAATCTGTGGCACTTTTAATAAGCTGTTTGATTTTAGACAACTAGCTCTGTATCTAGTTAAAATTAAATGTTAACCTGATTTATGTAAAATTTATAATAAGCATGTGTCACATATTTGTTTTCCTCACATTCTTTCATACTAGAGACCATACTGGAGAAGATGGTAAATGTCACTCAATACCACCTATAAATGCTTTTCAGTGTTTTGTCTGATTCTGCTTTCACTTTTGCCAATTATAAAATATTTGGAAATCCAGCTATTATGATGGTGTAGGTATAATATCCTTTTTTTGGATGTCCGAGAATCTTTCTTAATGTGTTATTTAATATTTTACTTCATTATATAGTTAAAATGAACAACACTAAGACTGCGGATCTAAAAGAACTTATTTTCTAGAGTTTTATCTCCTCATGGACAGCACAAAAATAAACTCATTTTTTAAAGCCATATGATATTTATACAAATGGGATTTCTTTTTCAATTTGTTCCCAAATCTTTTTCCTTTCTTGCTTACACCCAGTATTTATTTTAACCTTGAGCTTCTTGAGACCTGAAGGAGAAAGCTTCAAAGTGTTATAAAAACTATATCCTTTTTAAATCTAACTTGTTTGAATGCAAGTTCTTATAAGCTCAAAGAGTGTTGGTTGTTCTCACTGAAGTTTATAATGCCTTAGATATTCAAATCAGCTTCCATTTGTTATGCAGATTTGCAAACTTTATATATCACATGGTTTATCTACATTAATACAGCTTTCACTAACAGGACTTAAAGGAATAGATGTATACTCTAAAGATGCACATTTTTAGTTCCTTGAATTATCACAACATAAAAATGGTGTGTATTGCTGTACTCTAATAAGACTCATTTTTATGTGGTTGTTGAAAACCCTTTTGCATTCCATTCTGTGTCTGGAGGTCTGTATAAAACTGATTGAGAAAAAAACCAAAGTGAAGACACCTGCTGGCTTATAACACAAATACTAAAATATCTTAGAGCCTGCTGAAAGGAGAATTGGAACAATATGTCATTACTGAAGGCTCACTTGCAAGTTCTAATGTATTATAATGAAAACAGTATGACAAACCTAATGAGACAGTGAAGATTTGGGTAATTGTTCCTACAATGTGTGGTAACTTTTCCAGCCGTTATTGGCAAACATAAAACCTAATGAGATTTTATTAATTTAAATGCAGTACATCTGCAAAACATTTCCTTAGTTGCAGTCTCCTCTGCTAATCTCCCTTCCCACACGTACTTGATCCTTTTAAGTTAATTGTTCTGTATAGTGCACTTTCTAAACAAAACATACAAAGCACTTACCATAAATGTGCATCAACTTATTTTGCCAAGGCTTACTTTTTGTGGGTACACTTCCACATTGGTTGGACAGATTACAGCTTCTTCCCTCTCTGTGAAAATGTGTATAATGAAACTTGCATTTTTTACTTGGAATTTGATTTAGGCAGCATCTTCATACAGAGCCCAATTTTGTCACTGTTCTTCACATTACTCTTCCAGGAGTCCTATGGAAGCAATTCACATTTTGAAAGAGTAATATTTACTATGACTGAATAAGGTCAATATAGTCATACTTTGGAACTTCAATTATTTTTTTATACAAGCTTGTTGACAACTAAAACATACATCATGTTTATTATCGCTCTTTTTATTTCCTTAGCTTGATAAAGCCAAAAAGTTTTAAGAAAGATTTCATAAATAATCTACCATCTGATGCAAAGTTTAATTGTGTACTTAACATTTCAAACTGTAACCAAGCATGAAAACATCAATAACTAAATTTTCCAATTATCATTTCTTTGAGTATCTACTGATTAAACTGTGTGTGTAACTATGATCTTCATCAATATTTTCATTGAAATTTTCATCTTGAATCATTCTGTAAGTTTTGTTTTTGAAATTCTGGTATCTTTTCATGGCAACCTCAGAAGTAGATCAGGTTCAATTTTTTGGAAAAAGAGGTTTTGTTCATTCCTTCCAGATCTCCCTACTGCTGTATTTGAGCTATCAAAATATTTTAGGTCCAGGAACTGAATGCTGTATTTGATCTGAAGTCCTTTACAGACACTTATATTTAGCCTATCTATATTCTTTCTGCCTATTAGTCCTGAAAAAAAAACATTTTTATGCAGCTATGTGTCTGACTAATTTTTTAAATGTTCAGATAATCTTTCTTAGTGCTTGCTTTGATAATTTAAAATACCCACAAACCTACACCACTACTTTCCTGGAAATGTTTTCAATTGGAATGAAACAAGGCACCAGTGAAGGTGTTCTGTGCTTACTATGCGACAACAGATATCAAGGATGACAAGACCCTTTGACAGGCTTTTTTGTCTGGTTGTTTATTTAAGGAGAGTTTGGGGTGGGGTTTGTTTTTCGCATTTCTTTCATCTTCTGTTTAATTTTGGGGTTTACGGTTTCCTTGGAGTACAAGCTGTTTCCCTGCCTGATGTTATGTGTTATGTAAGTGAAATATGTGAATCCATCTGTCATAAATAACCCCAAATGTAGACACATAAATTAGTAATAGATATACAGTAGATACATCTATATATCCCAAAGCATATCTATCCCATATATATCCTATATATGTTAGTTATGCTGTGTACTCAACAGAAAGCAATAGGTACCCCATTATCAAGGCATCTAGCAAAGATCAGATCAGAGCTTTCTTCTGAAACCACTATTTCTCCTCACTACTTATAAAAAGAGTCAGTAGTAGTTAGACCTTGATATTCCCTTTCATATCCATCTTTTCATATTTCTGGTGTGATGAACGCCAAACATAACATTATAGAAAGCTTCACTCTTTCCTGTTCTTTGTATACAGTTAATTTATTTCTGTAACAGAAGAAATATCTTTCAAATAAATTAGCTTCATTGTTTAGTATAAAATCTTTCTTTAAAAAGTGTAAAAAGTCTGTTTTTAATTATTTTCATGAAAAACAAATATATACAAACGTGTTGCCCTCACCATAATGACTACTTTGTTACTCAGTCACTCAGAATTAAATGCACTTCAGATAGTGCTGATTTCTGGTTCATTTTCTCTGTTGTATTTAGTGCTGGATCTTTTTCAAGTTACAATGTCATAAAAGGATGACAAGAAAAGTCTTGACTTTGCAGTCTTGGATGAAAGAGCATTTCTGGATGAAGGTACCCATAACACACTGCCAAATCATGGCACAAAAAGCAATAGAGCTGTCATGAAGTTCAAAAATTATATTGTCTCTGCTAGAATAACTGGGAAGAGATCATATTCACTTTTCCCCTGAGTTTTGCAGGTCATTTTGGATTTATAGCATGGCTTTTTATTATAGTTTGTAGAACTTTTAGGGGCTGCAGTCATTTTCATTAATTATTCTTTCACTTGGTCAGAAAGTCCTGCATCATGATATAACAAAATATAACAAAATTAATTAAATAATTTCTCTTAATTGTGCATCACGCTTTTTCATGCATGTTGTGGTTTGAAGGGGAAGTGAATTTTTTTAGGAAGTAGTGGTCAAACCAATCAGTCCTTAGGTTTGATTGTTGGCACCTTTGGTGGCCACTAAGAGCTTGGACACGCCTCTGAGGACACGAGGGGTTAGAAGCAGGATTTGCCAGAAAGACTCTCTCTTTTCCTGGCTCCGCTTTCGGAGAGGGAGCGTCCTTCTTCTCCTCTCCCCTGCCCAGGCCTGGCTAGGCTGGGTGGGGTAGGGGAGCAAGGTGGGCCTGGCTGAGCAAGGTGGGCCCTGGGGTGGGTAACAGAGGGAGCTGGAGTGGAGCTGATCCAGCTTCCATCTGGAATGGAGG
>VXBR01012070.1:1114598-1180648 GCA_013400215.1 Cisticola juncidis | reverse complement strand
TTTTTTTTTTTTTTTTGATGAGACACCTCATAGTGCTGTTAGATATGAAATAGGATGACCTAGAAAATGACGTTATGTAACCTCTCTTTAAGTAACTGATTTTCTCCCTAAAAATCTTGAATATCTGCTTAAACCTCTAGATGGATTCATAGTCTATAAGGAGTATAGGGGAACTGAATTTTACACAACGATTCACAAACTGGAACAATTCTGAAAACCAGGAAAATGTTAGCACATAAATTATCTTTGTTATCTGACAAATGGAGTAACTTTGTACAAACCCAAAACTAAAGATTTTCTGGAGGTGCCTTTTAATCTACAAAAAGATAGGGTTTGTATATATCACCTCAAGACAGTTGAGAATTTCTAACAAAACTAATTACAATTTTTTTTCTCAAATTTCACATAGGAAAATCTTTTCAGTGATCTACTTCCCTGTAATTTAAGACTTGTGCATCTGATAGTTCTTTGGAACCTAGAAAACATTTCAAGCAATTTACTTTACAGGTCACCCTAGGCCTCTCCCTGTTATAGAATCTTTTAGAATGGCTGGGATTGGACAAGACCTTAAAGATCATCTTGATCCAACCCTCCTGCCATGGACAGTGACACCTTTCACTAGACCAGGTTTCCCCATTCAATCTGGCCTTGAAGATTTCCAAGGATGCTGCACTCATAACTTTGGGAAACCTGTTCCAGTCTCTCTTCAACCTCATAGAAAAGAATATTCTTCTAAAATCTAACCTAAATCTCCTCTCTTTCATTATAAAACCATTCCCTCTTTTCTTATGAATACTTTCTTCTGTTAACATTCCCACTCTAGCCTTCTTCTAGACCCTTTTAGGTACTTTAAGGCTTATATAAGGTGTCCCAGGATCCTTCTTTTTGACAGATTAAGCAGCCCCAACTCTCTCAGCTTATCTTCAGGTTTCTACTATCATTCGTGGCCCAGAGCTGGACACAAAGTTTCCCACATGTGTGGGGTCTCACATGGGAAGAGTATGGTGCAGGAATCATCTCCCTTGACCTGCTGTTCACCCTTATGTTGATGCAGTCCAGGATGCAGTTGGTCTCCTGGGCTGTGAAGACATGCTGTTGGAATATGTCATCAATGAGAACACCACCTCCATCCCACAGGGCTGCTCTCAATGAACTCTTCTCCCAGTACTCATGTCTGGAATTGACTTGACCCAACCTTGCACTTGGCCCATTTCTCAGTCTTCTCCATGTCCCTCTGGATGGCATCCCTGCCATCTATTGTATCAATAGCACCACTCACCCTCATGCCATCTTCCAACTTGCACTCAGTCTCACTGTCAAAGTCACTGGTAAAGACATTAAAGAGCTCTGGTCCCAAAACAAAGCCTTGAGGGACACCACCCATCACTGGTCTGCACTTAGACGTAGGGCCATTAAATACAGCCATCTGTCTGGATCCAGACAGCCAACTGCAGTCTGTGCTTCCAATCCATGTCTCTCCAGTCTGGAGATAAGTGTGCTGTTAAGCACCATGTCAAAGGCCCTACAGAAGCCTAGGTAGATGGCATCTGTCACTCTTCCCTTTTCAACTGTAGATGAGTGTTGGACGGGAAGAACAAATATAAGGACAAACACAGATTGAAAAGGCAAGTACAAGAAATTATCTAGTAGAAAAACTGAGAATCAAATTAGGAATCAAATGGGAAAAACCTTTGTGAAGTGTGTGACATCAAATTTGAACAAAAAGCTACTTCATGAAATAACAAAACAAAAACTTCAGTGGGAAAAAGGCAGATGAAAAGAAACTTCAGGAGATGTAGAGCAGATAAGAGGCTGTTGGGAAATAGGAAAGGCTGGGACTGCCTAGGAAACATAAATAAGAGAAGAGCAAGGGTACTGCAGAGATGATGGTCAACTTTTCAAAAGTTTCTGCTTTTCTGTAAAAATAAATAAAATCAGTATGGATCCAGGCATAAGAATTTCAAAATCAAAGTGAGCTTGTTTTCTAACTAAGAAAATAATACACACATACCCATTCGTCTTACAGGAACATTATATGTAACTGTGTTACATTTGCAAAGTTGAACAGTGAAATTTAGGGAAATGCTGTAAAAAACATTTACTAATTTAGCACAGCTGTCTGCCTACAGACATCATGATCAGTATTTCTAACTACATGATGCAGTTTCAATGCTGACATTGTTATTACTATTGTAACCTTTTCATTAGATTCAATGGCACAGGTGGAAAATGAGATGAAATGGTCATGCATGTGCAAACTTTGTTCTTCTTCTTACTTGAACACATTTTAATTTTTTATTGTAGATTAACCCAACAAACACAAAGATGTTCTCACAGTCCAAGCAGATAAATACTACTCCAGAGAAGTGGATCCTTTTACTATCTCTCATTCATGGCTTCTGAATGATAAAGAGAAATCACTCATATTAATGTCTTAATGTTTTCCTACTAATAGTGTAAGCCCTCTTCCCATAGTGGTGGACTTCCAAGTTAGTGTTAGGCTTATTTTTATAAATGTAGATGGGGTAGAATTTCGACTGAGACTATAGAAAATGAACTTTAAATATAACATATCCTACATGATTTTCAAAACCTGGCATTTTAGGTGAAACAATCAGAAAAAAAAATACATATGCTTCAGTTTTCATTCAAAAAGTGTGAAAGCAAACATTAATATTTTGGAAGTGCCATCATTACAACCTCAGAGTAAAACTTAGATGAAAGTTTATAATACTGTCTTCAGAGCAAAATAAGTAGCAAGAAGTATCTGGGGCTTAGGACCACAGGTTGAATGATGTAGGGCAGAAAATATTGAGTATGTGCTAATAAATGAATGCCATCTGTTATCTGCATTAAATGAGGAAAGAGTCAATTAAAAAGTAGTAGATGATTGCATAATTAAAGTCTGTTACAAGTTATGTTTATGACAGAAAGAGAAGAGATTTAAGGTATGGTAGACTCTTACTGCTGACATTCCTTAATTTTCAGGTGTTCAGCTTTAAATATCAATACTATGCTATCAACAAAGTCTCTGTGATGATCTAAACCTGTAGATGTTTTTCTTTGATTTGAATTAATGACATAAATGAAAATCATAATATTGAGTATTCTACAGATGTATTTTGTAGAAATACTGCTATAGCAAGTCTGAAATGGGAAAAATAGATTGCTAGGAAAAAAACATATTCTTGAAATAATTTTTTAAGTATGTGTGTATACATACGTTACATTCCCATCATATATATATATATACACATACATGAATAGATGCATATTTGTACATTATTCCAGATAATTATGTAATTGTAATTAATATCCTTTAATAATTATATATAATCCTATATAGAAATTTATATTTTAAAGCTTTAAAACTCATATAGTGACACTCTTTTTATGGGTGCTATATTTTCGTTTGAACCAGAAAAATATCAGTAGAACCATGTGTCTCTTCCAAAATTCAATGTCTATTTTTATTCAGCTCAGTTTTGGACGTCGAGATATCCCAAATTTGATGTTTAAGCTTTTTTACAATAATCATGTGGGAAAGCAATATCTGGAATTACACTGAAAATAGTTAAAATTAAAATGCATGTATAAGTATATATTTTATTTTGTCAGGACATTCTCCTAACATGATAATATAATATAATAAAACTTATTCCAAAATATCATAATAACAAAATATTTTACATATCTATATATGTTTATGTAGAATGAAAAAACGTTGTGTGCCCTTCTAACTGGCAAGTAATCAGGCATTTATTGGGTAACTGCTAATCCTTTCTTGTGAATCTTCCATTTCTACCACTGCAGGTGATCAGGTTACATGACCTTAAAACTGTGACTATACTCAACATCTAAAAATGTAATAATTTTCTGTTGATTTAATCAATTTTCAATTAAATGTGTTAATGTATGATATGTATTTGACTAGACTGGTGATTGTACACAATTTCTGTCACAGTGCCTGTTACATTTACAATTTTTCAAAATTATCCATTTTCAAGAGAGAAATTGAGAAAATTTAAAGAGATCAGTCAGCCTCAGTTGAGAGAAGAATACAGACGTTGGGAAACTTACAAGGGTACAAACTATTGTCAAACCGCTTTAGTCTATTATATCAAGAAGAGCTAACTTTTCTCCCAACAGAAAAGAGACCCGGTAAGTTTCTGTGATTTCTAATGACTACAAAAGAAAGTTTGTATAGAAATGTTCACAAAGTTTTTGTGTGGATGTCTAAAAAGCTTTGACCCCAAAAAAGCTGATACAAAATTTAAGATATTTTTCTGATACAGCTTTGAGGAATGCAGAACATGTACTATATCTTTGCTCTGTGTGTTTGCTAAACAGCCTGCCCAAAAACACTTCCAGCTACTAAGGTATATTTTTGTCTTGTCTCCTTTCAGTGATTAATCCAGAAAATCTTTTGAAAAGCTGTGTTGCAAAGGAATGACAAGCTTTTTCTTAAATTTGCACAGTTAGTTGAATGTCAGATTGAACATTCTCAGTTGCAATGGTGTGAATTTGAATTATTTCAGTAAATCCCCACAGATAACTTCTGCAGATAATACCAGATAATAAGAACTTCTGAAAATTCAAATGTATTTCTTTATGACAAGAAAAGCAACTCTAGAAAAATAGGAAAATCGAATTTTTATGTAGAGAGTTGTTAGAACTGACCTAAACAAATGTGAAGAGAAAGGGAATGATGTGACTGTCTGCTTCCTTCAATCATCCTGACTCCAGTTCAGCTCTTCAAGCCCAAAACTCTACAAGATTACTTGAATAACAGGGATGGAGAGATAGAACAGCAAACAGGTTCATTACTTCTGTTATACTCTTTAAAACATATATTGTTCCACAGCCCAGCTTAGAACAAAGCACTGAATGGAAATGGAACTGTCTGGATGCAATTCTGTGCAATGGGCTCCAAGATGACCCTGCCTGAGCAGGTAGGTTGGACCAGAACACCTCACTGTGATATCTTCCAACCTTACTCATTCTGTGATTCTGTGGAATATTTGAAACTGCAAATCTTTTCCACCTGCCACTTGATGGTTATATTGGTTTATTTATTTGTTTGTGACAGGACCATCCTGTACCTATCTGGAAAAATCCAAAAGCTATTTTTCCTTTGCACCTTAGAATGAAACAAATAATTAAAGAAGACAGAGGGGATAAAAAAATCCTAGAAACTGTTATTCAAACCTTTCTATTTAAGAGAGCTGAAAATGGAAGTATAATTTCAATTTAGGATAGATTAATTTGACATCTTTTAAATAAACAGTTAATCTGTTGCCTATTTGGTAGAATACTGCAGCTAAACGTTCCTTTCACTGCCTAAGAGAAAGCACATATTTATTTAAAACGTTTGCTAATTAATTATTTATGTTGAATGAACAATGCTTATTATCCCTTGACATATCCTTTTCATATTTTTAGAAACAATAAGGAATAAAGGAAAACAGGAGGGAAAGCCAGGAAGTATCATTCCTTATCATGTCTTTTATTTCTATATTTACTCATTAGTCTTCAAACTGTCAATATCGCAATGACCGAAGCTTGGAAAAAGACATCAAATACATATGTATATACGTGTGTATATATATATATACATATACATGCACATATAGTGATGCTGTGATAAAGTTTGTTTTCACTGGTAGAGTTAGAATTATCAACATCACTTGTTTTACAATATTGAGATGCACGTTAGATTTTAGTCCAATATTTTTAATGAAAAATGATTTTTATGTGAGGTGCACCAAATATTACAGAATCCCATTTAGTATAAGACAACACAAAGCATAATAAAACTGGCAGTTTTGGTGCAAGTCACTTGTATCAGAGGTAGTTCAGACTACTGTGCTCTTGTCTTATCCCAGTTGTATAGAATTTCTTCACAAAATACATACTTATAAATATAAACTATAAAGTTCTAAGGAAGCAATGTACATGTGGAAACATTTTGGAACTTTCATGAAAGATGAACTCAGCTGGTATACACTTGTGTGTTTCTTTCCAATGATTTTTAATTTGTAACAAAATACATGGTTTGCAGATAGGTTGGCTGATATACACAACATTTTGTTGTGTCATTGTGTTTATGCTAGTCCTATGTTCTTGCAATTAATTCCATCTTCTAAAAAATTTCTGATTCATTCTGCTATGAAGAAAAAGTGAATAAAAAGGTTTTTGTCACTAGATGAGGAAAGTAAATGCAAAAGATTTTTTTTTCCTGTAGGCTTTTTAACAAAGTATAAGAAGTCAGTACTGATTAACTGTTCACATTAAGAGATTTGTCACTAATAGCTTCTGTATATTTATAGTAGATGTACTTAATACATATAAGATAAGTTATGTGACATTTGTGATGTTTAACATTGAACATAAAGTGAAACAACAAATGTAGGCCGCAAGAGTTATAGGAAAATAATTTCTGGTAATCAATTTCTTTGAGGTACGAGATTAAGATTACAATTTTCATGACATATTGGAAGCTCTTTCTGTCATTTTTGGACAATGGAGAGTTAAAAACAGGCACATGTTTTTGCATTTTTTAAAAAAAAAAATTCCTGTGTACATCCCAGGGTGACAGATATGCTTATATTCTGCAGAAATGTGCTTCTGAGTGACAGGAGCCTTGAAACGTTGTTTATGTGTTTAGCTCTGAATATCAAGGACATGATTTAGTAGGAAGCCATCATGTTAACACCATTAATAGCATTTCGCCGACATTTATAATCCAGTACTGAATAAGACCATTTACCCCTAAAACAGACTGTACAGAGTTTCCACATCTGAGTCACTAGGTTTTCATATGCTATCAAAAGCTGTAAGTTTCTTATTAAAATAGTCATCCCCTAGTAAAGAAATACTTTAATTGATGAGTTCCATATTGTAAACATGAAAGCATATACTTTGTTGTTGTTGTTGTCATTGCCAGAAATTCTGCTTGCTTTTTCTATTATTAAATGAATGTCAACACAGAGGAAAGTATGTTCTTGCTGTCACGGGGTGTATGCTTAGACTACATCTGAACATTGTTTTTCAGGGAGAAGTGTTCGATGATTTGATCACCTGTCAGACACGTCTCTGTGAAATGTCTTGCAGAGCCTTCAGTTCTCTTTCTCTTACCATCTGTGTAGCAAAGAACAAAGCCCCTTTTCCTATAAGCTATGCTGGCATAGAAAAAATCACAGGCATCCATTTGGGACTTTTGTTGTCCAGGTGGAATTCTTGTTTCTTCCACAGAAACATAGAAAATCAGTATCAGAATTTTTTTTCCTGTGTGTTTTCAAGCCAATATGTAATAATGCATTTCTATAAACTGTCACACATCTCTCTATCTTTTTCTTTTTTTTTTAGTTTCCAGAATTCTTTCATAGACATATCACTACAATAGCATATGATGTATGTTTCTACAATGTAATGTTATAGATTAAATCACTAAAGATGAAATATTCCAGTAGTTCTTAAAAGAGGGATTACTAGTTAAATTATTTCAGCAGAATAGGCTTTTTCCTTTTACAATTAATAATTACATCCATCCTTGCTGGATCAAGACATAGTATCCTACTGTTACTTGTCCTGATGTTCCATGCAGCTGTATCATATTGCAGCTTGTTCAATTTCCTGGCTAGAAAGAACATACTTTAACTACGTCCTCTTATAGTTTACAAAGATGTCTTGTATTCTATATCTATATCAAGAGGGAAAAAAGTTTTTGCCAATGCAGCAAAAATTCTCTGTGGTTGTAAGATCCTACACTGGCTCTTATAGTATTAAAGGCTGTCTCGTTACTTTGTTAATATTAATTATAGAAGAATTTTAAATTTGCTTCAAATCAGACCCAAAAGAGATACAGATCCTGACCCGAACATTATCTAAATCAGTGAGTAAAGCATAACAAACTCCTTTTGCTGAAATTCCTGTATAGAATGCACGACTTAATACCATATTCAAATATTAGTGACTGCGACACAGACAGGACCACTTGACCATCAAGGGCTTTTATAGCAGACAATATCTCTTTTTCAGAATTTTCACTGGTCTGTACAAGGCAAGTTGATGCTGCCAAATACTGAGAGTAAACAAAACTGGAAGAAGATATGGAGACAGGTTTTGTTTTATTTTTGGTGGCGAAAAGAAACACAACTGTCTGGGAGACTCCAGAGGCCCCAAGATTTGGGTGAGATTTCATAGAGCAGTAGCCATGTTATGTTCATTAGCCTTTATTGTGTTAGCCATACACACATAGACGCTTAGAGATTTTTCTGTGGAATTCTACCCATTTTTAAAAAAAGTGATGTTACACCAAATACCACAAACCTACATTTTCTGAATAGAGAACGCATCAGGATTTTCAAACAAAAAATGAACATCCCAACAGACTTCTCTTTATTTAAACAGACTTATTAAAAATTTAAAACAGATGAAAATAGTTTCATGAAATAAATAAATAATTAAGGCAAATCTGTATGCTTGTCAGAAACTCCATATTAAAAATTAAGAGAAGGTGGACAGGTTTCTGACATATCTGTCCTTTTTTTAAAGTTGAAGGTAAAGTTATTTTTTTTATGCTTGATATTCTTTTCAAGTTTACCTGATCAAACCACAAACTAAAAAATGTTGCCAGATAACTTACACTGGTAATAATCATAACCTTTAATCACAGTTAAAAAGAATGATACAATGCTGTTGTTGTTTTTTTTTAATAGTGAGCTTGCTAGAAGAGGCAAATTATCATGCTTCAAGCAATTTTAAACATTGATTTGACTGTGAAATACAATAACAGATTGCACTTTGAAAACTGGTCACTAGCAGTGCATTGTCAGCAGGCCTAGACAGTAATCCCTGAGTGTTGTAAGACTGCTGCCATTAATAACTGAGCTTGTTAGTTGAAAGCTGGCAAAGACTCGAGTGTTTAAGAGGATTACTGCTATAAATCATATTAATTTTTTTTTAAACATTCAAGGTCTTATTCATTAAGGGCTTTTGCAACAGAAACAGCTACATGAGGATATGATTCTGTTTTGATAAATGACTAAGACTTTGATTTTGCAAATGCTTGCGGTGGGCTCTTTGAAGAGTACTTAAAGAAATCAGTTATTCAATTTCTATATATGAGGTCCATTTTCTTTGTAGGAAGTCAGCACACTAGTCAGCCATCCTCAAGCACTGAAGAAAAGATGGATTGAGATTCCATAGGTTTAGAGGCTGTGGCAAGAGGCATGTTTCAAACACTGTGCTTGTTAGCTACACGTACGTGTAATTCTATTTTAAGGCAGTGTATTTTCATCCATAGCAGCAGCATTTTTTAGATCTGGCCTTAATAGAATAAGACCATGAGGAGTCAGAGAGATGATCAAAGGGCTCGAGGATCTGCCCTATGATAAAATGTTGAAGAATTATAGAACCATGAAATGGTTTGGGTTGGAAAGTACCTTAAAGATTATCTAGTTCCACTCCCCTGCCATGGGCAGCTTTCACTAGGCAAGGCTGACATGTCCATACATTCTCTGGGCAACATGTTCAAGTGCCTCACCATTATCATAGTGAAGAATTTGTTCCTAATACCTAATCTGAACCTGCCATTTTTTAGTTTAAAGCCATTAACTTTCTTTTGTCTCCAGATAAGGCACTGTATTGCAGTACAAAAAAAAGGTTAGCTACAAAGAAATGGAGGCTCTGTCTTTGCAAGGAATCATATGGAAATGACAGGGAAGTACAGGTAAAATTTGCATTGAGAGATGTTTCATTTAAATTCAAAAAAGAATTTTTACAATGAAAACCATCAAGCAGGAATTGCCTTCCCAGGAACGTGGTAGATACACCATCCCTGGGGGGTTTCAAGATACAATTAAACAGTTTGCTTAGTACTCTCTTCTAGGGTTTCTTTCCCTATAAAAGATCGTGTCAGATGATCAGGTGTAGGTTTTGACCTTCAAATTTCTTAACTCTTGTGTTATGACCATTTTTTAACACACTTTTTTCAAGGTGAGAAGAAAATATTTTTATGGTCTTCCTGTATTCAATGCCTTTCCATAGGTTGAATAGCATGTAGGATACTAGAATCTGAGTTTTAAGTACTCCCAACCAGCACTTAACAACGAGCTATTGAAGTTCTACGATCTCCTAAGGAGGGCATAAGTGGATTTTTCTGTAGGTACCTTACTCACCCAAGACAGATGACCAATGGATAGTGACATCTAATTGCTTGGCTTGACCATTTCTATACTGCATATCAGCAAGACAAATGAAGGATATTGTAATCTGGAAATGAATTAAATATGAAATGCAGAAGAAATGCAATAGATAAATGAGGCCTAACAGAAGAAGTTCTGAATTTTATTCCGCCAGTCGTTAATTTTCATGGATTCTGTGATCCAGTAGATGCTTTATTCTACATTATATTTAGCTCTACATTCCTTCTGCTTAAGACCATATCTAAATCAATTGGAAATAATGTTTTCTTTAAAAAATACCCAAATCCCATGAAATCCCAGCAAAACTTTCAAAATATATACACGCACATTCACATAAACATGCTCAGCTGTCATTTGACAATAATGTAAAACAACAGCAAATTTAGCTTTTTAGTCGAATATTTCCCATAAAGAAACTAATTGCTCCTCAGGTGTACTGGAAGACAAGCTCAGAGAAAACTTTTCTAACTTTGTATCTTTTCCTGCTGCTATTATGTGCTGCTTATCAGTAAGAATGTCAGAAGGGAAAGTACATCAGCATCTGCATCATGTACTCTTCATTCATCCTCAGAAGGGTGTTGATCCTTCTTGCCAGGGCATCAAACTTATCTATTACTATGTATTTTTCTTTCCCAATCTTCTGTTTTCTGCTCCAGGAATATAATATCAGGAAATGAAACACTGATGTTACATTATGAATCAGCTGAAGTACCAGTAAAGTTGCAAGACTGGCTGCATTTTAAAGTCTTGTCTTCCAGCTTTATGGATGTTTTCTGACAAAGTAATCATAAGGATTTATAACTGACCTGTGTGTGACCATCTAAATGCTACAAGGAAGAGATCTTCCATAAATTTTCCTCATAATTTAGCATCTTGAGCCTGTTAAAAACCAACAAACAAACAAACAGAAATGCCTAATTATATATTATATATCAACTCAACAAATGAACAGAACTTGAATATTAATTATTTATGGATTAGATCTACTTTTAATGGTAGTTAAAATGAGACATTTCTGCCTATATCATGCAGAAAATTTGGGACTAAATATGAAAGAATGTCTTAAGATACACTGTAATGTTCATTTTATACTTGATAAATGAAATAGGACAGAGAAAGCTTCCAGTTTGTTCCTTAGCACAATAACTTTGCAACTTCAAATAATTTAAGCAAGAGAGGTTTTCTTTATCTTTATATAAAATATATTCTTTTATATGGATTTATAAATTTATATATTTTATTTATTGTAGATGTGTTTGATACAATGCATATTGTATTTAAATTTCTTTCATATTTTACTGAATGCGTCAGTCCATATATCAGTCAGTAATAATAGAGATAAAATAAATTTTTGTTACCTGGGTCTGGAAAAATGCAAAAAATGAAACTTCAAAAATAGATCTAATAAAAACCATACATGTGGAATTGCTTAAAATTCTTCAGAAACGTTAATTTGCTTTGCTCAGTATGACTTCACAAGATTTCATTCATGAATTCCAGGTAATGAGAGCTCAGCTTCTGGAGTTATCTTAAAGACTTAGGGCAAATTGGTGAGTCTTTAATATGTAAAGTCATTCTAATTCTGTATGAATTCAATTCTTGGCTAAATAAAATGTACAGAACAAAATGTCTGAGACCTAAGAATCATTTTCAGAATTGGCAATGACGTAAAAAATGCTGTAACTGGAATATGATTATGAACTTTGAAGTCTCATTGACCTTATTAACTCACTGAGGAAGAAGACAATAAAATATACTCAATTTGTCAAGAAAAAGAAAACTAACAAAATGAAAAATTTAAAATTATATGGAGTGGTAGTGCTACTTTTGGTTTATGATTTCACTCTCTACTACACTTCAATATCTGATATTTTTATAATTGGCAGAATTTTCAGGTCAATCTTCATGACAAATATAATGAGTAAATATCACTCAGAAATGTTTCTGCTACTTTTAAGACACTGAATTGCTCACTGAACTTCTATCTTTTTTCCTAAAGGTTCTTCAAATCAATCTTCATTCATAGCTGTGTGATAGAAAGGTTCATAAAGCCTGTATTTTTTCACCTGCAAAAATCAAATCTATCACAGTATATTGATAAATTTATTTCAATACATATTTTAAATGCAACTGGATATTTTCTCCAAAATCTAATATCAAAACTCATCAATACCTCAATTTAAAATAATTTTATATTCAACTGGAGCCTAAAAGAAGTGTGAACAGTGTGAAGAGAGAGACACTGTGCATTAATAATGGGATCTTTCACTCCTTTGACTGAGATCAAAACTGATTAAAGCAATGGTTGAATAAGACATACAGCTGCAATCAATTTTCATCTAAAATGTTGTATTTTACTTTTTGTAATGACAGAAATAATATTTTGATGTGATTGTCTCCTCTTACTACAATGGTACAGGAGTATGTTTTCTTTTACTAGAGTGGAACTGTATTCACTGAAAATCCACTTGCAAAGATATCACAAAGGAATATCCTGAGAAAAATTAAATTACAGAGAACCAGAGGGTGTAAATTAAGGGTGTATGAGGGTGTAAAATCTTGCTTTCATGAAATGATTGCAGAGTACTTAGAAAGAACCAAGGGGAGAATCTAGAAGACACAATTTGCTACTTGAATTACACCATATTTTAATTTTTTGTTTAACTCTTTGTTGAAATACTCTTACTTGGGTCTGTTTTCAAGACTTTATGCAATGCTAACTCGTAGTTTAGGGATTACTGGGTGACATTGTTCACATGCATTTTTATAAGTGAACAAGTTTTCTTCTTTCTGCACTGTGGGAGTAAAAAAACCAGAATGAAAATGAAGTATTCTTAAATTAATTTTCATGGTTGCTTTTCATAAGTCAGTCTCTACACAAAATTGTTGAACCATAGGAAAAATATTTAGAAGCTAGTTGCTTAGACAATACCCTCTTATATCCACAGACTGACTAGAAGACAGCTAATTCTTGTTTCAGGTAGAACACGAGTGTCTTTTACTACATGAACTACCTCTCAAGAAACAGAAAATTGAGTTGTAAGAGAGGCTTCTGATTGGAAGAATCACATGATTACTATGGTTAGGCAAACTAATTTATTCTGCATATGTGTGTCTGATACATAAGCCTTGACTTTTTAGGCAAGTTTTAAAATTCTTTGGTACACATGCACATCGTACTAGACCCTTTAGCTTTAATACACATTTTCAAAAGGCACAGGACTTCTGAACAAAAGCAGAACAGTAGATTTTGTCATATATGTACAAGGAATACTGACTGCATTTTACACATGCATGAGATACGGAACCCACTACGTGATGGTTACCAGTGACTGGTAAACTTACCAACTTGTTGGTATGTTACACCTTTATGCATAAAAATGATCAGTATATGTTATTAAGTCTGTATAAATGAAAGTTAATGAAATATTAAGTGTAATCAGGATATATATGTTGTAATTTCCATTTAAAAAATCAAAATAATTAATAATATGGGATTAATATACCACTGATATAGCACAGAATTAAAAGGTGCTTACAGTGCAATGAGTTGACTGTTTCATTTTTACTTCAGTATAAAGATAAATACTGTTTATAACTGGGGGAAAAAAAAGCCACACCTCCTCAGATCTTTAATTCTCATAAATAGATGGGACCTTGAATTAACATGTTCTTTGACAGGAAGCACCTTTATCAGCAATTTTCCTGAACCATGACTCTGAAACAAAAGTCATTAAAGGTTTTTTTGTCCTTTCTTTTCCTATTTTTCCATTGATTTAAATTGGATGGCTGCCAAGGTGTAGAATCAGCATGCTAAAATCCAGCAGGACAGGAAGATGAATTAAACAATAGACAATTTAAACAGACCCACTGTGCTGAATCAGTTCTGACTCAGAAGGAATAGTACTGAGTCACCAGAATCAGTCTGTTATACAGTAGGAAGTTTCTAATTTTGAATATTGGCAAAATTCAACCTTGAACAGAGTTTAAAATATGGCAAGAACAAAGGGCTACATAATGCACCTGCAAGTCAAAAAAGATTAATATGTACTAATATAAACTGAGAAAAGTAAAAAAATCTGGAAATAGGGAAATATTTAGAACTTCAGAGTGGTTTGGAAAACCTGATATTGAAAACTAAATCTTCAAAGAGGGGACTTATTTCTTGTAGTACACATAGCAGAAATTATTTGGTAATTATTTTCCAATTTCAGAATAAAATAGTGAACTGTAGGGTTTCTTTTCCAGTTTTCTGTTCAGTATGTTTTTAGGACTGCTACTGTTTCACTGATGGGCCTGTTTCACAAAGGTCAGCATAAATACGTATTGGCTCTCTCATACACACACACACACATAAAAAACAGGTCATCCATAGTGTCCCACGAATCACAGAAGCACAGAATTATACAGGTTGGAAAAACCCTCTGAAATCACCAAGTCCAACTGGTGACCACACACCACCAGGTTAAATGGACCATGGCACATCTGGGTGTCACGTCCGGGCTTTCCTTAAACACCTCCAGGGACTGCCACTCCACCAACCCCCTGGGCAGCCCATTCCAATGCCTGATTACTCTTTCTGTGAAGCATAAATTCTTCCTAATGTCCAACCTACATGTTCCCTGGACATTTTAAGACTGTGTCCTCTTGTCCTATCATTGGGGATTTGGGATCAGAGACCAGCCCCCACCTGGGGACAACCTCCTTTCAGGGGTTTGTTGAGTGTGATAGGTTCACCCTTGACCCTCATCTTCTCCAGGCTTAGCAACACCATCTCCCTCAGTTTTTCCTCATAGGACGTGCTCTCCAGACCCTTCATCAGCTTTGTTCCTTCTCTGAACACTCCAGGACCTCGGTGCCCTTCTTGCAGTGAGGGGCCCAGAACTGGACACAGCACTAAAGGTGTGGCCTCACCAGTGCTGAGCACAGGGGACAATCCCTGCCTGGTCCTGCTGGCCACACTCCTGCTGATACAGTCCTGGATGCCACTGGCCTTCTTGGCCACCTGAGCACCCTGATGGCTCATGCTCAGCTGGCTCTCAATCAGCACCTCTTGGTCCTTTTCTACTGAGCAGCTTTTCAGCCACTCTGTCCCCAGCCTGTAGCACTGCATGGGGTTGTTGTGGCCAGGCCCCATTACTGTCCAGGTGTCTGATGGGTTAGCATTAGTGATAATGGAAAAGGTCATGCAATTGTGTAATATATTTACCCTCCAAAAAGTTCTAGTTAACTGTATCGTAACAGGTCACAATGTTTGCTATCAAAACACTCCCACAGACATTAGAAAAATAAATTATTCACATTCTTGAGAAACATTCAAGAAATGTATACAATGAAAAATCTATTGCATAAAGTAGAAAGAGATCGGGAAAGTGGAGCAACATATAAAAGAAAACTGATTCCTCAATAAAATTGAAGTAATAATGGATAGTACAGAAACAAACATTGGGAAAAAGGGAAGAATTAGAAAATCAGGAATATTGTAATTCTAGAACAGGAAAAAAAGCAACAAAAGCATCTGGTATAATCAAAATAAAATCAACAAGAAGCGGCATATGTTTTATAATCCTGGATTGCACAAGATGAGTTCATATGAAATGTTTTTCTTTATGATTGACCAGATACTTTGCCCTATAGTGCTTTTGCATTCTTTGCTACTGAAACTTTTCCTTTCCCATTTGTGGGCTTGGAGGGTTGAGTATTTCACATAATTAGTAAGTGTTGTCAAGCCAGAGCAAAGCAGTGCAGTAGCTGGCTGACTGCCCAGAAGTAGAAAGAGAATAGTAAAATCTTGCAAACAGGACATGAAGAGAAGTTAAACAAGAGACAAATCCTCTACCTTTGGCACATACTCAACTTGGCAAACTGGGAAATTACAGATGGAAAGTGAAAAAAAAAAAGGAAAGATATAAAAAACTAAAAGTAAGACATGCAGTTGGATAATTTTGAAAAATTCATCATTCCATCAGTCTTTGGATAGCAGATACAACATATGACATAGAATATACTAATGAAAATGAATCCCTTCAAACAGGAAATTCCTGAGATAAGTAAGCCAAACATATCAGGGAACCCATTACATTCATACTAATTCCACCTATTCAAGAGAAGCAAGAGTCAGTTTGATTCTAGGTTGATGGACCAGCAAAATAAGAAACAGGGGTATGCCAGCTCAAAGATACAGTTTTAGAAACCTTTTTTAATACAATACGTAAAGAAAGGAAAGACTTGGAATTTGATTTAGCTTTTTGTTTCTAAACTATTTTTAAATATATATTTTTAAACATAATATTCTAATTAATACACTATTTCATAATAATTCTATATTATTATTATATATTGTAGATATTATATTATATAATTATATATCATTATAGTGACATATAATTATAATTATATTTTATTTTATAATAATTATTGGTTTGTTTTTTTATTTTTTTACATCAGTAGAGAGATTGGCATTCAAAATAGTATTAAAAATTTGGGGGGAAATAAAGTCTCTTTTTTTCTATTTTTGTTGCCTGTTTGAATTTCTCACTCTTCTGTAAGGTTGTGGACTTTTTCTTTCATTTACTTCTGACAAGAAACTACATTATATGTCTACAACTTTCTTCTGATTTATCCCCAGATGCAACCAAGCCCCACTAGCAGGCTGGGGTAGAAAATCAGGATAAAACTGAAAGAATTATTGGACAGATATAAGGAAAAAATAGATAAAGCCATAGCTGTGCACACCAGCAGTGCAAGGAGTTAATTCCCCACTTCCCATGGGCAGCCAGGAGTTCAGCAGTCTCCAGGAAAGCAGTGCTGGATGACATGCAGTAGTGACTTGAGAAGACAAACACCATCACTCCAAACATGCCTCTCTTCCTCCTTTCTCTTCAGCCATGTATGCTGAGCAGGATGTCCTATGACATGGAATATCTCTTTAGTCAGCTGGGGTCAGCTGTCCCAGCTGTGTCTCCTCCCAAATTCTAGTGTACCGCCAGCCTTCTGCATGGGCAGAGGGGAAGGCAAAGGTCTGGATCTGTGTAAGCTCTGCCCAGCAATAGCTAAACCATGGCCCATACTAGTCACTGTGAAGAAAACTCTGCCACAATAAAAATGAGCAGGAGTGTATTTTGCAGATCACAGAATTATAAAAAGGATGGGAAGGGAGCACTGGAGACGATACTTAAAATTTAGATAGTGTTGCCATTGAGCTGCTTTATCTGACTATCTAGAAATCTAGGGGTAAACATAAAGTGTAACAGCTCTGGAAGGTATTTTTGTAATGCAAAAAAAGTGTAGGAGGAAAGCATATTTTAGTAGCCTAATATATACACTCCTAAATAGGAGTATATCACAGATAAGAGCCAATGTGTTGACAATAAATAGTTTTTAGTTCATAACCTGTGATGTCACTATGAATGTCATCAATAAAGCTGTAACAGCTGAAAGAAATAGATCGAGGAATTTGAAATTTGCTGTACAAGACGTGTACAGTATGGGGATTATTTCTCTTATTTTCTCCCCAAGTTGTTAACTTTTCAATAAAGATATCACACAAAAGTCATATGTACCTGACCCAACAACACTGGGGTCATACATATTGGGTTATTCAGGCTAGGTCTGCATGCATGTGACTTACATAAACACGCTTGATGTTTACTGGATAAACTTACCCATGTGATATATTTTAGAAGATTACAATTAAAAAAAAAAAATAAAAACATACAAACAAACCCACAAAAAAGCCTCCCCAAACCAACTTGTCTATGAGTGACTGATTATCAATGAGTGCATGTTTTCCAGAAGTCAGATTTTGTGACCTTTTCTATGCTTGCTTGTAAAAAAAGTTGTGTCTGTGTCAGTACTCTCTTTTAACAATCTCAAAAAATTTGGGTAACTACTTTTATATGTATACAGATTACTTCAGGCTGTACCACAAATACTGATATGAATAAACTCATTTGATTCAGAAGTTATCCAAAACACCTGACAATTTATTGAAAAACTCCATCTGTGTCTGAAATTTGTGATTGAATTAAATCGTGCATGTTATAACTTTACAGCTTCCCATGCTGTGAGATGTCTATTATCTGACTGGACAAAAAACTAGCCAATATAGCATGAGAAGGGCCACTCATATTGTTCCCTAAATCGCTGAATAGCTACTATAAAATGTGAAAATAGTTCCTCTTTTTTATCTGCTTTTGTCTGTTTGTTTGTTTGTTTTTAATTAAAAAAACCAAGATCACCAGCAACTTCAGAGAAAGGCATTTCTGAAACACTTGCAGAATCTTGGCATATGTTTTGATTCTACTCTGTCTGGTTACATTAGACTGTGTAATAGGGTGAAGGTTTTACCTACTATCACACTCAGGAGATTAAGCACAATATGGTCCTTCCATATGGTATTTTTGCCTAAAAACCAATGAGATTAGAATGCCTATGCTGAACATCACTCCATATGTTCATCAGAAGAGACCATAGGTCTTGCTAGAACTAGGGATTTTTTAAAGATTTAAATTAATATCTTTAACAGTGCCTCAGAAACATCTCAAGCACTGCCAATAATTATTGTGTTTCATCCTCTCCCTCTTCACAATTATGCTATTATATGTTATGCTAACAGCTATTTTGTTAGTTTCCAGTAAGAATTTTCCTTTGTTAACATAATTATTTCACTTATATATTGAAAAAATTGTACTCTGTTTAGAAAAAATGTCTGATTTGCATTTAAACATACTGTACACTTAAAGCAGAAAAAAATTATTAAGTCAACAGTTCACACCGGGGTTTTTGCAAGGTAATTCAGTGATTAGTAAATTGAATCTTTGCAGACACATCTGATTTCCTGCCAATATTTTTTATATTTAATCTTGATGCTGGTCACAAGATAACATCAACTTTATCCCTGTAATTTATGGAATTAGAGAACAAAGAAATCACAGGTTTTGGAAAACGTGTGTACAACCTCAAGAGTAATATTCACAGTTTTCCCACACAGAAAAATTCCTCGTCACTCTCACAGCCTTGAGTAAATATAGAATCCTGGAATGTGAAAATTATTTTCTTAACATTTTTGATTGTCCAGTAGTTTAAGAAAAAAAAACTCCATCAAACTCCTCTCTTTTCTTCTGTTTTAGATGAAACACAGATGTTTTTCCTTTCCAGCTGGACTTGGGGTGAAGTCAGAAGGCTGAAGGCAAGGCGGCTGAAAATCTGGATACAGAAATAACAGTCAAAGAAGACAGCTGTATACTTTGCTCAAGAGAATCTTTACAGACCTTTATCTTTGAATAGCTTATATAAGGTTCCAACTTAAAACAAGTTGTATCATTATAATTTCCGAGGAGTTTGGAGTTTTGTTTTTTGCAGGTGGGGTGTTTTTTTTTTGTTTGTTTGTTTTGTTTTGTTTTGTTTTGTTTTGTTTTTGTGAGGGAGGTCTGTTTTCTTGTTGGTCATGATTATTTATTGTTCTTTTCTCTTAGTTGGTCTTTTCTCTTACTAGATATTGGATAGAGTGGTGGCTTCTCTTCCACTATGTCTTATTCACCAAGTTTGTTTAGGGTAGAATTGGTTAATATTCTATCATCTCATTTAATAAGGAGCATAAATATAAAAGAACACAAGAAGCCACTGTTATTATTAATGATGACTGTCACTCAAAATGCCTTTAGATGTTTTAAATAATATATTTGATGGTTCCTTAAAAGAAAAAAAAAATCTAATATTTAATTTGGCTTCTGGTTTTCTCAGCTATTATATTGTTGAAGGAAATATTTCCATTCCACTGGCTTAAGGTATTTTTAGTTTACACTGAAAAATCTTACCTAAAAAGGGATTATTTTACACATCATTGCAATCTTTATAACAACCTAAACTGACTTCTTTTCAATGCTGCTCACAGCTATCATTTAGGAGTAATAATAGAGTGGGTTTAAAAGAGAATATCCCATCATACAGTATCTATCTAGTAATTTTCCTCCTCTCATATCTTAAGAAGGATTTGCTTTTCTCAATTGACTGTTTCAACTATGAAAATTCAAACTTAAATTTCTTTTATTCACTCTAGCCTGATGACAGAAAATTGGAGTTATTCATGATTCTGTCCAGCAACATGGTCATTTTATTATATTTTTCTAGTTCTGATGTGTTTTTAATAGTGATATCAGTACAAAGAGATTGAAAGTAACACAAAATAACAGGGCAGTGGAAGCCAAATGCAAAATCAATATAACAGATTCTCAGAGTATTTAAATAGAAGACAGCTCTCTGTAAATAAAACAAACAAACAAGCAAACTATTGTGACTTCATTTTTATACACGTTATTGGTTAGTCTATTCTTTAGAAGAGATAAAGTATGTCTGCTGCTGCTGTACCATGATCAAATTATGCCAACTCTTCTCTGAGACCATTTCTGTTACTGTAGTGGAATAATCCAGATTAATTTGTGTTATTTATTGCAGTCAAGTTATGCCTAAGTTCTCACTGATCAAAGTGTAACCATACCTATTGGAGCAAGAAAAAAAAGTCTCAAAGGTACCATATTTAAAAATCACATTTATAGTTTGTTAATCACCTTAGCAAATCAGAAATTACTCCACTTACTTGCAAAATACATTTAGAACCTTCAGATAGAAATAAATCAGTAAAACCCATAGTAAAATCTAAAGAAAAAAATTATAGTTTGGGCTCAAACTATGTCAGTGTTTTGTGGTAATTATCATATATTTGCCACATGATAGGGAGATAGACATTGGAATTATACCAGTTACACTTAACAACATGATTTTTTCCTAATATGCCTCCTGCCTTGGTTTACAAACTATAACTGTGAAAATGGTATTTCAGGCTTTTAAGACTGAGATTCACAAATTCAGAATCTCAGTTGAGATCTAAGCATTATTATTTTGCTTTCATTTAGCAAAGTGTTTAATTGTTATTTTAGCTTCAGATTCTTCTTTGAGATCTCACTGTCTCTTCCTGTGTATGATTTTGTTATCTTAAAAATATAAATAAAAATAGAAAATTGGAAAGCCTTGTAAAATAAGGTTTCAGGACATGCTTTTGATCCTAACAGGAAGAATTTTGGGGTTTAACTGCATCTGAACTGTTAAAACTATTTCACCCCTTATGTAAATTTTATACCAAAATAAAATATGAGGGTTGTGGTGCAGAGAAGTTCCATCAATTGAAAAGATAAATTTGGATATTATGTAAACAAAAGGACCTTTACTGTCACTTTATGCAAAGAGCCTGTCAGCATTTTAAGAGCTCAAATGCTCTCATAAAACCTGTAAAACCTCAGTCTGTTAAGGAAATGGGGTCAGAAAACTATTATTAAAAAATTATCCTAGAAAAACCTTCCTACCTGGAAGTCAACTAGTCAAGCTTGTACATGTAGATTTTCAAAAAATAAAAAATCTTTTAGCCCATCAGATATGTTTCATACTAGTAAAGTGTTTAGAACATGAAGTATTTGGCTTAACATGAGTGGCATGCCCAGAGTACATCTTCCTGACTAAACAGCACGAAGAAATCTACTGGTTGCATCCAACAGTTTTTAAGACTGTTTGTACTAAGTGTACATGCATCAGCTGCCCTCAGAATCTATTCTAGCTGTAGGTATTGACAACTATGTGCTTGCAGGTAGATCCTCTTTGTCTCATCCTTGTCAACAAACACACCTACATACCATACATATCAACAGACAAGAAATCTGGATTGGCTCATGCCAGCACTCTGTTTCTTGTTGATATAGAAAACAATTTTTAATGGAATCATACAAAAATAAAGTTGCAGGGGAACTCTGAAGTCATCTAGTCCTGCTTAGAGGATGGCAAATTTTGAAGTTAAATGACCTGTTAAGTGGTTTGTCCAGCTGAATCTAAGGTCAGGGATTGCACCTATGTACAACCTGCAACAGTACTTAATCACTTTAATTGAGAAGCTTATTTTTTTCCCTCATGCTTGAACCTGTGACTGTAGCTTTTTTGTCCTTCCTCTGAGCCTCTCTGAAAGGACACTAAGTCTGTGTGCTGTAGTACTACTTTAGGAAGTGTAAAACTCCAGTTGAGACTAATCTTGGCCTTACCTTCTCCAGCCTAGACAACCCATGTAACTTAGCCTCTCTTCATGTTCCATACTCCATGACTCCATCTTCTCCATGATTTCTTCACTGCTTTGATGTCTCTTTCCTTTTCTCTGTTCATGAAATACCCGTCAGAAAGTTTCTGAATGCTACCTTTTTATGTAATCAGATTCAAAACAGCAGTGAAAAAGGAGTTTCAGGTTATGAGTACAGTCCAGAGGGAGTCATTCCCTCACCCACCCACTTATCCCTCTCCCCACCACTGCATGCATGCCCACAGACACACACAAACATGAACAAATCCATTGGCTTGGTTCCAGTTCTTTTCATGGAGTATCACACACAGAAACTTGACAATTTGTGATCCAGACTGTTTTGGGGTGGGGGGAGGAGGGAATATTCATCTGTTTATGCATCTATTTTTCTCTGACAGAGAATGAAGACTAATTTATTCTCAAGTGAAACTCAGTATTTGGATCAATTTGCAGCAGAATTACTCTCTTTTCTGTGCCAGATTTATTGAGATAATATATTTCAATATTTAAAGTAGGTAACACTTTGCATCATCTATTTAGTTTGACATATTTATTTGTTGATGTAACTTCTGTATAAAAATATGTAGTTACAAAAGGTTACATTGCTGCTGTTGTAAGGTCTGTTGAGATTTTATGAAGCATATTTCACACTCAGTGCTCAATTTTAAAAAAAAATAATTTGGAAAAAAGTTTTAAACAGTACCTTCTTATTCCATAACTGGAGATCTAGCAATTTTCTTATTGAGGAATGTTGTCTTGATGACAAAAGAGTTAATTTCTAATCCTATATATACAAAATGTAAAATAGGATTGCAAGGAGACCACAAAAATAAGATTTAAATGTCTTTCTACCTGCTCCATATAAGCTTTGATTTGCAGTTTGAGGGTCCAGAACCCAAAGGTTTAGTTGTAATCCATCCCTCTGGGACAGAGTAGAAGCTAGGTCTGCTTTCTGGGCTGTTATGCATGCTACTTTAGACAGCATTTGCTAAAACCTAAAAAGGTCTTCTGTCATGAAAAGTTCTCATCAGAATACCTTGGAAACCTTACATCTATGGGCACTTTCTGTTTTCATCACAGTTTCAAATTAATTAGTGAGACAACTTCAAAAGCTTTAATCTAGGCTATGGTATTAAGAAACATGCGTTAGACATTTCCTGTTTGCATTGCTACGTTGCTTGTTTAAAGGGTTCTTTTTCTTTCATCGGAGGCTGTTGAGGACCTTAATGTACAACATTGACAGAGTAATAAAAATAGCAAATTATGTTTCTGACCGTGTGCCAACTTCATTAAATTTTCATCCATATCAAAAACAATATGGAGGACAAAGGAAAAACAACCTTATTCAGGTTTAAACAGGATTGCAACAGGAATGTAATGTGGAATGACCAGTATATTCTTTTTGCTAAATAACTTCCCCCACATACTCCTTCCTGAGGCACATTAATATTCTGCACCTCCCTTTTACTGCTTGCATGTTAAAATCATGACTGGCAACCTCATATGAGTTTTTTCCCCTAAATGTTTCCAGTCCTGAAATAAAGATTGCATTTTCTCTCTCAATTATAGTATTACAAGATCATTTGATCAAGATCAATTGATTGAAGACTTCCAGAAAAAATTATAACTATGTCTAACTATGTCTTTCTCACACAAAGATTTTCTTCTTGAGTGTCACAGGTTCAAATTTTCAATCACAAAGACTGGAAAAGTGTGTCTAGGTTTGTGGGGGTTTTTGTTGTTGTTCTTTTTGGGGGGATAGTTGTTGTTGTTGCTGTTGTTTTTTATGTAAGAGATTTCATTTTCGTAAATCTTATCCTGACAGACAATTGAAAAATATTTAATGATGGTACTCAGATTCAAGAGCTTGGATTAACTTCTACATTCTAGAATGCAGTATATTTTTCTGCTATATTTTGTAAAAACCTTGGCTACTGAGAATTATGTGGCAGCTAGGGTTTTAAGTAGTCTTGTGCATTTAAACCTTCCCATCAACCTTGTTCTTAATAGACAGTCCCTTCTCATTTAGGTTATTATATTTTGTTTAATGCTAATTTCTGTAATTACATTGCAGTAGAGGATTCAAAAATGCTTTTGTGGTTAAATTATATTAAATTATATTTTAAGACATGAAAACTATTTTTTTTTCCATCAAAATGTTTCATCTTTTTTTCCTAACTGGAAAGAAAAGTGAGTGAAAAGAACTAGTAAATTGGCTCATTAAAAGACAGTTTCTCTCCCACATCTAAGGGAAGGGACACAAAAGGCATGCAGACAGTATGTAAAGAATTGACTAGAAAGATTTAAGAAATCTGCCTACATAGAGTGAAAAGATCCAGAGGTGAATGAGTGCAGAGCTGTGAGCAAGATCAGGACTGTGCAGAGCTTCAAAGCTGAAAGAGAGATTAAATTTTGTGCACAAAGTGAGCACATGCCAAGTTACTACAATGTTAGTCACAAGGATTAAAACTGTGGAGAACAAGAAAACCTACTACATCTGAAAGAAGGAAAGTGAACAGCAGACAGAAGAGTTCCCTGTAATTGAGATAAGAGTGATCCTATCTTTAGGGGTGGGAAAGAATAGACAACTGCATAAAAATGTAAGCCCAAAAGAAACCTATGTAAGCCAGAATATTACAGAGTGAGACGAAATGGCAGGAACTGTGCATGACTGTTAAAAGGGAATGAGAGAATGTAGATCCAGAATTCAAAGGGAGAAAGGGAAAGAAAAATTTACTATGGCTTAAAAATTCAGGTAGGGACTTTATTTCTATATTCCCTAACTGACTTTGGTCATTAAATCAAACTCTTCTGGGGAAAAATGTATTTTCAAATAGTCAAAAAAATCAGACTTTTGGAAAAGAACTTCACAACTCTCATACCAGTCTCATCTGACTCTCTCTGGTTTACATTTATTATCATTTCTAGTGCACCACTTCAGCATCTTTTTCTTAGAGAAAAGAGAGGAAGTTTTGTAATTTGTGCACTACTTACAGGTTGTCTCTCTCTTTAGAAAATACATTGCAGTAATGAAGTGTTTAGGCTTATTACCAAATGGAGAATTTTTTTAATAGATGAAGCCCAGTGGGAAGATGGCACTAACAGAAGCAAAATGGACTTTGGTGACTACCACTTGAAATCTATACTCAAGTGAGAAAAGTCATGAAGAGCAGAAAGAACTGGAAGCTCTAGAGAAATATACAAGGCAGAAGAATACTTTTTCCTCAGAAATAGTTACAGGCAACCAATAGGAAAAATAACTTCAGTTCAGCAAGCAGCACAGAACCAAATAAATTAAAATTAAACATGCTAGGGATAGAATAAAGAATTTGCTATGAACTATACTAAAAAATAATGTTATTACTAATAGTGTAATTTTGAGAGAAATTATAGACTATGAAGAGAAAATGAACAATATGGATCACAAAACAAAATTTTCCCCTGTAGTGTGTCTGGTTGAGGTAGAGTTAACTTTCTTATAGCGGTCTGTATGGTGCTGTGTTTTAATTTGTGACTAAAAGTGTTGATAACACACTGATGTTTTAGCTACTGTTGAAAAGTGTTGGCACAGCACCAAGATCTACTTTGTTTCTCACTTTGTCCCCCCCGTTAGTAGTCCAGGTAGAAGATGGGAGATAAGACAACTGGGACAAATCTACCAAAGGGCTCTACCATGCCATATAACATGATATTCAGCAACAAAACCTGGGCCATAGTGTTTCCAAAGTAGTCACTGCTGAGGACTACTGAGTACTGTTTTGCTAGCAATAGGTGGAGAGCATTGCCCTTGCATTGTTTGTTTGTTGTGAGTCTTTTCCCCTTTTCTTCATGTATTAAATTATCTTAATCATGACCAATGAGTTTTTCTGCATTTTGTTCTTATTTTCTCCCCCATCCAGTGACAGGGCAGGCAGTAAGTGAATGGCTGGTGGGTGCTTAGTTGCTGACTGGGCTCAACTCTCATATTCCAATAGAGGCTGAATAAATCTTACTTAGAGAGATGAAATACAGAGACAAGATAGAGAAACAAAATCTTTGTTCTGTAGGAGGAGAATAAGCAGCTTTTATTTATTAATGATGAGTTTACAAGACACTGGCACAATGCAAACAAATTACATACATTCAGTATGTACAAAGGTACACTGAGAGAATCACAGAATCACAGAATCACTAAGGTTGGAAGTGACAATGGGATGTGATCTCATCCAACCTCCCTGCTCAAGCAGGGTCTCCTAAAGCATATTACTCAGGATAGTCACTGGGCAGCATTTGAATAACTAGAGAAGGACACTCCACAACCTCTTTGGGCAACCTGTTTTTGTTATGTTTTACAAAAATATTGTGATTGTACATATATATTAACCCATATTGGACCATTTATTACTTGGGGTTTGTTTTAATTATTTTAGTACCCTTCAGTACAGGAGTAGTTCTGGGAGAAATTTGTAGTCTTCTTGGTATCTATGGGCATTATTACAAGCACTTCTGATGAAAACTCCATCTATTTCAACCAGATCATTGAATTGACTACAAAATAAATTGTAGTAGGGCCTCATCTTTTCATTCAAAAGATACAGGGGAATTGTGTGTGATGTTATTGCTGTTTATCAAGACATTGGTAAAAATCCCTCAGGAGGACTCCACAGAATTTCTGTTCTGGGGAAAAGGAAGCCAAACTAGAGAAGCTTCAGAGAGGACTAGCAGAGTGGAGACTGGTTTATCAGCAACTCCAGCCCTGTAGGAGACAATACACTAGGTTAGCTGATAAGAACCTTGGCTTTACAGCTGTTCTTGCAGGATACAAAAGACATGTTCATATGGTGGGCACATTTCAGCAAGGTTTAGATTGCAAACGAATGCAGGCATTGCAGCAGAAAGCTTGATGCAAATTCAGTCTTCAGGGAGCTGGAGGAATATAGGAACAACCACCTCCCTTTGATGTTAAGTTCTGTAGTGTCTGTGATGTAAGCATGGAGTGCTGTTCACCCCAAAATCCACTCTGAAGAGTAGATGACAAGCTTCTCTGGAAAATAATAGACAATTAAAATTCTGTTGCAACAAATGCATTTAAATGGATTAAGAGTAGAGTTAAGAAAGAAAAAAAAGCTTTATTCTTCAGTAAAAGAGGATTTTGGAACTACTTAATAATGAAAGTCTTTGATGATAAAAGAAGCTAGTCAGTTTTAAGAATTTGATATGTTTAGTAGAAGTGTCTTGTAAGAGACAAGGATAGATTGCCATGCAATAATAAACTGCATTACCCAGGAGGTCCCTTGCAGTCCTAGATATTTCAGACACAATTAATTTCCAAGTAATTGTTACTAGACATTAGCAAAATGCATTGCAATGACAAGTCACCTATATATACAGTTTAAGACTTAACCTACTTTATCATGTAAATTTCAAAAGCATCTTGTTTGTTTAGCTAATATTGATTTTTTTCAGAAGTTCTCAAATTAATTTTATCCCAGAGCATCTTGTGAAGAAATGTAACTCTTATCTAAATCTTAGTCATAATATTGTAGAAGAAGCTGCATCTTCTAATTCATGATGGCCTCTCTCTACCTTGTTAACTGCTCCCTGGATTTTTCAGCCAAGTCATAATTTTTGGAAGAGATAAATGACTTGGGCTAAGGTTTTATTTTTGTATTCTCAAATTATTAAGAGACATTGACTCCTAGAAATGGTAGGCGTAAAATAATGAATATGTACCTAATCACTTGGCTGCATAGGCTTGGGATGAAAACATTGCTGAAGTGATTGGTGAATTGATTTGCCATTTACTACAGGTTTTCAGCAAACATTTCATTGATTTGATATGTAGCATTGACCCATGAAAGGCTATAAGTATTTGTCCTGAATTTTATCTTGGATTTCTTTTCTCATCATTTTAGAATTCCTAAACAGAAGCACGCCTCATCAAATATAAAGACCAGTGGTGTCAGAGTCATCACAATAAAGGCAGATAAGCAATGCTGTAGACAGGTTTTGAGTAGGTAGCTCCCATGAATTTGCATTCAAATGACCAGCTATACCACTATTTTGAAGCACTTGTTCTCACAATTCTGAAAACCCAAAGCATGAACATTACAGCACTTTTGTGAGGTCGGGAAGTATTGTCTTAGAAAGAGTGAACTGAGATACAACATTTTAATGTATTTTCTCCATGGTCTTTAAATATGTGACAGAAAGCAGTAAAGTGTGATGATTAATTCTTGAAAAACCTGTTCCATAGTGGTTGATGCCAAAAAGGGATCATTGGGTCTACAGATGTCTTATCTATCAGAAAACACTACATTTTACTCAGCTATGTTCATGTTAGGTTTTGTGATTTGTTTTAGAATATTTCCAGGTTCAAAAACAAATTACCACAGGAAAAAGCAAGAGACAGTGAAACTACACCCATGCTAACAAATTAAAATGTTTCTGAACAAAACAGCACAAAAGTGTTGTTACCTACCCTTGTCAAACTTAGAGTGGCTTGAAGCTCAGGTTTTTCTCCAGGATATTTAGCAATCTCTTACACAATTCCCAGACTTTACCTGTGAGTTTTCACGGCCTGCGATCATCATCAGGAGGCAATTTGCCTTTGGCCACTCTTTACTGGTGGAGAAGAGAGTTCAGCAGTGTGGATCTGGACCAATCTGCGTAGTGGAGGCTGATCAGAGGCACATTTAGTTTCCTAAAGTCCCTTCAGGTTTACTATGAAGACTTTTCAGAATATTACAAGGCTGAATATGTCTAGCTATACCTCCTATGAACTAAATAGATATGCTACTCACTAAAATACCTGTTCCCTGTCACATTAGATACAGGAGAGTATATGTAAAGCTCCTCTTCTAGATTTACCTCAAAGCTATCATTATTTATATGAACCTGATTCGTATTTGAATCACTAGTTGAAATACAAGTCCATGTGGTATAGGTATGTTTTGGCTGAGGGAAGAGAAACCATTTACCATTTGGACAAATATATTCCAGAGCTTTGACCCTATGTAACAGTGATTTCTGTTCTTTTGCAAAAAACCTGTTATGCTTCCCTGTAGTCGCTGAAATATCTTCTTTTTAAAGTCCATGTACAAATATTTCTTCAATCTGTATTTCTTTGACTTTTCAAATAAATTGTTTTTACACAACGTTATTGCTTTAAACAATGATATTGTGACTGCAGGTATTTGTCCAAGCAGGAATAATAGACCTATAACTACAAGGAGAGCCATTTAAAGTCAGGGATATATCAAATAATTATGAAAAATATCACAGTACTAAAATATGCAATGTAAATTATGTGATAAAGAGGAGTCTGTTTTGGGGGATTAAGAACTCAAGGTCTTTCTAAAATATATATTCCATTGTGTGAGACTGAAATGTTAATGGTTAATGACTCAAAACAATTGCCCGTTTGTGGCTGCTGCTGTCTGTTTCCAAATTCCAATCTGTCCCACCTGAGTCTTTAGTGCATTAACAAGACACACAGCAACACAAACTGACATCTAAAACTAAGACTTTCTCCAAAACTTTCTCTTGTTTTTGGCTTTTTCGCTCCTCATTCAAATCAGGCTTTCAGGTGAGTATGTCTGCTTATGAAAACCTAAAGGAGCCAATACAGGGAAAAGTAACAACTAATCCAAAATTATTACCTCTAAGGTTTCAGTACTTAGTGTAAATGAATCATATTTTATGTATAGCAAGTTTTGACTTTCATACCAAGGCAAATAAAATACAAGACATCTTAAAGCTCACCAAGCCCATAATGTTAGCATTTGTTGTACATTTGATATATTTCTGGATAATCATCCTTTGTGATTTGACAAAATGTTAGCTAAATTTGCTAATGAATCATTTCTGATTTTGGTCATTATTACTTCATCTTTCTAATCTACCATTCTGCAGGTATCTTGAAGGACTTTCATCAAAAACAAACTGTAGGTATCTGTAGTCATTCAAGAAATACATAGTGGAATCACATTAAAACATCTTATTTCTGTCCACTCACTATAAAGAAAAATTGAACCATTATCTTAGGCATAGACATCTAGATAAGAGATACACAAAATGAGGCAAGTGAGTCATACATTTTTTCTCTCTTCTGTTTGTTTAGGGTTTTTCTTATCAACATCAACATCCATTTATTTGTTCTGTGAAATAATTTGTGAAATGTAATATTTACCTGTGAGAGAACAGGCTCAGGACTATGACTTTTACAAAAGTTAGACACTTTCTGCCCTCTTTTTTTTCGCTTGGGCTGCAGCAGAATGGAGACTAAGAGCACTAATCATGGGATTCATATTAAGGAAACACAAATAAATATGTTGAGATTGCTGCTAGGACCTTTCTGCTCTGATCTGATTTAGTTGCAAAAGAGTTCAAAGGAAGATGTGTGCTTCAAATAGCTATTATATTTTTATATTTGTTTGTCTAAACCATGACATAGCTAGAGAAATCAATGTAATTTTCTGCTAATTTTTTCAGAAGTATCATCATTATTAAATATCAGTGAAAATTTTTGAAGGCGTTATTTTTAGAATATGTTTTTTTATGCATGTGTTCCATATTTATTATTAGTTGGTTGGGGGTTTTTACATTACAAGTTTCACAAAGAATCATTTCATAATTTCATCATAATTTCAGGCAATATACACAAACAGTCTGAAACATAAGCTAAAAAGGCTTTATTACATCTTGCTTAAGTAAGAAAAAGCTTCTGGAGAAGGTAGACTACCATTTTACACTTATAACCCAGAAGTATGCTAGTAAACTTTGCATTGGTCTGCCTCAACAGGAAACATCAGGACATGATTCTAGGAATGCCTGAAGTGAGCTGTACTCAGGCTACACCTCACTATCATTTATTATTAAAATAATTTATCTCATATCCTTATGTTATTCCTTCTATTCCACTAAAGGTTTATTTCCAAGTATTGTTCTTCAATTTTTTTTTTTTGTCTGCTGCATTTTGATTTAGATTGGTAATTTTTAAATTTTTTTACAAAGTTCTATAAGAAAAAAAATTAAGCAGAGTTACCTGAAGTTTTTGCCTGTTAATGAGCTAAATTTTACATAAATTCAAAGAATTAACATCAAATTAGGAATAGAGTCATGCCAATGGCTCCTCTGTAATAGGCTGAGAAAATGGTCCTTTTAAGGATGCCTTATCTTACCTTAACATGCTTAGAATCTTAACTTTCTTCCAATGGCTAGAGAGAGAAGTACATGATGGCTATGTTAATGCTAACATTGGTAACATGAATTCACCTTTATTTCTTTGGAAAAATAAAATCTTCATATCAGAGATTTTCTTTTATATTATTTATTCCTTCTAGTCTAGTCCATAATTTCAATCAGCCTCTAAATCAGGAGTAGTTTCAGTATTGCCTAGACCCAGGGAATATATATTTTAGACTGAAGAAACTCTCTATACATACCTTTAATCTTTGTTTCATCCTAGTTTTTTGGAGTAAGCTAAAAAAAAAAACCCTAAATAATTTTAAATCATTATATGTGGTTAATTTTCTTTTACATTCACAATTCTTGAAACAACTTTAAAGCAGTTAAGTCAGATATTACACACATTTTATTTTGGTAACTGTAACTTTAACAGTACTTCTAAATTAATCAAGAGTTTAGGTGCTCTGGGGATGAATAAATAGCTAAGTGAGGCTGATAATATATTGCAATGTTATACAACCCAGAGAGAATTGAAGACTCCTGCATTGATTATCTGTTGTTTCAAAACATCTTATCTTCTCCCCCTCCTCTAATTCAAATTGGGTATTTGCTTATGCATGGCATGGCCAGTGTTATGGGAAGGTGTTGCTTACTTCAGAGCTTAATTTCCTGGCTAGAAGAACGCAACAGAAACACTCCAGTTTACAATTGCTTGAAAGTAGAGTAAACATATTCACTGTAACAAAATGTACAGTGAAAATAGGCAATTAAACAAAAAACCTACCCTCCACTTCGAAAAAAAAAAAAAAAAGATTAGGAAATCTTGCCCTATAATATTTATTTACATAGAATCACAATTAGACCAGAATGAGTGGAGTTAATTTTTAGATGTTTTGATTTGTTTTACACATATTTAACTGTGTGGATGATGGGGGAAAAATATCATGACCTTAGTTACTTGCAGATTTTTGTTTGTCTAAAAAAGTTACATGTAATGATTTTTCCTTTTATTTGTTTGGAATTATATACCAGTGCAAGAAAACTGTTACTTACCTTTACAGTCAAGCTACTTTAACAACTAAATTATCACACTGAGAAGTAGGAACTAGTTAAGGAATTTTGTTACTCAGAAAATTTCTGTAAATGGAAATATGAAGATTGAAGGCATCTGTCATTCCAACAGGTTATTTCTCTTCATATCAGTGCATGAAAAAGCACGTGGACTCTAAGCTCAGTTTTTCAGACTGAAGTGGACATCAGACCAAATAACTTTTCTCACTCTCTGTAGAAGAGGCACATGATACAGTAGATATTATGACAATTTTTTTTCAATTTTTCTTTTCTCTCCTAACAAATCAATGCAGTTACTACAAGATATAGATAACTAATCTGAGGTGAAGTATTAGTTTCCTCTTCTAACTATATTGATTGCTGTAATAACGGTCCTTGAAATTTGTATATTTCAATCTGTATAACTTTTGCAATGTCCCCAAATGATCTTTTACTCATGTAAATATTTGCAGGTTTTGGTTTAGTTTTTCTCGAAACAAATAAACTTAAATTGACAATAATTTTTTCTCTTCTCACCATTTTTTTTTTTTTTTTTTTTATTTCTCACTCTTCTCTCCTCTGTGTGGTCTTTTGCCTTTTCTTAAGCCTGTTTTCCCCAGGGGTCACTCCTTTGGCTTTGGGGCCCAGCCATGTCCCTCAATGGGTCCTACACAGAGCAGCTCCAGCACTTTGCACAGAGGCCCCATCCAGCTGATACAAGTATAAACATGTAAAGTGTACAAAACACATAGAATATATTGTTCTGTGCATGAAGTGTAGAGTAAAAGATATGTATGTGCTTGTGTGTGTGTGTGTGTGTGTGTACATGAGAAAGGTAGGAAGGTGGCTGGCTCGAAGTTGCTACTATCAAACTCTATACTTAAATTTATAATGAATGTTAATTTGAAAAACAAACCAAAGCAAACCGAAACCAAACAATCATATTCCAAGTAAAAGTTCTGGCCCAAATTTATAGATACTGTATTTGCTTCAATTTCACTACCTCAATTTCACTACTTAAGAGCAAGGCAAATAATGTTGAGCAGAAGGACAAAGTATGTGGTTTGATATAAAAACAAAAAGAAATAAACACAAATAGAAAGGAGTTGTCCTTTATGAATTTTACAGAAAAGGTATATTCAGAGTGCCATCTAAATCCAAATCCATCAAAGGGAAGATGACATAAAGTCCTGTAATTAAGTGGGATTGTGTTAATGCTTAATGCTTTGTCTGAGAGTATCATAAACATTTCATGCCTATGAAAATTTGACTCTTCAATACCATCAGTGTCAGAAAGCCAGAATTGTTTGTGTTTGAGTTGATTTCAGGTAAGTAATTTTTGTCATTTATAAAGTTTTGACTGACCTAATTATTCAGGGATTTTTGGTTTTACCTGTTTGTTGTGGGTGGTTTGATTTTTTGCCAAGCTTTTCTCTCAGGTAAGAAGTATCTAAAACTACATAGTTTACCTTTAAAAACCAAAATATTGACAAAGCATAAATAAGTGAAATTTGTGCATTATTGTATAATTTTATATTGTATAGTCTTGATTCAAAGCCTATCACAATCAAAGGAAAGAATCTAATTATCTTCAAGTGAATTTGAGAGAATGCTTATATGTGATTGCAGCAGGTTGCCTCTTGTCAGCAACCATTAACTGTGAATGTTGTCTCCTGTGAACATCAGACAACTGAGACTTTTATTATAACCGAGTTGGAAAAAATTACTCCAAGCTTCTTCAAAGGAGTAGAGCTTCCTTGCCCTGATTATTTTCCCAGAAAACATTTACTTAATTTTTTGCAGCCTAACCTGGAGAAATTGATATCTCCATCTTTGAAAACATCACGCTCAGAAACGCCAAGAAATATTTTAATATAATAAATCCCTTAAAAGGAGTTATATTAAAAATAATTCATTCATGTTTAACCTTGGTACTGAAATATCATGTGGAAGAATACCACATGCAAATAAAAAAAATTCTCTTAGATCTCAATCCTTAAATCAAAACTGATTAGTCATTAACATATATATTAGTTAACTATATATGCCATTGACAATTTTGAATGACTGGATCAATTTCTCGAAACCAAATGCCTAAGAGAAACTGAATTTTGAGGACAGACTTTCAATGATTTTCAATGCTATCTGATGTTAACATTCCCCTAACATGAGAGGCCATCTTAGCTAAATATTAAAAATAATTACTTAAAACAGTATAATGTCTTAAATTTTAATATATGATTTAATTTTATTCAAAACCTTTTTCAAATATATTATACTTATGAATGTTTTCCCATATATCTCCCTCACAACCACTTTTCTCATTGTCCAACAAACTTCCCTCTTTCTGCTTTTCCAGATAATAGTTAGTAAAAACATTGTGCAAGGTTTAGTACATTCCTTATCCTGGAAAAGGAGAAGAGGACACATAGAAAGGTACTAAATGGCTCAATGTTGTTTATGAGGAAAATCTTATAATTGTTTTAGTGCAAGCAATATATGATTAAAACTTTGATTAAGAAAGAATATTTCAATTAATCTGATCCTATACATGCTATGCAGCATCTGATCACTGGGGAATAAAGCTCTTTTGATATTAGAGGTAAAATTTCAAAGCTATGCTAAGATGTTTTACTCCCATTGATGCTGACAGAACTTGCCTGACCAGCGTCATACAAAATTCACCCTATTAATTAAGAAACAACACTTCATAAATGCTGCCTACATCTTAAGATGTCCCAGAGTAAGAATGTTTCTATAGAGTCATTTTTGTAGTGTACTGGGTCTCCTACAAGTTTTTCCTTTGACAGTACTTGTAATTTGAAAGAAAGTGAGTGCCCTTAAAAGTGCAAATGGGTCAATCCAGTAATTCTGCATGAAAGAAACAGTTTTTTAAACAAATATCTTTGAACAGAGGAAAAAAAAATCTTGAATGCATATTATGGATGTGTAGAATCTCAATGCAATAAATTATAAGTATATTTTATCCTTTAGGTGCCCATTTTCAACTAAAATTTATAGCAAAACACCACTTAGAAAGACAATTGTGTGGGCAGCTGTTAGAATGCGTGGTAAACACACTGGCACATAAAATGGTGCATAAAAACACATTGTCTTTTCACATGCAGAAGCTTCTCTTTCAACTCTACAGGTAACGTTGAGTAACTTTGCCCAGCCCTGGAACACTGGTGTATATACAGTGTTGTGTCACCATCACTTTTCCCCTAAGTATTTTATATGAATCTTCCTCCAATAGCAACATGGCAGTTTCCTGCCCCTCATGCCTCTCCCCCCCCTCTCCAAAGAAAACAAAACCAAAAACAAACCAGGCAAGCAAACAAGTAGACAAACCAAGTCAAGAGATTCATTCAGACTGGTCTGCTGCACACATACTTTAAGGCAATGCCATTGGTTTACAGTTGCAAAATAAAAAAAAAAAAAAAAACATCTTTTTCTCTAAATAGAAACATGAGATTTTTCTCTGCTTTAATAAAGAGACATGCAAAATAAGCTCTAACATATGACTTCATCTCCTTACCCAACCAGGAGCACACTGACTCTAGATTGACTTTAGATTGTTGCTGTTTTTCTACACAGGGCCAGGTCATTGGCAGTGCACAGGTGAATCAGTGAGTCAGGGTGGATCCAAGGAATTGAATCCTCATTTGTAGATTAGTTGTGTTAGCTGCAATGTCCACATATAGATTCTATCAGTACAACTCCAATATTTTAAGTAGACCTACATATCTTTAAATTTGGCTAAACTTTGTGCACGATGTGATAATGGTACATCTATACACTTCATCTCAGCAGTTGTTATCAGCTATGAAAATGAGCAGGAGATACCTTCAATACAGACCTACAAACTCCTTTCATTGTTACACTGATAAATTTTTAACTTTCCACTGGAACCCCAATTACACAGTCACAGGACATTGTAGTTGTGGTAAAACTGCAAAATTATTTTCAGAATTCACCTAATTTCTAGGTTTTTTGAGACTTTTCTGGATCACCATGAAAGGACCAAAGGATGTTTTCTTTAATGGAATAGCTACACCAGTAAAAGTTCTGTAAAAAATTAAGAATATTGTAATTAAATATTACTTCCATGTGTTTATTCCCAAGTTGCACCTTCTCTGGAGACAACAGGCATAGATTTCTGTCTCAAACACCACCATCACCTAATTTTCCCAGGAAACCAGTCTGATTTTTATTCTTCTTCTTTCTGTAACCACTTAAAAAAGAATGATAAATATTTGTGTCTTCCAGTGACAAAGCAGTGAACACTGAAGTTCCTTTCTTAAGGTTTGGAGTCTTTTAATATGTATGTATTTTGGTTTCACTGGATCTTTCAAGGCAGTTTAAACATCAAGTGTGCTTTTCTTCTTCTAGTTTTATTAGGATGCCAGAGTTTACTTTGCTGTGCCCTGGGCATGCCTATTTATTCATGGATTCAGTAAGTGAAAGATCCTGTGTGCAATAACACAATCTATCTGAACAGTAATTAGTGTTGTGATATGTGGTGGAGTAAGTAACTCTAAGTAACTCATCCACTCTGTAACTATTAAAACAGCATTAGAAACTTCTAGCATTGCACTGTACATTTGCTCCTGTTTCTTCTGAAATTGGGCCTGGATTTGTTTTCCATTGTATTTGGGCTCCCACTAGTCAGTTCCTGTTAAAGTATAAAGGAAAGAAAAGGAAAACAAGATAAATTGGTTTTTTCATCTCTCCTTTTTGAACTGATTTATGATTTTTTCCTAGGAATGTAAATCCATTTGTGATAAAAGTTCAAAAATTCCTGTTGCAGCTTCTTTGGTAAGCAACCAAGTCTTTCTGTGAGTCTTAAATCCCATGTTTTCCAGCATCCAGTTTTTAATGTAAATGTTTAGAGATTCTAATTGTAGAATAATGCATTGAGAAAAGTAGGATCAAGAGAACATCTACCATAATCATTTGAGGCAAATTAAGAAATGAGACATCTGGAGGAAAATCCATGTAATGTTATTATGATTATTATTTTAAAGATTTTTATAATAATGCCTATATTTCTTTGGAATTCTAACAATAATGTCAAGCACTTAAAATGTAAAATTATATAAGAAGGTAAATTACATTGCTATGAAAACGTAAATTGTATTGCAGGTCACATGAGGAAATTTAGAGAGTAGAAAATGAGAGAAATGGAGAGAAGTAATGAAGAGGGAAGGACAGCAGATGTAAAAAACTAATGCAAGCTTTAATAGACAGAAAAGAGTGGAAGTTTTCTGTGGAAGCTTAAGGAAAAATAAAAGCCAAAACATATGATAAAGACGAGGCAACAGAAAGGAATGAGGAGTAAGGGGCTATTTAAGAAGTTATGTCATTTCTCTATTTCATGACAAAGTATCATTCTTAGTACATATTAATTGGTATGATCTTCAATATTTTTCCAATCTTTTTTTCTTTCCACTTTTTTGCTTTTTTTCCCCCTTAATTGTTCATTTCTACTCTGCACTTTCTTTCCTCATTGTTTATTTGCCTTATATTTCAGTTGCATATTCACCCTCTTGCTACCAACTCAGTGATCATTCTAGAAGTGTAAAGACACTAAAGAGTAGAACTTTGCTATTATTTATGTTGAAAAAACAGACTGCAGTGAAAACATTTAAATTATATGACGAAACCAATATTTAACATTATCATAAAAATGGCAGACTGAGATTTAGCCAAGATCATGCTTTTTGCAATACCTCTAGGGACAGTTTCAAATACAGTTGCATTTGTCATAAATGGAATGATTTTAATGAATATATGTGCAATGAGACAATTTTTAAACAAAATCTCTCATTTTCCATTTAGTTTAATTTCTTCAATCTTTTGGTGCTTTGAAATGAAGCTCCTCTGGACATTGTGTGTTTTATGTCATATAGAGGCATTAAAAAGAGTTACTGAGTATTTTCAAACTTAAAACTCCTTTATGTTTGCATGGCAATTTCCAATCTTGAACTGAATTTGGTGTAATATGGCACTCATAGTCAAAACTTAGAGTTTTAGTGTCCCCAGAAATCGCTTTCATATTTTAGAATCCAGTGAGTTTTCTCCCTGAGTGACATTAAACCGATGACACATTGTCTGAAAGTGAATCCACACTATGACCTTGTCCTTCACATTTGTGTTTTTGCTACCTGTTTAGATTATCAGTGCAGTCTGAATGCTATTACTAATATCAATTAATTCAGGTCAAAAGCATAACAGCAGGAAAAAGAGATCAGCCAGTTACCATATGAAAACCCCAGACGCTGGGGCACCTTATGGTATGTGCAAACAATTCACTATACAATTTCTGGAGAGAGGAAACTGGCATACTGTTGAATGCTGTTTTCCTTTGGGTAAAATTTTAATTAAAAAAGCAGCATGGATACAGGTTTTTGATCTTCACTATTCAAATAGCTGAGATAGCTGTTTGAATTTTAAAATCTTATAAAGTATTTCATTAAAAAAAGACTTCTTTTATTTTAGCCTTAAAACTGTGTTTATAAGATGATGGACCCGAATTTATGAGTCAAGTTAAGCCTGAAGTACATCCCAAGAAAACTTAAGAAGGGACAGTGAAAATTTGCAATTAGTCTTCCTAGGTAAAGCTTTAAAACCCTCCCAGAGAATATGCTGAGTTAACTGGAAGGGACCCACAAGGATCAGTAAGTCCAGCTCTTGGCCCTGCACAGGACGTCCCCAAGAGTCACATCATGTGCCTCAGAGCATTGTCCAACTGTTTCTTGAGCTCTGTCAGGCTTGGTGCTGGGACCACTTCCCTGGGGAGCCTGTTCCAGTGCCCAAACACCTTTTTCCAATATCTTACCTAAACCTCCCATAATAGAGCTTCAGGCCATTCCCTCGGGTCCTGTCAGTGATCCCCACAGAGCAGAGATCAGTGCCTGCCCCTCCTCTTCCCCTCACAAGGAAGCTGTAACTGCAGGGAGGTCTCCCTTCAGCTTCCTCCAGGCTGAACAGACCAAGTGACCTCAGCTGCTCCTCGTACTGCTCCCCCTCCAGTCCCTTCCTCATTTTCATTGCCCTCCTCTGCACACTCTCATAACTTCATATCTTTCGTATATAGTGCTGACCAAAACTGCACACAGTGTTCAAGGTGAATACTGTTCTCATGTCTGAGGCACAAGGAAAGGTAACTCGTGTCATGCACACCTGCTCTAAGTCACAAAGGCCAAGGATGTCCAGAGTCCTGCAATGTGACACTCACCTGAGCCTTGATAGACACTCTCCAGTCTTTTCAAGAAGGCATGCAGCTGGATACTCCTATATCCACATACCTGGATCATGAAATGGAAACAGGGAGGAAAGGTCATGGAGGAGCCTCGTGTCCAACTTTTAAGCTGTATTTCTGTGTAAGCAATTCTGCACGACCTTTTACCATACTTCTGCTCTGCATTCTAGGGGGATCAATTTTGTATTCATATAATATATTTGTGTAAATAGAGTTCCATCAAGATATGCTGTAGCCAAGGGTGAATGTTAAAAAGAAAAATATACATTTTCTGTAAAGATTATTTTTCCTTTCTCAGTTTAATATGGTTACTAGGGGCATATGAACACTAAATTGACATCCTTTCAGTTTGTGAGGCACTAGGCATTTCTGGAATGGGTAAAAGCTTTGTTAATTCTGATTTCTAAAGCCTGAGGGTATAGAAGCTAAAAGGATTTCTTTTTTTCTTTTTATTTTTTTTATTTTCAAACCAAACAGCAATTTGTGCTTACCTTTGGATATATGAAGATGTGATGTCTGCTTATTACCCACAGAAATGTGAATACAAAACTGGAAGAGTTGCAGTAGTAAAGGTCAAGCATTTTAAAAAGTCAATATAACAAGAGCTAATACAAGGAAAAAGGAACATCTTACCTTCCTACTTCTAACAGATGATAACAGCAAAATCAGAAATATCCATGAGATATATATAAAGAAAAGTTTAACTTGACAAAATTTGCAACTCACAATTTCCAAAACATTTTTTTACTTGAATTACACTTAGGATGGATTATTTGTATTTATTATTGACATTTAAATTTAGCTTCTTATTTCTGAATCAGTCATGTATGAAACATTTATAGGAGTCAGAGTTAGAAGCATGTGAGTGGGAAAGTTATTTCAGTGTCTAAATCTATAGTGAAATTTCAGCTACAGAGGGAACACCTCTGAAACCCTGTGCATGTTTGAGTTTTTGTCCCAGATATGCCTTGGCTCCATGTTAGAATCTATCTGATCACTGTTTCAGTTCCTATGTTTTTATAGAAACAAGTGTGAAATGCATGAATTGGAAGGTAGCTTGGAGGGACCAGGGCTCTCACCTGGACACTTAGTGGATCAGCGTATCAAGTCACATCCTCACATTATTGACATCAGCTGCAGATCACAAGTATCATTTTGACATACCTCATAATAAACTTCTGGAGGTACCTATCTCTCTCTCCATTGATGATAAATTCATAGAATTATAGAATCATTTATGCTGGAAAAGACCCTGAGGAAATCAAGTTGAACTGACACCTCCACCATAACAACAAGTCCCGAAGTGCCACTGGAACTTGTCTTTTAAGTACCTCCAGGAATGAGGATGCAATAGCATCCCTGGGCAGCCCGTACCAATGCTTGACAACTGTTTCAGTGAAGAAATTTTTCCTAATATCCAATCTAAACTTCCCCTGGCACAAATGAGGGCCCCTTCCTCTTACTGATCTCTTCTTACTTGGGAAAAGAAACTGACCCTCAACTCACTACAAACTCCTTTCAGTTAGTTGTAAAAAGCAGTAAGGTCTCTCAGCCTCCTTTTCTCCAGGATAAACAACCTCAGATCCCTCTGCTGCTCCTCATATGACTTTTCTCAAGAGCCTTCACTAGCTGTGAATTCCATCTATAGTTAGTTCTGATTCAGAGGTCTACAAAAGGTAATAAAATATCCCTTGAAATTTCTAGATATCTTTCCTAACTGCCATGTGTCTTTTATCATCTAAAAGTCTTATACAGCTGTTGGAAGTCAAGTGGAAATGTAAAAACAGATATCTAAAATCACATTACAAACAAAAGGTAAGGAATCTAGAAATCAGTTGCTCCATATTGATAAATAGTCTGTTTTGAGATAGTTGAGATAGGCTCCCATTTGATAATTACACCTCCTGCAGAGTAAGAGTATGGTACAGATATATGTTATGGTGGATTACACACCATGCAGATAATATATTTACGTATTATAGGTATAGGTATAGGTATACATATATATAGGTGTATATACATATATATACACACACATATATATGTATATATACATATATATATATGTACATATATATGTACATATGTATATATATGTACATATGTGTGTATATATATGTATAGGTATACATCAACATTTTATAGATGTAAGTACAGCCAAGGATTTTAGCTAATGCATGTTTTTCAAACTCTTATCTGTGACATGGTTGCAATTACGGAATTATAGTATTAATATATATTTCATTCTCTTAATGAAGTTATGTTACATATTTGGTACCACTAAGAGGTGTTTTGGTTACCTCTGTACCATGGGCTTCATGTCTTTTTATGACATACAGAAAACAAAACTGCACCAGTAACTGTGGCAGAGTAGGTCAAAATAGAGTCTTTCTGAAACCTGTAGTATTTCCTTATGGCTGGAATTTACAGAATCAAGTTTTCAGGAAAGCATAAAACTTAAAATTTCATCTTGTAGACATGGCTGAGTGTCCAGTCAAGTGTCTCTTACATGTTCAGCTTATTGTGTTCTGTATCCATCCATCCCTTTTCTGAAGACAACTGTCAAAAAGGAAAGATTTAATGTCTTTATACGTCATTCATACTTGAAGAAAATGATTCCTCTGTATTCCTCACCAATCCAATATATTACCTTGCCTCTTGCATTTGATATTCTTTTCAGAACCTATGCCTAAATATTCTCTGTAACAGTTCATAGTTCCTTGTATTCTGTAAATACTGTCCTAAATTAAAAACTTTCTATACAAATGTTTGTTTTCTCAAAAAGAGTGGAAGATACTAAGCTTACCACAATCCCTTCTGTATGACTATCTTGTTAGTTACATATCTTGAATACAATATATTTCAATTTAAAAAATCGATTTTGTGAGAGATTTTTATATTTAATGACTCACCTCAAGAAAATCTAAAATATGGAAAATATTGTTAATTTAGGGAAACTATTTGATAATGTAAGCAAAATAAACTCCTACACCCAGAATGTGGGTTTGTTGCATATTGGAAGTGTTACTAATGTTATTATCATCTATTGAATGGCTATTGTAATAGAAAAAATATATTTATGGATAATTCACATGTATAGGCTTATATATAATCATCTATATTTAAAAAAATGGGATTTTTAAGTTTTTCTAGTTTGTGAGTTTTGAGAGAGACTTGCAATTTAGAGTTTTTGAAGGGCGCTTGTTTGGGTTTTAAAAAATATTAAGCAGTAATTTTCTTTGTGATATTTTCATGTGAAACCTTGATAAATAATTTTCCTTGGAGAAATTCTGTTGTTTTAAAGAATGGCTTTAACAGAATTATTTCTAATAGAGAGCAATTCACACAATCTTCTCACATTACATGCCTCCACTAACCGATAGACGAAAAGTACCTGCAACATTTTATCTAAAATAATTCTCTGATAATAAAAGTGAAAGGCGCTTTTGTGCAGTTGTAAGATGTTTAGTGTGAGAAGATAGACATACCAAGTAGAGGATTTTAAACGTATTTTTGGAATTCCATAAGCATGCCTTCTGATTTAATTTTCTGGCCATTACATAAAAATTGTTTCCCAGTATGGAATACTCGGCAGATATCCACTGTTACTCTTTTGGGTAGTGCTGTTAAAAAAAGCTTTTACTCTGATAGAAACTGTACCTAGTCAGAATTTTGTTTATATAAATTATAAACTAAGCATACAGATTTATGTTTTGTGTGACCCTTTTAACTCTCTGTACTTGCTGTTAAGTTGTATATTTTTCCGTAGGAGCACTGTAACTCATAACAAAATGACTAACGCTGAAAACCCAGTTAAGTCTCAAAAATAGGCATTAGTTTTGAGGCCTGGCACTCCTTTTGGGAAATCAAAGTTTTTATTGCCAGATAAATTAGTGCTTCAAAAGTATGAATACAGATGCTGTTTGCAAATTTGTCAAAATCTGTCTTCTAGCAGAAAAAATTTATACTGTATATAGTAATGGAAAACAGAAAACTGCATATTTCACTAAATTGCAGCTGTGTATGGAAGATTTATATGGTTGTTTTGTGTCAGAGAAACATATAGGTCTGTCAGTATTCACTTCAGTATTCCACACAGGACTCTGGAATTCTTATTTTAAAGTTATTTTATACTTTTTAATAGAATAAATAAATTATAGCACTTTTTGCTGAGAGAGTCATACATAATAACTATGTTTATCAATGTTTTATTGCAGAAGATGACTGTAGTAATTGTGTTATTCTCACTGCAAGCTTGACAGACCATATCTAAGAATTTCAGTTTGCAACCCATTTTCATAATTCCTAAGTGTCCACTCAGTGCAGTATTAAATGTTTTAGAGGAACTGTATATCATCCTAGGTGGGCAATCCTGGAAGAAATGCCTAGACTAAGTGACAAAGTAACAGTTTTATTTTTATTATAATCAAGTTCATTCATTAGAGATTGAATATTCTCAAATAGGAGAAAGCTGAACCCAGACGGCAAGGTTCTTTTTGTTTGCATGCCTTTATGCCTTTACATAATGNTTTTTTTTTTTTTTTTGTTCCCATACTGTCAATTCCCTTACAGCAACCAGCCTTCAAAACAAGAGCTAACATTTTTTCTGCCGTTGTGAAGTATTGGATCCAATTACTCCCAGCAACAAAAAAAAACAGAGTTCATTTTAATAGGATTTGTAGTAAAACAAGGCATATAAAAATCAGATGCATAGGCAAAGAATTTTTCATCTTTAATCATTAAGCTACCAGTACAAATTGAGCCCTGCAGTTATTTCATTCCCAAAGGAGAACAGAGATTTAAAGAATTCAGAGGATTAAATATTTGTGTTTGAGTGAACATGCTAAGTGTTTTTGTGGCTGGTATCATTAAAACTGTATTTCAACACTTTATTTCAAATGCATAAAATACACATTCACTCTAAATGATAGCTTGAAACTCTTACTCGATCTGGGGCATTGAGGTCACCTGTGTTATATCACCATCCTTCCCACAGATGCTCCCATTTGTCTGGTTACTAACATATTGTTAGTAACATATTGTTACTCTTTGTCAATATAGACAATTTAAATTTAGCATTTTTTCCTCAATAGCAAAGAGCTACATACTATAATCTATTAATTCTAAGACAAAAAAAAGAGTTATACGTTGCCAGACAAATGTTGGTTCTTCCTTTGAATTCCTGAAAATCAAAATATGTTCTACCCAAATTATTCTCAGTATTTGTCAAATGCCACTGCCTTGCTTTCTCATGAGAGTATGAATATGGAAAAGATGAAATCTTTATCACATTACTGTTGAAAAAAACTAAGAAATTGATAGCAAGAAAATAAAATATATAACCATTGTGAATGATATTAGTGAGAACTTTTTAAGTACAAGGCACCCATTTGCAATAGGCATATCAATGTCCTACACATAGAGTTTAACATATCTTACAGAATAAATGCTTAATGACAATGAATGCCCAATTTTTTTTTTCTGTATAGTTAGTATATTTCTGCATGCAGCAAAGATATACCAGGGTCTAAAATAGGTTGCTGGCTTCCCAGATAGCTATAACACCTAGTGGTCTGCTAATCTAATGTTTTAGTTTATGTGAAAGCGTGTTTTTTAAGTTCAAACTCTTTTTCCTCATGAGTCTTTAAGCTACTACTGTGGCCCATATTACACCTCTAGCTACATAGGAAGTGTGAAAAAAATCATAATTTTCATGATCTTGCTTCATGCCTTTTATTAAGACAATGATTTAGGTAAAGAAGTTAGGAAACACTTCCCATTATAATATATATGCAAATAACCCTCTTGTATACAACATATTTATATGGTCTTCTCAAAAGCCTGGAGTGTAGAGTAGACTATATGTGATGTCTGTATCTAAATAAATGACTGTAACATTTTTGAGGGTAATTCATCCCATTATAAAGCAGCCATTTACAAGCAGAGAAATGAATAATGCCTTGACATTGCCAATTCTACCCAAAGATTATAAAGGCAATCAGGATCTGTCAGGATATATATCCCAGTGATATTACTAAACTAAATGTTGTGCATAGTCTATATATTCATAATTGCCTTGCTCTGACATCCAAGGTTGCCTATTCAGGGTTCCACGAGCACTTCAGCTGTTCAGTTTTCCAGTGTCCACAGTCCTATTTGGTGTTTTGAACATGAAAATCTAAGACCTTACTAAACAATATCTGTTATTCTTTAAATTCCAGTTCAAATATAATCTTTAAAAACTGCTTTGGAAAATATTCCCCTAAATGTTCACAAACTGTCATCTCAGCCATTGTCTAGGTATCACAGACAAGAATCTCTAATTAGCAGATCTCTTGGAAAACTTTAATAATGCACACCTGCAGTGGTATAATCTTTGCATGAACAGAATGGAACTGATAGGGTTATCCCAATTCATGAGTATGAGTTTTGTATAAAGATATCCAGATGGACTGGAATATGTACATGTGTAGGAGGGCAAGTGCAGGGTGTGCCTGAGAGATAGAGAAAAGCTGCAGATGGTGTTTGACTGTTGAACTGAGAATATGTATCAGTAATTTATCTGGAAGATGAGGTAAACAGCACATTAATTAAATTTGCAGATGATACCAAATTGGAATGTGTTGCAAACACCATTGAGAAATGATTCAAAGCAAAGTGACCTAGAAACAGTTAGAAACATATGCAAAACTTTAAAAAGTGATATATAAGCTTGGGAATGAAAGTTCATGTATTGAAAAACAGAACTTAAATAGAGACAACTGAAAAACAATAATATTAAGACAATTTAAAGCATGATAATTGTCATTATATAACCAGTTTTCAATTTTCCAGTCGTCTCATCTCATCTCATTTGTGTCTCCTTTCTTCTCCTCTCTTGTCTTCTTTCTCTCTTTTTCATTTTGTTGTTGTTGTTGTTTTGGTTTGAGATTTTGTTTGTTTCTTTTTAATTTGTTTGCTTGATTTGGTTTAGTTTATTTTATTGGAGTTTTTTGTTTGGTCTGGTTATTTTTTTTGGTTTGTTGGTTTGGTTTTTTTTAGGTAGAGTTTCTGCAATATTTTTGTTGATGTATTAAAAGTGTGGTTTGTTTCAAGCAAGGAAAATTTGTATCACAACCAGAAAGACACTGTCCCAAATTTTTATTTCACTGACCCAAAAATCTACTGCTACGGGTATAAAAATCTTTGACATTGGATGAAAAATGTCATTATCTTAATGTCATTATCTTATAAGCAAAATAACTTATTTATAGTCTAAAAGTAAGATTGGGACCTCATCTTGCTAAGGCCTTGCTCCCTGCTACCATCACCTCTACTTCACAGGAAAGGGGGTCTTTTTCTTGCATTTGGCATAGCCATTGTAAATCTAATTAAACTCAGACAAGTTGTTCTCAGTTTGTATTTAGCTTTGAGGTTTTCCAATTCTGTTAAAGAATAAGTTAATAATTCTGTTAAAGAATAGTAAACTATTTTTTATTTCTTCCATCTGTACTGCTTAAGTAAAACATATCAACTCCCTCTAGAAACAGCATATTACCTTTGCCACTGTGATTACAATAACATTGTGACTAACAGTGAGTTAAATTATGACAGCAATTTAATTCCAGAATATCTAAAATTTGAAGAAACAAGGATCATTGCCTGTATTTATTACAGCCCTTATCCAGGAAGTGAGAACTCAATTGTACTTCCTGCTCTGACAGAGAGTTTGATTACTATTTATGGTCAAGTATGAAAATCAGGTTTAAAGGAAGTGTTAAAAACAAACAAGAATAAATTAGAATAAAGACACACAGGGAAGGAGGAGATGAGTTTATAGTTTACAGGTAATGTCTCTTTCCCTTTTTTTTCCAAATGCTTGCTTGTACCTACCAGAACTACCTTTACCCAGAACTCTGAGAATTGCTTTAAGCTCTTAAACGTTCTCCTTCCTGAAAACTAAATAAATTAATAGTTCTGGAAAGTGATATTAACATCCCTAGATAACTTGATTGCCAGGATACCTTTAACCTTTACTTCTTACCTTTATATTTCTAAGTTATGGCTAGGTGGTATATTTATCTATGTGACAATATTTGATATACATTACACTTGTGTTTCCAGCTGCATAGTAGCATCAGCTTAATAGTTGGATTACAAAGTACTCCAAATTAATTCAGTCTGTTGCTCATAGTTTCCAAAGGATGTAGCAGGTTTGGTCTTTTCAGGACAGGAGTAAGCAGAGGCCAGAAATCTTATTAAGAAACAGGTCAGCCATTTTGCAAGAGGACCCATAGCATCAGATGCTGTATGCATAAGGTATATTTAAAGCTTGAATAATAGATTGCCATGTCTGATTTTAAACAGGCATATGTCTTTTGTCATATGTCATAATTTTCTATAGAATTAACTTTCTTTGGTTTTCTTAATCAAAGTGAGAATCTGTTCAGATGTACCTTTTGTCCACTGCTGAGTATCCTGTCGTCACATTCGTTTTACAATCATCAGGAAATCCACAGCTTCCTGTATCATCAAGAAGGCACCTGCCTCTTTTTTGTTTTAATCTCCTTTCCAAAGAAAATATATTTGCTTTTACTTTGTCTGGTGAAGTTTACACATTAAACTCCTAAACCCATTGTTGTATACGGACAAAGAAATTTTGCAGAGTCTCGAGGTCCTCTTCTACAACTGACTACAAGAATACTCTTAAAATCCCAACCAAATGCCTGTACAAATGACACCTTGATCAAAAATTATAACAGAATATCTCAGTAACAAATCCTAAGATTTTTGAGAACCTGGCAAATGCTTAAAAGAGAAAAAAATCCCTGAATCATTGGCAAATGTTAAGACCAATATACTTGGGAAATATTTCTGAAGTACATTGACTGCAACCTCTTGAGTAGTGGGAAAGCATGTACCCACAGTTCAAAATGGTTGGATTGTTTCTGAGCAGGAAGAAAGAAAAAGATTTAGAATTCATTTTTTATTGATTTGTTTGCAGAATGCATATTGAGTTTTTCCTGTTACACATGCAGAACGACTCCACTTGCAAGAACAAGCAAGTCAACAGTCACATCAAGAGACCCATGTTTTCGTGTTTCATTGTTGAAGACTAAAATAAAATGTTCTGGTCATGGCTTTGAAGCCATTTATTATCCTTTACAGAACTTAATAGAACCCTGAGACAACTATAAATTATACATATATATTTGCCTTGAAGCCAAATAAAAGCATAAAAAAGCAAACATAGTGTAAATAAAAATGTAAATAATAAAAATGTAAAACTATATAATATTGTATAACTTAAAGCTTATACAAAATATAAACATTTTACAGGAGAATGTCATCCATTTGATCTTGATATTGTAAGGATCTAAGCAAAAAATTCTGGCAGACAAAGGGCAAGATTATAATGAAGGACTGAAAATAGGCAGAATACCCTGCCAAACAAACCAAAACCCAATATAATCAGCAATGGGAGAAGAGAAGGCCCTCCTGTTTTTGAGGGGAGCAGGAGCATTTGAATAAAACACTATACACTAGTGAAGACAACTGGAGAAGAAATAATATGCAATAATTTCAGCTGCAACTTGACTTAAAGAGCTCTGAAGGCTAATCAACTTCAGCTAAGTGAAATGTCAAGTACCACAGACATTAGTGTTAAATAAATGTAAACATTATCAGCTTTAAAGTACTGTATACTGAGATCTAATTTAAGAAGTCTTAAAGACTTAAGGTTCTGTGTTCATAATAGTGGTGGTTAGTAAGGTACAAAAAGTAACCAGTAACAAAGGTGTTACTGAGCAATTAATTTAGTAAAGTTTAAAGTTTAAAACTGTTCTGTTTTATCAATCTCATGGCATCATTATAAAGTCCTTATTTTCATATGTATATATATATATATACACACACATATTTATACACACACTTATTTAATGGAAATAATTTTTCCCCAATTGACTGAATATTTTTCTTTGAAAGACTTGGATTATTCACCTTGTATCCTTATACTACTGTTGTGCTCTCTTCCCTTTACTCTCATTGCATTTTCCCTGAAACTGCATTTAACATTAAGCAATAAAGCTTTGGTAAGAGTATTCTCAGTGTTCCTCTGGTTAGCCTTGAGCTTTCTGTGCCATGCAGAACGACCTTCTATTTTTGTGTGCATATGAAAGTTGTTTTGAACAGAGATAAAATCTAGGAAAGAAAAAGAGCAAAGATAATATTGCAGAGATATATGACTGGATCCAAATCTTTCTTTACTAAATGATTATCTGGTTTAAAATAACCATGAGATAAGTGCTGAAAACATAATCATTATCAGCAATTTATAATCACAAAAATAGCTTTGCTATCAGTTCAGTGAAATTATTTTAAATTATTTTCTTTTGAGCTGGTAATGTCTCATGAGTTTTCCACAGTGTTTGATGCTAAAAGTTTGCAAGTGAAATATTTTTTCCTGTAATAGACAAATAGACAATAGATTTTTATCAGATGAGATATTACACAGTGTTGAAAATAATAACAACAAAAAAGACTCAATAAATCAGATAGGTCATAATTTTTTTTTTCTTTCAGCATCACTGACTATAATGGAATGATCTGCTTTTAAAGGCCTTTAAGCTAATGGGTGGCCCAAAATGGTCCTAGATTTTTGTTGTGGTTTCTTTTTTTTGTCTTTTTCTGGTATTTGTTCTTGACTTTTTTTGAGATTTTTGGTTGGTTGTTGGTTTTTTTATTTTTTTAAAAAAATTTGCATACTTAGACCCTCTGCTGGTGACCTGAATGGAGCTGTGCCAATTTATATTAACAGTGTTGACACATATTTGGCTGTGGATTAAACTAATGCATTTTTCATCTCATACATCTGCCCCAGCCTGTTATCAGAGGCTGCTGTCCCTATGGCAAGGGCAGGTGAATGAAAACCTATTTCTTAATCAAGGCTAACCTGTTAAAGAGACTTGAATTCAGCATTAGCTTACCTTAATGTGACTGGTTGTGAGTTCAAGAAAATTCTGAGGATCAGTTTAGCTCTTCCTGTTCCTGTGGTGGCATCTTCCTCAAGTGGAATAGGCAGCTAGGGACTGCAGAGAGATTCAAATGTCAAATCTCAACATGCCGCAATTTTTTCTTTCTGACACGAAGTCTGGTGGAGACAGATTCAAATGTCCAATCTCAGTTTGCCACATTTTTTTTCTTTCTGACATGAAGTCTGCTTTAGGAGAAAATCTACGTGCAGCTGGTAGGGATGGATGATTACCCTATCTCACAGGTCTGCACTGTTCACGTGTCTAACCCTTCTTTGGGTTAGAGAGTAAACTGAGAAATAAAAACCAGAAAACCAAAATGAAAACCAACAAGAACAACCCCCCCGCCAAAGAACCAACAACACCCCCACAAAAATAAAAACCAAACAAAAAAACCCAACTAACCAACCAAAATAACCTCCAAAAGCCCCGCCAGAAAGCCAAGTCAACAAAACATGTCAACCCTGAGAAAGTATTAACACTCTGTTAAGAAGGAAGCTGAAAATGGAAGGGTACATCCCACTACTGTGACTTGAGCTATAAAAAGTTTAATATTTGATGAATCTTTAAAATGTTGTTCACTTACAAATTTTCATCCCTGTTTGATGCTATGTTAGGCATTCATTCTCCTACATAAACTGCACCGTGATATGCCAGCAGGTAAGAGATTCTTAAGCAGGTGAAATGTCTTTATTTTAAACAAAAATACGTATTTTCAAAAATAAAAGTAAGCAAATTAGGCACGGCAAATTGTTATAAACCCTTAAAAAAGGGGTTATTGTGTGAATTTCTCTTAATATCAACCTCATTAAAACTGACTGGTTTAGTCCTTAGAGTATTCTAAGTAAAACAGCAAATTATATGAGAATGTGAGAGGACTCCACATAATTCCCTAGGTAGTGAAAATACAGTTTCAATACTAAATTATCAAATATAGTGCAATGGAATTTTACCAATCTTTCCAAAACATTGTGTTGAGGGAGAAGAAAAAGCATGAGAAATACCCTCCTGACAGGTAGTGAAATGAAAAGCATTTGAAAAATGATGCTTTGAATGAAAGTGCCATTCCAGCCCTAGCCATAACACCACATTTCCAGCTCTACAGTCACTTGCTTCCTCGTGAATATTCCCCCCGCTTCGAACAAAAGTCCTTTATTATTCATTCAGCAACCTTCCCAGGTTGTTTGCTAAAACACAAAGAGGCATAAGGATTTTAAACAATAAATAAGTCACCTCAACACCACTTGGCTGTAGATTAAATACAGAGGTCACTGAAAGCAAAAACAAGATTCGACCTTCGCTATTTCAGCACACATTGAGCAGAGCAAGGCAGAGCAATGTGAGCAGGCAGCCTGAGCAAACAGCAGGAGGAGGTGTCTGTGCCACAGCCATCCATAGCTCTAGCAGAGCTGACTGCATATCTTCAAACTGAGTTTTACTAATCTGCTTCATTCCCTGTACTGGTGTAAGAGACTGTGAATTGGAATAACTGAAGAATGGAAGTAAAGTAGGGTTTCTTTTTTTTCTTGTTCTAAATGTCTTGGGGCAGTTTTTAGCTGGTAGAGATTTTTTTCCTACCATTCTTGCTCAACGCCTGAGTCACAGACAGCTAAGGACATAAATGTTACAAATAGTTTAACAAGCTGGAACTGTTTCTGTTATACCTATAAAATATCAGTTGTAAGTCTACCATCCAGAATACATTTTAAATAATTCATACACAACATATTACTGTATGTATTGTAAGTATTTTTTTTTAATATATTCCTGAAACGCAATACAGTTTGTTGAATTCTTTTTGTCTAACTTATTTTACTGTGTTTCAGAACACACAGTAAATGCTTCTCTTGATAATTGTACCTACACATGCAGAAAAACATTGACAACTTGTTTGAATGTTTATTCAAGACAGAGAACTTTCCTTTTGATTTGAAAGTCTGTAGTGGGTAAAATTGCCTGGCTGCCAGGTTTCCTGGCTTGCCAGAGAGCCAGAGTGGGGTCCCCTATAGGCTGCTGTGGGGACACTTGGTCTGGTATGGTCTTCCATGAACTGCAGGGGAAACTGATCCCGTGCCTGGAGCACCTTCTCCCCTCTTCTTTCACTTTGGTGCTTACAGGGCTGTTTTTCTCATCTTTTCTTGCTCTTCTCACTCACAGCTGCTGTGTATTTTTTATTCTTTCATAAATATGATATCACAGAGGAACCAGCAGCACTGCTGAACAGCTCAGCTTTGTGCAGTGTTGGGATGATCTCAGAGCCAACTGAAACAGGCTCTGAGGCTGGTGCACCTTCTGATCTCATAGAAGCCACTCTTGCAGCCCTCCTGCTACCAAAACTATAATGTAAACAACATCCTTTGTTGCTGTTCATTTTTATTACTTCTTTTACCTTGATTAATATCAAATTGAATTCCTCTCCTCTAATTTAAAAGAGTCTTCTTTATATATTCCTGTCATTGGTAACAATATTTATGTTTCCCTGCCTCATCCTTTCCTAATTTCCTTTTTTGTCAATGTCAAAACAACTAATTCTCATACAACAGCGATTGGCCAATATGTTACAAAGAAATTGTCATTGGGTAGCCTCACTCAGAAACAGGGGGGAAAAAAGGAAAAAAGAAAATGAAAATTTTTGATGACGGAATTGTACTTTTTTTTAATTGTAAGAGATTTAATGACATTGCACATTCTTGTTATTTATGATGCAATTTTGATTGCTTGGGGACAGCCAGATGTCATGAAACTTTAGAAATATTTTTCTCTTTCTATGGATTAGGGTTTGTCAATGTATCTTATCTGTTCTGTAGCAGCTGTCATGATTGGGAGCTACTGAATACACTTTTTTTTAAATGTCAAAGAATAAATAAATAATTGGTAACAAAAAGGGGATGAGCACATATAATATAACTAAATATCTCAAAACTTTGAGGTGCATCAAGTCACTTTGTCAGTTGTTTGCAATCATTCTCAAACAGGAAAACAAACTGATAGCAAAATTAAATCCCAGAAGGATGATAACCACTGAATTTACATCCACCCGTAAACACGATTCCACATATGTTTTCCCGGTATAAAATATGAATGAAGAATTCTTAAATTTATACAGCATGAGAATTACATCAACAGCAGGAAGGTTATAGAAGAAAAAAACAATGAAACAAGTTCAAATTTTGAGTGTTAAATGTCAAAAGACAGGCCATATGCAGCAGCTGTGTTTCGGTGAAAGGAAAGGATTCTCTTCAGAGACATCACAATGAATATTAGACATATTCTAAAACAGTATGTTTTACTATATGGCTAATATTCATTGTGATGTAGTTGTGTATCCTCTAATATAAGAAGACTGAAATAAAAAGAATAGAGAAATACAAAACATCAACATTTCTTTCACACAAATTAAAATATAAAGTTACTGGTTCCCTCCATCTTCAGTCATCAGTAAGGTAGATAATTAGCAGGTAGGCTTCTTCAGTACTCCAAAGATGTACTAATCCTAAACTAAAAAAAATAACCGTGTGGGATAAATTGTCCCTGAGGAGGGTCACTATATCTTCCATACAAATTGAAGTTGGCTGCACAGTTAGGCATCTAGTGCCTTAAGAAAGTAAGAAATTTATGTAAGAAGTGTAGAGATGAAAAAAGACCTATGGGAGATGCGTGTTCTTCTGAAGCAGAAGCTGGGTGTCAGACAGGGTAACAGGTATCTCAAATGTTACTGAACATATGTTTGGTCAACTGGCACTCACTTTGATTTTTTTTTCAGAGCAATTAATGCTGTTTCATTCAGCTGCACACTCTGCAGATGCATCTCATGCCATCTTCACGCAGTTGTCGAAAGCATGCACAAAGGGCTGACGGGGCAAGCGTATAGTTGTCTGAAATATCCTGCATGATTCCACCTGGCCTGGGACTGCTGACTGCTGGTTCAGAACTGAGGGAATGTCTCTATTTTTTTTTTTTCCCCCTCTTCTTCTTCTGTAAATACAGTTACATCTGAAATCCTAAAAAGTTTCAAATAATAGCAGTGCTCAGACAACTGTATGTAACTCTTGGAACTTTTAGGCTTACAGGGGTCACTGGACATGTGAATAAACTCTCTGTTAACTATAATGGCAGCTTAAAAACTTGGCTCAAAGGCAAACACCTACACTGAAACAACTGAATTTTAGGATCAACTGTTTGAAGAGGGATTTCCTCTTTATTTGGTTACCTAAATATTGGCATGGTTGGTGTAGGTTATAAAGCTGTAAGTTATTGAAGATAACTAACCCTATGTAACAGCCTTGCCATTTACAGGTTAGATAGGATCCTATAGGATGGCTCAAACAACAAAAAATAGTCTCTGTTCCAGCAATTCAATTCAGATCTGAACGCTGAGTAATACAGATGTCTTGACTTCCTTGCGGTCAGCATTTTCCATTAGCTTGTGAGAAGTTCTTGATAAATACTAATAACCTATAAAAGTACTTAGGAAACATATGTGTAATAAGATTCCCTGTAATTATCTTCTCTAAAAATGGGATTGAATAGACACACAAATCCTTGTTACCATTCCATGCACTTCAACAGCTGGATTTGTTTTCAGTGTTGTGTTTGTATTATTAAAAATTTAGAAGATCATTATATTGTTTACCTTTGTTGTTGTTGTCACTACAGTCTTGTGTGTAAATGTTTTGGGGTAATTCTGTCTTTTGAGCATCATAAACAGTAACAAATGCTTTTTGATTCACTTACAAATTATAAGAGAAGAGCCATGAAATTTTCCTAACCTTTTCTGCAGCTCAATAAATCACAAACAGACAAGAAAGTTAAGCACTGCTTCAGTGGAAAATCAGCAGACAGATGTAGCACACATTCCCCTCAAAATAATTCAGAACCTGTTCCAATTTATCAAATGCCTACTTTATCTGTCAAAACAATGTCCTTTCTCAAATAAAGGGCATTGTTTCTGCAGCAAGAAAAAGGTTCTGATGTATTGCTATCTGCAAATGGATGGTGGAATAATGGAACAACAGGCAGCATTTCAAGCTAAGAGATCAAAGGGCAGAATACATTACAATTCTTGTTAAAATAAATTAGACTGAAATTGTAATTTTAATAAAGACATTTATAACCTTAAACAATATTTTTTCAAGTTCTCAGATCAGCAGAAACAATAAGAAAATCCCTTTAATTACATAAGTAGATGCATTTCTTGCCATTGTGAGAACTTTGAATTTCGGAGCTATATTGTACATTAGCTGATATCTTGTGCTGACATGACACTATCTTAAATTTGCAGAGAAAATATTTACAATTGTTTTATTCATTTTTCTGTATATTCATATTACCATTATACTACAAAAGCATTCTTAGATTTCTAAATTATAAATTTCTATATCTTGAAATATGCCAGGATAATTTTGATCTTTAAATGTGCAATGATATATTATGATATTAAGTCACAATATTAAATCATACTCCTCCTTATAAGCAGCCATTCTTTTCAAATTCCACTAATAAAATTGAATCAAGGATTAAATTCTTTTAAAGCCCTATCCCCTATAGAGTAAATTAGAAAACAATAACAAAAAAAGTAAACTGTTTCTAATTGTCAATTAACTGAAAAAGCCCAGGAGTTTTAAGTGTTTAGAAAATCTGTTTACTCAAATCTGATTCTATTATGAAGCTATTGTAATGCTCAGATACTTTCTTTAACCTCAACATGTCAGATATTTATGAAGATTCCTGCAGCCAGCTTGATCCCAGGCTGAACTGTGACAACTTTGCACTGATGTATCTGTCTCCTCCATGATTGCATGTGGCTCTTTCATTCTTATATTCTTCCATTTTTCAATTCTTCTTTATGTAACTGTGACCTCTGTCAGTTATTAGGTTTTTCTCCTTATGATACATTTTTAATATCACAGAATGCTCCAAAAACACATGGCTGAATCAGCTCCTTTAGAAAATTATTCTTTTATAATCAGATAATGACAGCTTCAAATTTAGCAATATTTCTCTATTTTAATGAACACTTTACTTACAGCTCGCTAATAATAATCTCTAAAGCAGAATATCAAACATTCTACGAAAAGAAACTCAAGGATCAGAAGCATAGCAAAATAAACATAAGAACATTTTGCTATATATTCTCTGAGGTCAAATTTATTTCCAATCTAAGCTTCTATTTTGTTGCCATTTCAGTGCAAGGTAAAAACCAAGCCCATCATCTTTAAACCTGGACATCTGTTAAAGCTCAGTTGTGCCAGCTCTTGCTCAGCTGCTTAAATTGATGTCTGTGTTTATAAATAGTGCAGCTGAAATAATTTAGTCCTTGTACAGTGCCATACAGATGATGGGGAATTCCAGAATTTTCCTCATTAAGATTAGAGTAACTCAGAAAGATTACTGATATCAAAACAAGCTTGACCTGTGTGAATCTGGGTAGAATTGTGGAAGTGTCATTGCATCCCCAGTTGCACATCAGCAGTCCCTGGCTCGAGGTAGTTCCACACACTTTTACTACCACCTCTGGGTGAGAGTATTCTCTGTTCTTTTGCAGGCTGATTGAACAGTTTAACTCAGAAATTTGTACCAGTGCAACTGATTGTGCCCACAACATGCTAAGGAATGCTAACATGAACAAATTTAGTTACTGAGAAACTGCAGGATGACAGCCAGCTAGTGGGTAGTGGGAATAAACTAGATGATACAAATTTTCTCTTCAGCACAGCCCAAATGAGAAGGGGTTGTGTATTTAAGTCTCAAAGGTATGCAGGATTGGGCTAGCACATGCAGACTAAATTCTTTGAGAAATGAGGAATTCTTTTACTGCTCTTTGCTGCTGGAGCCAATCAGAAAAACATTAGTTTGCCTTAAGCAAGCAATAGACCATATTTCAGGACAGTTTTGTTGTATTGATCAAAACAAATTTAAACCTACAGATAAATAAAGAATCTTGCTTGGAGAGTAAGGACTATTGCTATGAGAGATAAGCACACACTCAAGAATCACTTCAAGACCCTTCTCTCACCTACATTTTTAATAAGTAGTTAACAATACTCCTATAATTTTATAAGCACATAGCTGAAAACTCAAAGATAACTCTGTTTAAGTAGTCATGAGTAGATAAATTTTACGACTGATATTTACTCACAAATGATGAAAATTAAGAACTGAGAGACAATTAAAAATGTCATTTTAATTTAATAAAGATATTCTGTAGCTATTGACAAAAGGAAATGGTCATTAAATAAAGATTAACGAGGAAGTGAATTAAATTCAGAGAACATGAAGATAAAATAAAAAATGTATCTGGAGAAAACAAACCTTTCTCTTTCAGATATTCTTAATCAAAATCAGAGACAAAACCTAAATTGAAATGGTTAATTAGGACGCAGGCCGAAATCTCTAGGCAACCAGAATGCCAGCTGAAATTAGTGAGGTTTCAGATGCACAGACCATTAGGAATAGGATGATCCCAGATCAGCATAGTTTATACAGAGGACCACAATCTCTATTGAAATCTGACTTTGGGTTGCTCTGTAAGCAAGCTGGAAGAATAGAAAACATCCAATTTGAATATCAGCCATAAACTATCTGAAACTGAAATCAACAGAGATACATCGGTGTAAATGGTTGGCAAAGGGTAAATAATTTGCCATAATTCTCTGCAGAGCTGCAGCAAGAACTTTTCCTCGGAGTCATTTCTGATGCTGAGAAAGCAAATTAAGACCTTGTTAACACAACTCTCTGCTGCCTTGCCCATAAAATACTCAACCCTCCCCATGAAACAAACATAAAAGTGTGACTGAAAATGACTAGATAATTCTGATGTGATAGAACATTTCACAGGGGAAAATGACATGACAAAGCACAGGAGACTGGGAACTAAACCTACCATATTTAGTACCTGCAAAGTACCCCATGTCAAGTGAAAAAAATATAAGTGAACCCACTAATGATGTCTGTGGAACACTTTCCCATTCAATGTTTCTGCATGATATTATAGAAAAGAAAATCACACAGAAATTTTGGTTTGGCATAGTTTCCTTTCTTGTCACCACATACTTCTTCTGCTTACGAGAGAATTTGCTCAGAATAGTTTGAAAACACAGGGCATAGGAAACAAAGTGAAAAAATTGTTAAAGTGATCAAGACTATAAAGGGTACATTCTGCGTGAGAAAGAATGTTCACAGAAAAAAAAGGTAAGAAAAATTTGCCTTCTGAAGGAAGTTAAAGTAGTCAGGAAATGTTTTATTCACTGATAGCTAAAAAAACAGGATCTTGCCTCCTTACAATACAAAGTAATGAAGAATAAAATAAATTATATACAAGTGATTTGACAATGCTCTTCCTAACTGTAATAAAATTTCACAAGATGGTCAAAAACCACATTGTTATCTACACTTTCCACTAATATAATTCTGCTCAATTATCATTTTTGCTTTGAAAGCTAGATTCGCTTTTTTGCAGATGTGAAAGAAAAATGAAGCCATGTGTGTTGTTCTGCTTTAACAGAAAGATCAACAAAGTGGTTTGTGGTTCATATTTCCATCCTCTTCTAACAGAAATTCATAGGAAATCAAGTGTGAAACAAAATAAATACATAATATCCTTATTTTCCCCTTGATATTCACATGTTGATCTTGTAATTAGGGAAAGAAAATCAAGACAGTTTAATCTGGCTTCTCGCAGGAAAATGACTTGAAGAATACAAAGACCTGTATACAGTTATTAATTCGGAAGGTAACTGTGACTAATACTTAGATGAACACTCAGACTTATGACATCTTGATCTTGTCTGCTAAGTAGCTTTGTAAAACATAGTCCCAAATAAAGCTCTTTTCCACATATCATTTAGTTTGAAAAGAAAAAACAACTACAATTTCATTTACATTTCAACAAATTATGTTGACTTTGGTAGTGTATATCATCAAATTAAATGACTACACATCATATTTTTCTCCAAAGTTAAAATTAATTGTGACATTGAGTAGATAGTTAAACACAGAGTAAAAATGACAATTTAAAAATGAAATATTTCACGCTTAATTAAAAAAGGTTATGAATAACTTCCTATTTGGACCGTTTTACAGTTCTTTATCATTTGAGATACACATAAAAACATGAAAATAAAAACTGCAGATCTTCCAGTCTAATACACAGCTTACAGTAAAGGGAACTTTGAATATCCCCTTAGAGATTTCGGGAATGATTTTCCACTCCATTACACCAATTTCATACTGGGGTAAGTCCATTGATGTCAATGGTGTTACATCAGCTTAAAAACAATATGACAGAATAGAAGATCAAGGTTATTCAAGCTCTTATTTATGGTTATGGAAAATTACACACGTCTGATGTACATAACAAGACTCTGTTGTTTTGTATTTCTTTGATAATGAAAACGTCTTCGTATACAAAAAGGCAGAAAACTGAAGTTGAAACATAACAGATATTTACCAGCTAAACATACATAGGTGTAGACAGCAAATACTGGTTGTAAAATAACCATGCTAGATGACAGCTGCTCAGCTATACTAAAATTAAATGTGAGAAAAGTTTGAATAGCCTGAATTTTCAGAATATATGAAGTCCCAGGGAACTATAAATCAAGAAGTTAATAAGTTTAGAGTTCTAATTACTTCTGCTGTACTAGTATTTAGCATTTATTTATTTACCTTAGCACTTTACTTTTATTTATTTTCTATTTCTAGAAATGTAACCAGACTGATGATTGAGAATTTGTGAAATAGGTTGCTCTTGAAACAACAGGCACATAAATAAAAATGCTGTCATAGTCACAAAGTTAGCAAGACAGTCTTCTTTCTGGAAAATAAAATTAATCTGTCTGGCTGAATTTTCACCTTTGCTAAGAGATTTTACCAGAGAACAGTCTGAATCTTTGGTTACTTCTTTGGTTGCTACACAGTGTTGCCCAAATGCAGCACCACCAAGCTGTTTGCACAAACTCTGGCCAGTGGCAGAGCATATCTTACCTTTCTGTGAAAAACTCTGGCATGTCTGTGGTGGGGAATACACTTCTCCTTTCTTCTAGATGCTATTGCCTTCCACAAGGGCAGAGGAGGTAATTAAAGGCCTAGGATTCTGACTCTCCCAGTTCATGCTACAAGTAATGCTGGAAGGACTGCAAACCCTTACGGATCTGTAGATTTACCCACAAACTTTTGTAAGAAACATACACAGACAGTCAACATGGGTTAGTAGCTCTTTTACTCTCAAGCAGACCTAGGTATCATGTATTCATGGAATCCTGGGTTGCTTCATTTAGCTTTTCATTCATGTAATTTCTAGATTTTTTTCCTACTGAAGTAATACCTAGCAATATCTTCACTTATCTTGTATTAGTGCACTAGCTTTCTGTCTAAGAGCACTTTGCATTTTTTACTTACTGAATTGCATGCTTTTGCTTTAATAGAGTTTCCCCAATTTACACAATTAAAAAAAAAAGTCTAATGCCAAAACCTCCTTACATCCCCTTCCTCTGTATCTTGATGTCATTTACAGGGTAAGACCCGTTATGAGCATGTGCTCTTAAATTGTCAAAGTCAGTAATGGAAAACAGAGATAGGCATAGGTCATTCTCTTCTCATTTTTGTCTTTCATTTTTCCAATATTATTGTGACCCTCTCTTTAACACTTTGTCAATAATTTTCAACTAGGCCATTTTTTCCATAGTTAAACATAACACGGGATTATGTCAACAGCTCAAAATATGCAGCATTCACTGCCTTTTAATTCTCACAAAGCACACCCTCTTGGAAAAAAACAAATTATATGTTGTTTGAAGATAAATATGCAAATTGTTTCTTGTCACCTTAATATGATGATGTTTTATATGGCTGGATTTTGTCCCAGGTGTTATATTTCCTTATGGCTGTAAACAGATACAGGCTCAGAATTCTATTATTACAAGGAATTGTGAGCAAGGTTCCTCTGTAAATGCAGCAGTATCCACTGGCTGATGTATTTTCTTCTGAAATACTTTGGAGAAGAATGGACAGTGTGATATTTGGTATAAAATCCTTTTACTTTATAAAGCATCAAACATCAGCAAATTTAGTGGTTTACAGAGTGAGTATGTAGTTATCAGGAGGAAACCCAATCTATTTGCCTAAGCATACATATATAATACTTCCCAAGACAAGAGTTAGATTATCACACTCAACTTTTAGCTTCAGAAAGGTATTTATTTCCCGGACATTCTTTGTCATATATTTCCTGAGTAAAATAAAGGTTGGACATGTAGATCACATGGAGACTGATACAATGTAAATACTAAATTGGGGTTTTTTTGAATTTATGCTTGAACTCAAAATAAATATCAGAATAATTTAACTGAACTATCAAAAAAACCCAAACAAGGAAAACCCAACCTTCAAACCTTAAATACTGTTGAAAGAAACAAATACCAAACAATAATAAAAGCCTAAACTTACAGTAATAAAAACCTAAACTTACTAACAGAATGTATAAAAAAATAGAAAAATATTGATGTAAACAAGAATGACACAAGTCTATATGGAAATATACCACAGAGAACTTGGACATGAAGATATATATTGATTTTAAAAAATACTTTGAGTTAGTGCAAAAGAATGGATAGTTTCCCGTTTCTCCTGGGTAAAAGGCAGGCTAAATCAGACAGGGGTCTCTGTTGGGTCTTTTATCCTGTTACAGACTTATTTCAGGCTGAATGAGCCACCTTCCAGAAAGGTCTGTCTTTCTTCTTCTATTTAGAATTAAAGTAGCCAAGGCTCTTACACTAGCAGGTAACATTCAGGTGGCCAAAGTTCAGTAAGATTAAATCATCCTGTCTATTCTCCTGCTCCAATTGTTTCATACAGTTTTAATCTTATTGGACTTCCAAAGTTACATCTGTGGGGTAAAAGTAGATTGCTGGAAAATAACTTAATTACTTCCTGGTTTAGCTCATTGATCAGTGTTTTTATAAATGATATATGAACAGTCAGCAAGTTATCTCCAAAAATATATTTTTCTTATTTAGCACTTTGCAATCTTTGGCAGTCTGAGAGAGCTAGTGCAGCTCAGCTTGAAGAAGAGAAGGCTCCAGAGAGACCTTATAGTACCTAAGAACAGGCTGGAAAGGGATTTCTCAAGGGCATGTAGTGATAGGACAAGGGGAGTAGCTTAAAACTCAAAGGAAATAGATTTAGATTAATTGTAAAGAAGAATTTCTTTACTGTGGGCCACTGGAACAAGTTGCCCCAGAAAACTGTAGCCATCTCATTCCTGGAAGTGTTCAAGGCCAGGCTGGATGGCCTTTGAGTAACTCTGGTCTAGTGGAAGGTGTCCCTGCCCTTGGCACTGGGGTTGGGACCAGATGATCTTCTAGGTTCTTTGCAACCCAAGCTATTCTATGATACCATGATAAATCTCCAGAAGGTTTTGAGGGTTTGTTTTGTTTTGATATTTGTATTAAATAAACTATTTATATGGTTGGTCAGCTGCAGGTATTGGGAAAATAATGTTTTGGACACCATTTTTGATGAAGATAAGTTTGTAAACTGTGGTGGTTAGTTCCTGGCTGGCTGTCAGAAGCGCATCCATCCGCTCTCTCACCCCCATCCTGAACAGGATGATGAGAAAAAGAGCTGAATGAGTGGGAAAAAAAGAGAGGGANAATATGATGATGTTTTATATGGCTGGATTTTGTCCCAGGTGTTATATTTCCTTATGGCTGTAAACAGATACAGGCTCAGAATTCTATTATTACAAGGAATTGTGAGCAAGGTTCCTCTGTAAATGCAGCAGTATCCACTGGCTGATGTATTTTCTTCTGAAATACTTTGGAGAAGAATGGACAGTGTGATATTTGGTATAAAATCCTTTTACTTTATAAAGCATCAAACATCAGCAAATTTAGTGGTTTACAGAGTGAGTATGTACTTATCAGGAGGAAACCCAATCTATTTGCCTAAGCATACATATATAATACTTCCCAAGACAAGAGTTAGATTATCACACTCAACTTTTAGCTTCAGAAAGGTATTTATTTCCCGGACATTCTTTGTCATATATTTCCTGAGTAAAATAAAGGTTGGACATGTAGATCACATGGAGACTGATACAATGTAAATACTAAATTGGGGTTTTTTTGAATTTATGCTTGAACTCAAAATAAATATCAGAATAATTTAACTGAACTATCAAAAAAACCCAAAAAGGAAAACCCAACCTTCAAACCTTAAATACTGTTGAAAGAAACAAATACCAAACAATAATAAAAGCCTAAACTTACAGTAATAAAAACCTAAACTTACTAACAGAATGTATAAAAAAATAGAAAAATATTGATGTAAACAAGAATGACACAAGTCTATATGGAAATATACCACAGAGAACTTGGACATGAAGATATATATTGATTTTAAAAAATACTTTGAGTTAGTGCAAAAGAATGGATAGTTTCCCGTTTCTCCTGGGTAAAAGGCAGGCTAAATCAGACAGGGGTCTCTGTTGGGTCTTTTATCCTGTTACAGACTTATTTCAGGCTGAATGAGCCACCTTCCAGAAAGGTCTGTCTTTCTTCTTCTATTTAGAATTAAAGTAGCCAAGGCTCTTACACTAGCAGGTAACATTCAGGTGGCCAAAGTTCAGTAAGATTAAATCATCCTGTCTATTCTCCTGCTCCAATTGTTTCATACAGTTTTAATCTTATTGGACTTCCAAAGTTACATCTGTGGGGTAAAAGTAGATTGCTGGAAAATAACTTAATTACTTCCTGGTTTAGCTCATTGATCAGTGTTTTTATAAATGATATATGAACAGTCAGCAAGTTATCTCCAAAAATATATTTTTCTTATTTAGCACTTTGCAATCTTTGGCAGTCTGAGAGAGCTAGTGCAGCTCAGCTTGAAGAAGAGAAGGCTCCAGAGAGACCTTATAGTACCTAAGAACAGGCTGGAAAGGGATTTCTCAAGGGCATGTAGTGATAGGACAAGGGGAGTAGCTTAAAACTCAAAGGAAATAGATTTAGATTAATTGTAAAGAAGAATTTCTTTACTGTGGGCCACTGGAACAAGTTGCCCCAGAAAACTGTAGCCATCTCATTCCTGGAAGTGTTCAAGGCCAGGCTGGATGGCCTTTGAGTAACTCTGGTCTAGTGGAAGGTGTCCCTGCCCTTGGCACTGGGGTTGGGACCAGATGATCTTCTAGGTTCTTTGCAACCCAAGCTATTCTATGATACCATGATAAATCTCCAGAAGGTTTTGAGGGTTTGTTTTGTTTTGATATTTGTATTAAATAAACTATTTATATGGTTGGTCAGCTGCAGGTATTGGGAAAATAATGTTTTGGACACCATTTTTGATGAAGATAAGTTTGTAAACTGTGGTGGTTTGTTCCTGGCTGGCTGTCAGAAGCGCATCCATCCGCTCTCTCACCCCCATCCTGAACAGGATGATGAGAAAAAGAGCTGAATGAGTGGGAAAAAAAGAGAGGGAGAGAGGAGAGAGAACTAAAATGAGTTTAGGCTACTGAGAAGTTACATAGTTTTCATAAAGTGAGAAATAGGGGCTCTTGGCCCCTGGGACTTTAAGCCAATATTTCTAACAGGACAGGAGAGTGTCCTACCTACAACACAGGCTGCAGGAGTTATGGTCAAGGATATGTGAAGCATGGTGAGCACTTACTACACTTCTGTTGAAGCTCTATTGCTCTCTGGGGAAAACGATTCTCACAGAAGTTTGGGCATAACTCTTATTTTAGTAGTTAGGACACATGCCTTGGAATAGTATACAAGAATTTAATTATTTTCTTCTGGGTGGTTTATACATTTTATAAACAAATAATTTTGGCTGCAAAACAGAAATACTCCTTCAAATTCAAAAGCATTAAAAGGAGACCAAAATGTCTGGAAAAGTCTCTTATACGAGGTGTATAAGTAATCCTCTGCCAGCTTCAAAAGCATGGATAAGTAATGTACCTTTTGTGACATTTCAAACAATTTAAAGGACTGCCAAAATCCTTTGCATTTACTATATGGTAGCTATCCTGTATTAAACACCATGGACTATTTTTCATATTTACTGTGGAACCATGAGATCCATATGGATTGGAAGGCTTTCCTGTGGGATCATGTTCCCTAATTATTGCTTATTTTTTATTAATTTTTTTGGTGTCTTTCTTTTGAGGACGTTTCTTGCAAGCCCTTCAAGTAAGCACAATCACATTAGAAATGATTAGGCTGTATCCAAAGCCTACAAAA
>VXBR01012070.1:1096810-1107104 GCA_013400215.1 Cisticola juncidis | reverse complement strand
CCCCCCCAAAAAAAAATCCCACCAAAATAAAACAAAACAAAGACCAAAAAAATAACCAAGCCCCCAAATCCATCTATGTACATCTAAGGCCCCTCAGGCCAAACATGAGTTTAAAGGAAGGCACACAGCTTCTGTGGGTACACTTAATCTCCCTGACCAGATAGGGAACCCATAAACCCAAACCTAACACACACAGTTCCATGGGCATGTATGGGTTACACCCACAAGTCCTAAGGGAACAGGCTAATGTTATTGTAAGGTTCCTATCAATTATCTTGGAATAGTTATGATAAACAAGAGAGGTTCCTGAAGACTGGAAGAGAGGAAATGTTGCTCTTGAATTCAAAGGTGAAAAGAAAGCTCAGGACTACAGGCAGGTCCGACTCACTATCCCTAGGAAAATGATTGGGAATATCTTTCTGGAAAGCATACAAATACATGAAGAAAAAGCAGGGAGTAGTCAGCATGGGTTTAGAAAAGGTAATCATATTCAATCCACCTGATAGGCTTCTACAATGAAGTGAATAGATTGGTAGGCACAGAGAAAACAATGTGTTAATGGGTTATACTTTCACAACAGATGTGGGATTCTACCTTCTCTACATTGTGAGAGAACGGTAAGGGTCACTATTTATCCAAAATGCTGTTATTCATTATGTAAATCTAACAAAATTTTCTGACTCTAGATTTAGAGATCAATGTACAGAACTAAACAATGTGTCTTTGCTGCTGAGATGAAGACAGTTTAATGTGTCTCATATGAATGTTCCCATTTATAACAGTACTCTGCTTTGAAATTTAGGTCATTGTCAATAGAATCATCAAGTAAGTGACAGAAGTGTTAGGATCTTACAGCAGTCCAGAGAAAAGAAAAGGTTCTCATACTCAAGAAAAATGAGATATCAAAGAAAAATACTGAGGCTTTTCTTTGGGAGCCTGGAAATCTGAACATTTTCCTTCTATAGTAGAAAAAAATGTAGAAAAGATTAGAAAAAAGAGAAAACACAAGTCAGAAAATGCAAATTGTGTCTCTAAACCTTCTCTCCAATTATTACTATAAGATATTATGCTAGAAAAATTATCATAAAAATTTTGGAATTGTTTGGGTTGGATAGACCTTAAAGATCATTTAGTTCCAACCCTCTGACATGGGCAGGGACACCTTCCATTAGACTAAGTTTCCCATCCAACCTGACATTTAATACCTACAGGAATGAGGCATTCACAACTTCTCTGGGCAACCTGTTTCAGTGTCTCACTACCCTCACCATGGAAAAATTCTTCCCAATATCTAATCTAAACCTGCTGTCTTTCAGTTTAAAGCCATTCTTCCTTGTTCTGTCTCTACATGCCCTCGTTTAAAGTCTATCTCTGGCTGTCTTGAAGGCCCCATTTAGACACTGGAAGGTGTTCTAAGGCATCCCCAGAGCTTTCTCTTCTCCAAGCCAAACACTATTTAAATATTTCTGCCCTGTATGTGCTTTTCACTGCTAGATATCACTTTTTAAATTTTTTTTAACTTTCTCCTTGTATTCCACTACAGAAATCTGAAGTATGAAAGAATATGACTTTATTAATAATCCTTAAATGACAAAAATTGTCTATACTCTGTCTTTCTAGAAAGTCACAAGAAATTGTGATTGAAGAGCCTCTTTGCTCCATTACAAAGTTCTCCATTTCACGAGGAAGAGTCCTTGCACCTGAGAGGTGTTAAGTGGTTTCCAAAGCTCACAAACACATTTGCTGTTGAATTAAGAAGCTTCGTATGCTGAATACCTCAGACTAGAATCTCTCTCACTGTATGTGCATTCAGCTTGCTGAGGAGCTTCATCACTTCCACTAATAAAAGTAGGTTCTTTACACATTTATTTGTCATAATTTTTGTGATCTGATCCACACACTAACTGGAGTACAAGGACATTTGCTTGGTTATGCTACTGGAACATTCTTTGTAGTGCATGCTACTTTTCAATAGGTAGGAGAGGATATTTCTGTTTCTTCTAACAGAGTGATAAAATAGAACACATTTGGGGGTTGAATTACATGGTCCCAGTCATCACAAAAGTAATTGCCATCGAGTAGCTGCGCACTGAGGGTCTGCAGTGACAAACAATGCACTTTAAGAGTACACTTTTGTCTCTTAAGTTGGGCTTCTTCCATAAGCCATCAGAAGAAGAGCTTTAAACAAGTTATCAAGGTCAGGGTTGTTTTGAATAATGTTCCAATACTCCCCTAATAATTGCTTGGATTCTACCTATCTATTCTTTAACCTAGTGACATGGCTAATAGAAAGTTATCTGCGTTTTGATGCAGAGTTGTTTCAGTAAGAGCTCCACTCATGCTTTTCTAACTCCAGGTTTATTCTAGGCATTAGGGAATTGTGCTTAAGGCAGGCACCTATGAAATAAATAAAACTTCTTTCTCAGCCCATCAGACCTTTTCAATAGGTCCTTTATGTTAGAGAATCTCTTGAATATAAAATGTTATTTAATCAGTAAGTCTCAGCTTTTATTAAAGCTAGCAATTTTTGTATGTTTGTTTTTTTTTTTTCTTGTGAATAGGTGTATTTTCTATGATAGGCAATATTTCATCTTGAAACTTGTTAGTAAAACTATGTATCAAAATAATGTCCCTTTTTCCCATTATGTTCAATATGGAGATGAAATATTTTACAAATTTTCTCTGCACCAGTCAAAATAAAGAAAATATAATTTCCAGGATAATTTGCAATGAATTTAAACTTTGTTTTTTCCTTGGCAAGTTACATTTTCATCTTTACAATATGGAAATAAAGAAGATTTATGTATGTTTTTCTCTGAAAAAATAACATGTCACTTTTACTCAAATAAATGAGTAAGCTTACAGGAAAGTGTATAACGTCTACTAAGTAATGTAAAAATTATTATGTGTACACATTTTGGAAATGAATAATTTGTATATTAATTATACTTCCCACTTATTTAAATGCTATTTTCAACATACTTGGGTTTGTAAGAAAAATTCCATGTAAAGCCTATATTTTGATTTACAATGACAATAAGCAAAAAAGAATGATAAGGTTCCCTCCACCTCTGACAGAATCAGCATTTTTATTCTTTCTTTCAGGGCTAGAATTCTAGCTCCTTATTTGGAAGAAGCCCAGTAGGTCTTTATGTGAAATGAAGTACGTATTCTTCTATTTCTCTTGAAATTAACATTGTCGTTGAACTAGATGATCTGGAAAGTCTCTTCCAACCTGAATGGTTCTGTGATTCTGTGATTTAAACAAAAGCACAAAAACCCCCACAAAAAATCCACAAAAACCACAAAGTACAGAATGATAACACTTGTAATTGAAGTGAGTATCACTTCTAACTCAAATCTTTGTGGAAAACATGCAAAAGGGCTTTAAAAGTGCTTGTAAAGCATCTGAAAAAATAAAGTTTTGGAAGAACTGTTTAAACCACAGTTATGTTAGCCAGAAATTGGTGACAAATTAAATAAACCCTCAAAATATCAAACTGGCAGAGAGTTTACCATTTCAAATACAGAGACCAAATTAATATTTCATGTAATTTGAATGAAGTTAGTTGGAATTATCCGAGGAATTAATATAGCCCAATTTGTTAAAGATATGGTACTGTAAATACTGCACTGTGTCAGATATACATCAGTTTAACAACTGCCTCAGCTAAATAAATAAGAGACTCTTTCCCCTTAGCTAAAAGCAACCTAAGCACTTAACTCAGACTGTCCCAGTCTGCCAGGGTGCAAAAGTGGCCTTCAAAGCATCTCTGTAATTTTCACTTGGAATCAAGCAGGCATCTAAAAATGATATAAAGAAAGAAAAGAAACAAAAATAAAAGAGAAGAAATTACCAAAGATCAGAAAGGAATAAAGGAAGGAGGGCAGCATGAAGGGGTATTCAGCATACAGCATTCAGTCACTAGCAGTCTGATCTTCAAAGGATTTCAACCAAGTCATTAAAATAGGAGGTTAGTTTTTAATGAGAAGGTATACAAGATGCCTAGTATAATTAGACAGTGGGCTCTGAGGATTTACAGGACTTCTGAATTTTTGAAAGAGAAGAAATAGCTGAGCAAACTGAGTTTAGCAAGTACTATCTGAAATATTTTGCAACCTGCACATCTGTAAATTATTTTTTTTAATGTTATTGTTCTTCAACCCCAGCTGGCAACCAAGCCCCCACAGCCACTTGTTCACACTCTCACCATGGATGGTGATGAGTGTTCACACTCTCACCATGGATGGGATGGGGGAGAGAGTGGAAAGACAAAACTCATGGATTGAGATAAAGATGGTTTAAGAGGTAAAGCAAAAGTTGTGTGCACACAAGCAAAGCAAGACAAGGAATTCATTCACCACCTCCCACAGGCTGGCAGGTGTTCAGCCAGGAGAGCTGGGGTCCCTCACATGTGATTGTGACTTGGGAAGACAAACACCACCACTTTGAACAGTTCTTTCCCTCTTCCTCCTTCTCCCTCCAGCTTTATATAATGAGTGTTACACTGAAAATTCTGGAATATCCTTTAGGTCAGCTGGGGTCAGCTGTCCTGGCTGTGCCCCCTCCCAGCTTCTTGTGCACTTCCAGCCTTTTGCTACTGTTGTGGGGTGAGGAGCAGAAAAAACTTGACTCTATTTAAGCTCTGCTCAGCAACAGCTGAAATACCCCTGAATTATCCACGCTGTTTTCAGCACAAATTCAAAACATAATCCCATACAACTTTCTAAAAATAATTGTACCCCAGCCAAAACCTGTACAAATACGTATGCTTGGAACCTTGTAAGGTACAGTAAAACAGGTTATTTCCCCACTGGCAGTTTAACTGTAAAATCCTTCCATGGGTTGCACTGGATCCTCTCATCTTCTCTCCCCGCCATTCTTACACAGTGAAAGCTATTCTTTTTTTCACTAGACGATCCATCATGTGTACTTTACTTAGGTACAAAAAAGTTTAGTAGGGTCAGTAAGTGAGAGCAAGGCTGTGCTTTCATGAAGGATTTTTTTCCCTTTGTTTACTGCTATGCAGTTAAAAGGCTCAAGTTCTTACACAAATTCATCATTTACTTGAAATACTGATAAGTTCTTCTAGTGATCCTCTAAATTCTAGATAGTAACAAATATTTAAGGTAGAGTGAAAAAAAAAAGTAAGGGTTGTTACAGAGAGAGAGAAACTTTAAATTATATATTGCTCACACATATATGAAGCCCACAGAAGCATTGTTTAAAGTTATGTTTCTCTCTAGCTTAATCTAGTAAATCTGGTAGAGATGCCTTTTTTTTTTTTCCCATCTCATAGGCCCTTTTCCTTTACTTTGCTTTTGTTTTCCATGCCCGGATGTGGTAGCCTCCTTCTTGAGCTCCCTGCCTCTCTTTTTTTCCATATGAGAAGGCTTTTTGCATGTAAGCGTTTACCAACCTTTTTTTATTTTTAGGAAATAAAAGAGCTGAATGCATGTTTTAATGCATTTTTAATGGTTGTTGCTGACAGACAAGACACTTTGTTGGTATTGTCTTACATTACTATTATGTTAAAAGACTTTTATTTTTATCAATATCTATTGTGCCGTCTGGTTAAAATGACAAAGACTCCCACGCTGAGCAAATTGAACAAGCTTTTCACTTCATTGAAGAAAAGGACCAGTCTGGCTGCAATGGCTTTTATTTTTTTTTGGAGAGGGGGAGTCATTGTTCACATTCTATTGACTCTATAGTTCGTTTTAAATAATGTTCATGTATTAATAAGAGAATATTCATCTTTAGTGTACAAATAACTTTCTTTAAAACACTGCTCCATCTAGAGTAGTTCCTCAGGAGATTCGGTCTTCTGCTGCCACCTATAGCCGATATAAGGTGTTGTTGCATGGAGTGTCTTTTACATAATGCATATCACAGGGGCATGTTACACAGCTCCAGAGATATTCTTCCACTTTTATGTGTCAGCATAATTTCGTTTATAAAGTACCTTGGAGAAAGTCATGTAGAGATACAGTAAAAGAAATCACAGAACTGGACAAAACCATTCTCATTGACTTATAGTCAAACCCTTTTTGCTGCAGGATGAACATATCCTAGTCTATTTATTGTCTCTCCAAAAGTGAAAAGAGTTCCATGTTTTAACTACAGACATCAGTTCTTCTGTGTCTGATCATTGTTTGTTGTGCCTCGTGTTCAAGGAGGCAGGACTTAGTGATAAGGTTTGCTTGCATCTCACTCTAAGCTGGTGAAATACTCTTTTGTACGTCCTTCATGCTCATCTTTCTGTTGTTGTTATCAGATTGTAAGGCAAATTCAGACTGGTGGTTTTCTTCTCCTGTTTGTAACACACAGTACAGATTAAATTCTGCCAGGTTCCAGCCTCCTGGAGCTGTAAATCTCACAACAGTCACTGCACAGATGTGTGACAGAAGGAATACAAACCTTTGCCTCATTCTGCTGAACTTCTGTGGGCACCGTGAAAGAAACTTCTGCTAATTGTACAGCACAACAAAGTGTTTAAAAAGGTGTAAAAATGAAAAAATCTCAGTATATTGCCCTTTGCTTAAACATGGTGATCTACCATCTACAGAAACTTGAGATCAAAATTACTCTTCTTCACCTGTTCCGTCTTTGGGGTCTTGTCCAAGCAGCAGAAACAAGCTCCTGATACACATTCAGACCGTAGAATATTGTAGCAATATAGCTGCAACGCAATCTGGAGACATCTCTTTCCTATGCAGGAGCAAAACTATAACTCAGACTGTGAATACTGAAAGGCAACAGGTAGTTCTTTGTGTGTGTGTGTTTTGTGCAAAGGGGAGGATAAGTTTCAAAATCTGAACTTTTGAATACTTAAAAGGAAGCCTGCTATATGTTGGTTAAGACTGGTGAAGGCTAGCTGTAATTTTCCTATTTGAATCTGACTATGCAAAAGTGACATTTCCTGAACTCTCCAGTTGTTAAAGAGGCATGAGACAGAACCACCAGCTGGGACAGTAAGCAAACACTATGTTTCTGCATTTAAACTACTTAGGTTGGGAAAACTGGCCATGGAAGTTCAAGAAAAGGAAAAAGGTAAAAAAAAAAAACCAAAAAACCACAAGTGGCTTCAGGAAAAAGGAGGCAGCCTGGAAAAAATAAGATGAAAATCACGGCTGGAGGAAAGGTCTGAGATGCAGCTACCAATCCCAGATGTCAGACATATACACAGAGGAGGTGACATGGGAATGGTCAGGGGCCTTGTCTGATATTCCCCAAGGTGGCTAGCTGTCTGCAGCAGCATAGTGTGAAGAGGCACAACTTCATGCCTGTTGTTCCCAGGAGAGCAGGAACCCCAGTGTGCCACGGGGAAGCTGAAGCTAGAGAATGCAATACAGAGGAAAAAGAGCAGGTGGGTGTCATAAATGAGTGGAGTGGAAGCTCTAATTTTGATGGCTCACTACTTTTGATGGTTCTTAAATAAACATCAGTTCACATATCCACTATGGTTTTTACTCTCTGTGATCTCCATCAGCATGACAGACCATCTCCTGTGCAGGAGTAAAAGTTACAAATACACAGAATCCCAGTGATGTCCTACAAACACAGGAGATCCCAGCTGTGGCTTGTTTGGATCTCTATTTTCTTTGAAATAAAATTTATTCAGAAACCAAGAAATAAATCCCTTAAGTACAAGCATAATGCTTAAATTGAGCACTGCAAATTAAATCTGTCTAGTCGCTGTGATGCTGGATCAGGAAGCTTCTGAAGAATTTAGACCTGAAGAATCTTAGCCTTAGATATCTGTGCTTGGTGGGTACAGAGAAACTAAAAATCATTGTGAATTTATAAATATTTTGATAAAATAAAGCAGTTCTTTTCCTGATGAAAAAATAATTGGTGGTGACATCTTTTCCTATTAGACCAGCATTGTTTTATTCATCAAATAGACCTAAATTAAAAAAACAAACAAACAAAAACCCTAAAAAAAAAAAAAGAAAAACAGTAAAAAACAAACAAACAAACAAACAAAAAAAAACACTTAAAAAAACCCCCCAAATCTTACTCTCATCATAATTTTTCTCCTTGCTCACTTCCTCACTTTTATAAATTTCAAGGCCTGAAAGACCCATGAAATTTTAAATTGACCTTCTGCTTAGCACAGTTTTTAACCCTGTTCACTGCCTTCTTCCAACAACACATTTGCATAACTATGTTTATCAGCTACAATGACCTTCCTCTTGCCTTCTACCAGTCATTCTAATTTAACACAAGAGGTACTTCATATACTACAGACTTTAATATGCTTTCTGCTGAAGAAGGCCTCATTTGTAAACACAGCCAGAATGTAAGTTTCATGGTTAATTCACTCATAGATGTGCATCGTGTCTATCACAACTTCAGTATATCCATTTGGTGATTTTTGTTTCAAGTAATATTTTTACCTGCAGAGAAATAAGTTTTATTTCTTTCATTTTCATTCTTAGTAGTAAAATGTAAGAAAAAATGGTTCAAAACCACCAATAGCAGATTTGACAGAGAAGGCCCTTACAAGTATAGTACTGTTGTTTTCTGCTTTATCTTACACTCAAAACCGGGTAGCAGAATGCTGACTCAGAATAGAAACTAATTACACCACAGAGTTAATAAGAAAAGCATTTTCCAGATTATTTCTACATATTGAAAAGTAAACTATGAAATAAAACATTGCCACATTGCATAAATCTATCCTTTGGGTTCTTTTTTTCACCCTACCCAAAAAGCACACCAGTTTCTATTTATTCTCTCTAATTTTTATTTATCTGTCTATGCTGATAGAAATTACAATAGGGCTAATTGCTGTATACTTTCATGAATACATACACTACATATTTTGATGTTTCCATTTTGAAATAAATTGAACTGCTAAATGAGAATGAGTAATGTGTACAAGAAGAGTCTGAACTTTGCATTTTGATGGAAAAAGCAAAACAAATGTAACCTCCACAGAAAATATTTTGCAAATATGCAATAATAAATGTCCATACTCTGACTCTCTTTTCAGATTATTAATATGAATTGTAACAGACTCTTCAAAAAATACTGTGAAGTTCAAGTCCAACATAATAAATATTATTTGTTTCTGTGTGAATAGTGTAAATATATATTAAAGATTTTATTCCTTATCAGCCAAAATGCTCATTCATTACTCACTGCCAATTGTCTTTGCCTGAGAACGTCTGTCTTTATTCATCTTAATGAAGGAGTTAACAATATTTCATTGGCATGGATGGCTACCATGAAGTAAGTCTGAGAAATCAATCCTGGATTAAGGACTGAAGGATTTGGCCCAATCTCTATAAAATATGAGAATATAGTTCTTTTTCAAGGAAGAAGAATTACCATCATTTATTGTCTGTTGATGAACTCTGTGATGACTGCATTACATGGCACTCTGGATAGCAGTAAATGACTATTGTACTTGAGAAATCAGATTTATTTTGCACGTATAAGACATTATTTTCATTCTTGGTCTTCGAGGACTCTTTGTTCATAATCTAAAATGTTTCATTGAGCAATGTAACATCTGTTAAAATTATAATCACTTTGCACCAAAATTCATGTTACCAAATATACTGTACTTTACTTCCTTTGTATTTTATTGTCCCTCCAAAATAGGTGTTTTAACAATTTGAGAGATATATAGCTGGTTTATATGGTGGAAAAAAAAGTGTTTCACTATATTTTTGTTTTTAGCTAACATCAGAAGTGCAGCAGTGTTAATTTAGAAAAATAAATAGGCTTTAAATGTTTTTATGGGCCATGCAAAAACAAAGTAATAAAGCAAGCATGTGGGCTTTATTAATCTATCATGAATAGTGTTATTAGCATGAAATATATTATGCAGACATTGGTTGATTTGCAATGAAGATTTTTGTAAGAAATTAAACCACAGCTGGTTAGTGGTAAGGTGAAAAGGAATCTTAAATTCAATTAGATCTTACTGTTGAATCTTAACTTTAGGTAAAAGACTCAGTAAACCAAGAAGACAAGATAAAAGAAAGGATCAAGAAGACATCAAAGAAAGATGTCAAAGATATCTACTGCTGCATGGCAATTGTCATTTTGGCATCCAGTAACCATTGTCTTTTTAAAACCACACTAAAGGCATGAAAATACAAATATTAGCTTAATGGTAACAGCCTAATCTCTTTTGAAGTTGAGTCTCTTTTTCACTGTCTTTTATGTCATTGTTCACTGGATCATTCTGTGCATATTTATTTTTAACCCTGGGACATGCTAATAAATGACAAGGTAAGATAGCAAAACTTGGCAAAACCTGCCTTTTTTTTTTTT
>VXBR01012070.1:1062229-1096767 GCA_013400215.1 Cisticola juncidis | reverse complement strand
TTTTTTTTTTTTTTTACACACTTTTTCACTTTTTTCTGGTTTTCATATGTTCTTCCTTCTCATTTTCTCTGATGGTTGTGAAAGTGCTTTATGTTTCTGTTTATTTATGGAGAAGTAGCATAGCCTGGAACTACACTAATTTTCCACCTAGATCCTCCCTGTACAGTAGAAAATACTGTCTTGAATGGTGGGAGAGATGTGAAGAGAAATTTAGTCTTGGGAAAATCTTCAGGATTTGCACAGTCCCTTGACTTGACTAACAAGATAATTTGACTTAACCCATTTCTGTTTGAGAAACGCCCAGTGATGTCTAGGTTTGAAAACTTCTGTTGTATAAACATAGGAGGGGACTTGCACGTTCTTCAAAGTTAGTCCAAATTAAAGTAAAATGTTGAAAAATATTTAGTAGCACAGTAAATCAGCACAAAAGCCTCTATGGTTCCTCAGTATAGGAGCCTCTTCTCTCTGGTATTGTCTCTCTGGGATTTTACTTTTTTTTTTCCTTAGAGGGGGAAATAAATTATTGAAATAAAGACTTCATGAAAGAATGCTGTCATTTTACCTGTAAGTTAGGTGGGTAAATAAGTGTTTTACACCTCCCAAAGAAGAATCAAAAGCCTTGTTCAACAAAGATCCTGAAGTTCATTGAAATATTATCAACGAGTGAGAGAAAAACAAGAAGAAAGTATTGTGGCCTGAACCTCAGTGCTTTATGCATACAAACATGGGCATGAAATAAAAAATCCTGTTAAGGGCCTTTTGTCCTACTTGCGTATTACACAAGTGTAATTAGGTCACTCAGTTTAGAGCAGACTTAAGCATGCTACAATAGGGATGTACATGACCCTATGAAGCGATGATCTTATTTCTACTTACTTCATATTCCAATTTTGATTTTCAAAATTGATGTAAATAATATTTAAAACACTTAAGAAAAGCTTGAGTACATAAAAACCTCAAAACTAAAACATGATAAAATTAAATGGTACATGTGTCATATTAAAACAATTGGAAATGCATCCCAAAAGGACAAAAAAAATCTCAAAATATTAGGGACAAATTTCAAAATACATCACTGAAGCAATCAACAGTCATTAAAATGAACAACATATCACCATAGGGAGTCCTAAATTAAAAATCCTTCATACTTCAGAAGTCAGTATAGTTAGTGTTGGCAATGGTACACTTGGGATTATTTTAATATACTATAGGATCTAGCTGTTTGGTTGATATGCATAGTTACCCCTTTGATCAGTTATCATTTGTAATTTCCGTTTGATTTTTTTTAATTATTATTTTTCAGATAACAGTTCCAGTGATTTATCATCAGCCCTCTGTTTTAATGGAAGGGTTATTATTAATCACATTAAATAGTTTTACCTCCCAGAAAAAGAGGGGATTACTTTGTCAATTTTTTTTTAGGAAGAGGCAGTTTGTTGTATTTCAGATTGTCCAACTTCTGTTTAATTGTAATGACATTTACCTAAAGATACTTGCTGGCGACTACAATTCAACTAGCCACACTGCAAAAAAACACAAGTTTAATCCAGCATTTTATTCTAGGATCATTGAGTACCAATAAAGAGAAGTATCAGTGTCATTCAGTCCTGGCTTTACCTACTTAAAAAAAAAAAAATAAAAAAAAAAAGGAGGGGGTTAGTGGATTGTGGAATTAATCTGTATTCTTTTGCAGATACTGTTTCTATGACTTTCTTTTGTTTCACTTGAGGTAAAAAAAGGGAAGCATTTTACATTTTATTCCAACCTGATGTAATCTGTATGAAGATTCAAGATGAAATTACATAGATATTCAGAAGAATAAATATGGATAGTATGGAATTTAATCATAAGAATAAATACCTACAGCATGGATAATAATGCATTAAAAATGGTGCAGTTACAGACTTTATAATAAAGAGATAGTAGCAGGGGAAAGATTCTTTTATGAAATATTGTAAATGGAACTTGAGAAATATTCTCAAATTTTGTTTCATTGTAGTTGTCAGAAGGGATGAAGCAGCTTTTTGAAAGGACTAAATTACAATAAAAAATTATGTGATTGAAGGGAAATAGCTGATATTTATTTTAAGAGCTAAGATATAAAAAATCCACCCTATGGATGTTCAAGTCATCAGTGCTATGTTGGTGTTGGGCCAGAAGGTTCTGGCACTCTATTTACTGTTATAGTGCCATTAAATTTTACAGAAAAAGGCTGGCACTGGAACTAATTTCTGCTTGTGTTTCTGTTTTGATGTTATGAAATGCATTCCATGAAGAACAAGACTGATTGTACTAAAATAAATACTGTGCTAGCTTCTTCAAAGAGCAGCAATGACCTCTAGTGGCAGTAACTTTTATTTCAAGCTTAGTAAAAATAAAGACGGTATTCTGTATCTTCTTTTAAATTAAGTCGAGTGTGTTGATTGTGAAAAAGTTTTCCTTAAAAAAAAAAAAATTCAATCAGCATAATCTAATGAAACTTGATTCCATTTATTTAGTATTTCTCTCAATGTGTATTCAAGTTTTCAAATCTAGCAGACCCTTTGAAAATAACCCAGTTTTAGACATGTAACTGCCTTCTAATTTTTTTTTTTTTTTTTTTTTTTTTTTAAAACTTTTTCAGGTATATTATTTCATAACAATTTCAGCTAAGGCCTAAAAATCTCTGGGTTATTGTTGGTATAACAACAGAAAACAACAAAATACTAAATTCACTATTCCCCTTTTCCTTGTAAGACTTCCAAAGTGCAAGCTATGTGAGAGAGAGTTTTACATCTTACATTTAAAAATCCTAGTAGTTTATTATGAGAGAAATGGGGGAAAGGGAAAGGAAGAAATCTAGCTTCAGGTCTCCTTCAGACCTCTAGGGGGTTCTTCAGAGCCTCACATATATCTTCAACCGAAAACAAAAACCAACATACAGTGAAAATAATAATTATGTTTTAGGTCTACAAGTACGCCACAAGATGCCTCCCTGTTCAAGTGATCTGAGACTCCAGAGCCTCTCTCAGTTATTCTCCACTATGTTCATTTGTTAAGGTATGAATTAACACTGCTATGAAAAATACTTGCTAATATAACTGGAGAAGGTCCTGGTCTCTGATACTTTGCTGAGAACCACAAACTCATAGGTTCTTCCTGTACAGTTTGAGGACACAACAGAGAAACAGAAGAACCATTAGTAATTTTGTCTACTTAGGGATTAAAGTTGCAGTCTGAAAAGTACCATTTCTTTCTGTTGAGTGTGTAAAAGACATCTGGAATCTGAAGGCTCTGTTAAGGTTTCCATCTTTGTTCACATTTCATGGTAATAGTTAGCCACTAGGAATAGGATTCACACAGATCAGCATGCTGAGCAAGGTATGGTACAAGAGTTGGGTAAGAGCTATTATTTAATGTCAGCCATGAGCTCCCAATGGAAAAGGTACTTAACTGTGTCAATCATTTATCACAAAATACCTGTAAGATCCAAATTAAAATCTATTTACTTTTGGGGAAGGGATTTAATGACACATCTCCTAAGCTGCTCTATTATTTTAAGGTACTGTTCTCATAATCTTACTCAAAGACATTTCCCTCTATAAATCATAGTAATTGTGACAAAGAAACAGGAGTGTGGTTCAACATGGGTTTGTGCTTCAATGCATATTTGATTATTTTACAAACAGAGACCTGAATGGGTTCAAGTGCACAGTACACACTTGGGATGTCTTTGCATCACAGGCATGTTCTGTAAATTGTCAGTCCCTATAGATAAACACATGGAGACAAACAGAAAATATATTTTAATAATAAAAAAAAATAAAAACCAGGCAGTAAATATATATTTGATAATTCATGTGTAGTCAGCAGAAAAATAGACAACTAGTGATTATGGCATACACAGAATTAAGCAACTTAGATGGAAGGAGTTGTGAGCTCTGTCTGGTGCCTTGTATTAAACTCAGAAGGAATTTACCACCAAGGAACAAATGCTAAAATTACTCAGGACCTAAAGTGTGCAAGCACTGTATATCACCATAGTTTTATGAAATGCAACAAGGTTGGCAGTATCCAAGCAATATTAGAAGAAGAAAATGTATATATTAGATGCAATAAAATATTAACACTATCCTACAATTATGATTTTTAGTTAGTACTCCTTAACATAAGGAGTATACATTTAAAATAAGATTAAGTAAATGAAACCTATTATAACTTTAAATATTCCTAGCAAAACACCTCTTGCTGTTTTGTTGATTCTTTCCTCTAAATCTCAAAAATCTACAATAATATTTGAAAAAGTTAAAAAAGTACAGTACTGTTGTACTTTCTCTGACTTTGTGAAAGGCATCTTTAAAAATAAGAGATAAGTGAAGAAGCATGTCATTTTAGGAATTAGTATTTTCAAAAGCTGTTAGATGTGTTCTGTGTGGTATATACAACAGCAGGTGAAAAACAGAAGAAAAAGATTCAGAGACAGATGCTATATTTAGGTAGGAAAGAAGGGTCACAGAAAGCATAAATAAAGGAGAAACAAACCCTAGCTGGATTTCTAATCTATGGATGCTGCTTAAAGTTGGGTGTACGGATTGAACCTATAAATTGGCTCTGTAACCGAAATTAAATTTCTTAAGTGGTAACAGAAGTGAAGTGCTTTAAACGATAAAATTGTCTCTTATTTGCTTATAGGTATTTCATTTTTTTTATGCTTCAGGAATGTAATTCTAATATAGTGTGTAAATATATATATACATAAAATTTTCTAGACTTTATAACATCTTAAATTATCAATTTTCCAAAGTGCTGAGTGTATGAAGAGTCACTGAAGAATTTGGCTGTATTGTCTGCCCTGCCTTTTATCTGTCTTCTGAAAGAGGATAATTGAAAGATGAAATTAGGTTGATTGTTCATGTCAAGCTGATATCTATATTGGAAAACATCGATTCAACATTTACAGCATAGAGAGTGGAAGGTCCTCCATATGATAATAATATATAAATATAATAGTAGACAAGTAAGTAGATAATTTACTCAGTATGGAATTTTGGTTCTGGACTTATCTACTGAAAAGTAATACAATGCTGATAACTAGAAGCAATCACTTTAGTTGCAATTCAGTCTGGGTTTATGTCTACCCAGAATTGCACAGAGATGCCTGTACCTGAAATAGCCATCAGCAAAGAAAGGCAAAAAAACTAATTGCTAGATCCTCAAAAGGGCTAAAAAGATAAGAATTAGTATAGACAAAAGGAACAGGTTCCTATTAATATCTGTGACCCATTTCATGATAATGTTTTATCCTGACTCTTGCTAATGATATTTTTGTTGGGAAAGAATTAGTATGTTAAAATTTGCACTTCCAGCATAGTACAAATCACTATGCCCATGGAAAAAAAAATTTAGAATGTTTATGGATGGGTTTTGACTATGCAGGAACTCCTATCTTACTGTAGCTCAGAAAGCATAAACTTTCTGTTAAGAGGATAACAAAAATTTTCAGGAATTTCATAGAAAGTCACAAGCAGTAAGAGCTATAGAGATACCAGCATGCTGTCAGGTAAGCCTATGGCTAGGATGACATCATGAGAACTTTTATAAAATACGAAAGAACATTACTCTGGAACTTCCCCTATTTGGTCTGTGAATACTATCATAACACATGACACCTAATGAGTACAGGTGGAATAGTAACTCCCATAATTAAGCCAGCGGAAAATATTTCAATCATCTTCATCATCAGATCGTAGAATAATTTGGATTGGAAGGACCTGAAAGATCACCTAGTTCAAACTCCCCTGCCATGAGCAGGCACACCTTCAAATACACAAGTTTGCTTAAACCTCACCCAAGTGTGAACAAATAAACTAAACCCAGTCCTCTAAATACTTTTGTTGTGGTGTGCAGCACAGGAATATGGATATGGAACTCCATTAAATCTGTGTGAAATTAGACTTTAACTTAAACACCTGTACTCCTGGATTGAAAATATAAGATTTTTTCTGTATTAGTATTATTTTGTCACAGTTTGATTATTAAGAATGAAACCCACATATAAACAGAAATATTTAATATTGTTTAAAAAACCCTGAAATATTAAGTGTTCCATTACCACAATCAATAATATGAAATAAACAGACTAAAAATTGCAAAGCTAGCCTATCTTTAAAACCATAGGAAATCAAATAAAATCAATTGTGGAATTGCATTTTATGGAAATGGTGTGGCTCACCCTGGAAAGGGTATGGTTCATCCCAAGTCTGTATCCTCCCTGCAGTACCGTGTGTCTGTAACTCTACTGGCTGAGAACGTTACCGTGCCTCCCTTGAACCGCTGGGTTAAGAGTGCAAACAGAGAGGGCTCCTCCTCTTTTGCCCTGGCGGTGGCCGGAGACTGCTCTCTCCCCTCTCCCCCCTTCCCTTTCCCCTCTCCCTCAGTGACCACGCTCCCTTCTTGGGGTAAGACTCTGAATAAACCCTCATCTCATCAGCACCCCACCAACCGTCTGGAGTCTCTTTGCCTGCCAGCACACAAACACCCACGACCCTAGAGCCTGGGGGGCTCCCGGGGAACCCTCCCCAGGATCCCCCCCCCCCAAAATTTAAACTACAACAATCACCTTACAACCTTGATTTATGCATTCTTTCTGACTCTTTGTTAGATCTTTTGCCTGACTATACATGAATACAAGCAACTAACTGCTGCTAAATCCAGTGTACTCAGGGATGCAAAAAAGATTGGTTTTAGTCAACATGATTTGCTTGCTATGCATTTAATTTCCTGAAAACCAAAACTGACTGTAGTGGATTGACTCTGGCTGAGTGCCAGGTCTCACTGAGACACTCTATCCCTGCCCTTAACTGGACAAGAAAAATATGATGAAAAGTTCATGAGTTATGGACAGGGAGTGATTGCTCATCAATTACCATCATGGACAAAACAGACTCACTTTAGGGAAATTAATTTATTAGCCATCAGATCAGAACAAGTTAAAGAGAAATAAACCCAAAATACTGAAACCATCTTGCCTTTACTCCTCCCTTCTTGCTGGGCTTAAATTCACTATTTTCACTACCTTATCTCAAATGGTGCAGGGGGATGGGGAATGGGATTGTACTCAGCACATCGCATCTTTTCTCTGTCACTCCTTCCTCCTCATTCTATTCCAATCATCCAGCTTGTGGTCTCCCCCACAGGAAACTTCTCCAGTGTGAGTTCTTGATGAACTGTTCCATTGTGGGTTCTGTCCACAGACTGGAGACCTTCGGTAACCAAGTGCTTCAGTGTGGGTTCCTCACACTGGATCACAAGTCCTGCCCACAGATGTTCCAGTGTGGGCTGCTGTCTCCATGGAACCACAGGTTTTGCCAGGAGCTTTCCCAGTGACACAGCCTTTTTTCTGGCATCCACCTGCCCCATCCCGGGGTACCCAAGGGGCTGAGGGAAAATCTCTGCTCACCCCTCCACAGGCTGCTGGGGCACAGCTGCCTCATCATGGTCTGCATGGGAATCTCAGCTCTGGTGCCTGGATGCCATCCTCCCCCTCCTTCTTCACTGACCTTGGTGTCTGTAGAATAGTTTTCCTACTGTTTTCACTTCAGCAGTTTTTCCCCCTATTCAAATCTGTTTTCTCAGAGACAACATCACCATAACAGATGGGCTTGGCCTTGACCAGCTGTGGGACTCTCTTGGAGCTGGCTGACGTTAACTCTTTGGACACGGGGGAAACTTCTGGCATCTTCTCACAGAAGTCAGAGCAGTAACACCCCCTCTACTACCCAAATCTTGCCACACAACCCAAATATATTATAACACTCCATTACTACTTATAATCCAGCATAGTAAAATTAAATGTGACCTCACCCCACATAATACCTATTTTAGAACTATTCACATTTACTGGCTGATTTTCAGCTTATCAGGCACTGCCTGTTACTGTGAAAGATGCTCACTTCAACGGTTAACATTTCAGTTCCTTATTTTACTATTTTATTTACCATTTAATTTGCTTGATTACATTCAGTAACCCTGTTGCCCCCCTTTCCGTGTTCTTATCAGGCTGAATACTTGTGTGTAGTACCCAAAGTTTCATTGTAACCTAGGCAAAATGGATGTAGCCCATCAGGGGAATTAGACGAAAATTCACTTAATTTACAAGGAACCAGGAAAATCTTTGCAGAATGAAAATTCTGTGCTACATACAGAGATAAACCATATGGGACAAAAGTACTAGTGCAAGTCTTGTCAATGCCAAACACTGTTTGAACAATTCAACTATCTACATCCCTAGGTTCCAGACCCAGAGAACATGGCCCAAAATATCTTAATTTACTTGTATAGATCCATTTGTGCTAAAATGAACTCTAATGAATTTTACTATATACATGAATACTTCATTGAGCTGATCTAGATAATTTATCTTCAAGGTTGGCAAATTCACAGCACGAAAATGTCAAAATAAGTACCAGTTAAATTCTGTCCTTTTTCATCTAGAAAAAAGCTCTAGAAATACTGCTGATCAGAGATAAAGAGCAGATCACATTTTTAAGCAGAAGCAATCAGTTAGGTAGATGATTTTTGGAAACATGGCCACAGGCATCCCCTAGTACAATATCAATAACATGTTGTTTACTAGAAATAAAGGATAAAGTGTGTGTCACTTGATAGATTTTTCCATAGTAGTGCAAAAGGCACAACATATCACCTTTCAGGATGTTTGTACAATTTTAGGGTCTTATATTTTAAATATTTGGCATAAATGATAACAGATTAAGTCCACCTCATCATAGCTATGCAAACCTAGCCATGTATCTGCTATATTCTTTCTTTTCTAAAACTTTCTTTCAAAAGTCTTTGTGAAACCAAGATTATTAGACTGAAATATTCATGTTCTCATCCTAGTACCAAAGTTGCTTTGCTCAAGGCAGTGACTCTTCAGTTCACAGTGTGAATGTTTGTTACTCCAAAAAACATACAAAGCTACTGAATACATTTTTCTCAGAGACCAATAATGTCTGAACACAAAGCTACTGTTTCTGAGTCTGGGCATCTCATAAAAGATAATGCAGATGCTTGTGTTTGAGTCTAAATGAAAGAAGGCAAGGAATGACCTGGAGAATTGGGCCCTAAATTATTCACATTGTTTGGCTGTCTTACTCACTAACTGCATAATACCACTTTCTCCACCTCCTTCCAAAATAATGTTCACACACAGTGCTAGGATTATACTCCCACAAGACAATTTAGCCTATGTAAGGTCACTAAGACTCATTTTTTGGTTGCTACAAAATGCAGAAGTACAGTTTCATCACAACTGTCTGTTAAAACAGTTGAAGTAATGTGCATCTCTATTTGAGTGGAATAAACATTGACTAAGATGTGTTCCCACATATGAAATACTTCAGCTCTGAAATTCACTTCCACTTGCACACATTACTTTAATAATAGTTCTACTCTAGCATCTCTTCTGAAGTGAGAAACTTTTGCCCAGTGTAGCTCCCAAAACTGAGCTGTAGCAAACTTTGATATTTTTTGGATTCCTTTCTTTTATAGCCTTCTGATACTCTCAGAGCAGCTTAGTACCCCTCAAATGAATCCATATGACCTCATGCAACTTTCACCTGCAGAGCCTTACCATAAAAATGTCATTTTATGGTTTCAGTTCAAATGGGACTGACATACACGTAGACAGTTGTATTTAGTACACAGGTCAGCAGCCACAGACATCTTTATTTAAAGTCACAGCCATGAATAATAGCCTTTTTTTCCATGAGATGTGAAAGGATTGACAGATATTTTTGGAACACTCTGCCAGACAGTGAAAAATCTGAACTGAAACCATTGCTCTTCAAGGCTTTTCAAACCAACATCTTTCAACCCCATTTACTGTAATTGTGTCATTAGGGTAGTGTAGTAAAAATATAGGATCCATCAAGCCAGTGAGAGTATAAGAAATCCAGACTTTGATTCTGTAATGTGGTAAACAGGAAAAATATTGCTCAGGCTTATGGACAACTTCCAGAGCTCTATAAACATATTTCATAATGTGTATTTAACATGAAATGGATGAATGCATGAAAAAGCACAAACCCATAAATTAAAATATAAAATCCTTTAGTTGCACAAGTTACCCATTATCAGCAAGGCTCTGGAAGTTTTATTTGTCTTTGTCATTATCTTACAGGTCCTACTATAGCTGCAACAGAGCACAGCTTCAGCAAGAAGGACAATAGACAAAATACCAGGCCAGTTCTTTAAACAATACCAGTATGCTGAATGAGGAACTGCTGTTCTGTAAAAAAATACATTGTAGGTTTTTGTTTAGTTGGATTTAATTGGTCTGGTTTGTTTTCCTAGTGACTTTTTTGTTTGTTTGTTTCTTTGGTTGATAGGATAGTTGGGGCTTTTGTTTGGTGTGTTGGGTTTGAATCTGAGAATATTACCTAGGTTTATACATTTCACTCTTCCAGCCACCTTGGCCTCTAGCTGTAAATTTGGACACCACTAAAAATTGTGGAAGAGAGCTGAAGAGGAAATAACTGAAGAAAGATGGTCACTGATAAGGAGACTGTGCTAATCGAGGTATGAGATTGTTACAAACATCACAGAAACATATGATTTGGCAGCACCGAATTCTCAAGTTCTTCCTACTGGTAAACAGAGGGGGAAACAGGGAATTGTGAAATTCTGTTGAATCTCTGAAATTGAAGGTAAAGGAGACAGTCTTAAAGCATAAAAATTTCTCTAGTGGATATAATGTGAAGGTTACTTTTCACATATTCCTGCTACATACCATGATTAGGAGACCTACATTTGCTTCAGAAGACAGAAAGAAATACTGATTAAATCAGTTCTCAGGAAAAAAAAATGTATCTTCAAAGTAGTGTTTACTACAGAGTTAAAGCCACTGTGAATTCTGAGGACATAGTTTAGGAAACCGACTTTGGAAGAAAAAAAAACCCAAATATAATGGAACCTGGAATCTGTGGGAACTCAACTACACAAAATGCACCACTTTTGTACACTTTTGCTTTATTCCTTCTTATAACAGACAATTCTTTATCTCCCCACTAGGTGGCACCAGAAGATTGAATAAAATTTAGTCCTGTGCACGGTTTCACACACCTTGACTTGATGTGCATCTTTGTCTCCATAGTGACAGAATTATAGTATATAAGACACAGACCCAGAAATTTGCAACTGCCAAACACTTTTAAGTTACAAATAGTTTTACTGAAGACTAAACACAGTAATTAGATTGATTCAAATAGGCATTTTGTAAAATGTTTGAAAATATACTTGGAAAAAATACTTCAGTCATGGTTTAAAAAATAAAGGTTAATACCAAGGTAAAGACATTCTTTCAGTAACATAATCTGAATTTACTACTTGATACTCTTTTAAAGGTAGAGAAGCATACGTTTTACTAAGCTGCCTTAAGTTCCATAATAGTAAAATATTTTTCAAATTGAATAGGAATCTGCATAATTTTTAATGGGTTTCTATATAAAGGGGGATTTTTTTAGTGAAGCAACTGCTTAGTAACCACAATAAAGTTTGTTTTCTACATTCATTAAATCTTAAGAAAATTTTAGTTTCTGTAGTAATGCTAAGTCTATAATGAACAAATTACCCTCCTCTGGGAATCTCCCATATAAATATACGTAATTTTTAAATTGAAATAAGAATTTTTTTATTCATTAGTTTCTGTAACAAATATGTTTATAAAAGGATTCTTTGAAAATTTTCAAGATGATTGAACTGTAAATCTTGTACAAAAATTAAGCTTTTACAAAAGAAAAGTCATCTACCACTGTAAGAACAAAATATATACCTAGGGTAAAAAAAAAAAAATCTGATTTACTTCAGAACTCAGGTGTGTTTCCTTTCTTCTTATAAAGGATACAGTTTATGTACATAATGAAAATATACATGAAAAGTATGCCAGAAAATGAGACCCTAAGAAGAAGAGAAAACTAGCCAAGGAAATTTTAAACCTTATATCACACTGCAAATGCCAATAATATGTAGATTATTTGCCACAGCTGCAAAAAGTAAAGAGAAGCATATATTAAATCAGAAATATATTCTAGTAAGGTCTATATGCTGAATGAGTAATTAGTCCTTCTCTTCCCAAAGCTCACAAGAAAACATAAAAAAGCAAGCCCTGAATGGTCCTGAGAAAAGGTCACTGTTGTGCAAAGAGCAAAGGTTAATTTTTATGTAACAACCAAAGGCAACAGACCAGCATTGCTGAGTCTAGATCTGCTGGTCAAACTTAAGGGCAAGAAGCAAATGAACAAGCTGTGGACATGGGGACAAGAACAGAGGTGAGGTTCAAGTTTGTAGGGATGGGATCAGGAAAGACAAGGTGCAGCTAGAGGTGAATTTGGCAAGGTATGCCAAGAACAACAGGAAGGGCTTCTACAGGAATTTCAGCCTGAAAAGGAAGATAAAAGAAAGCAACCCCCCTGACAAACATGACTGGCAAACTGGCAACAACATACGAGGAGAAGGCTGAGGTGATCAAGAGCTTTTCTTTACCTCAGTCTCGACTGCCAACCGCTCTTCCCGCACCTCCCAAGTGGATGGACAACAGGATGGGGACTAGGAGCAAAGTCCTTTCCACTGTGAGAGGTTTATGATCAGTTGAGGAACCTACATAAGCCTTTTGAGACCTCATGAGATTCATCCCTGATGGAATTGGCTAATGTAGTTGCCAAGTTACTCCACAATATTTGAAGTCACTAAGGTCAAGTCCCTGGTGACCAGAAAAAGAGAAACACCACACCCCATTTTTAAAAAGGGCAGAATGGAGGCCAATGAGAATTACTGGCCTGTCAGCCTCACCTCACACAGATCCCCACAACATCCTCCTCTCTAAATTGGAGAGATACAGAGTTGATGACTTGTCTATTCAGTAACTGAGGGATTAGACAAGTGGTCCTAACCAGAGGGTAGTGGTCAATAACTGAATGTCCTAAGGTGTGGTTGTCAAGACAGCCATGATATTCAGCTGCTTTGATAAAACATCAGAAGACCTCAGGCATCAGCATCTTATTATCTGGAAGGCTTTCATACCTTTTCTCTGTAAGTTCCCCCAGGAAGCTCCACACAGCTCTGGCTCTTTCTCTCCTTCCTTTCTTCTGCAGTTCCAGCTCGCTCACTCCTTCATATCTCTAGCACAGCCAGCTAACCCTGTCTGTCCCTCATACAATATCTTACCCTTTCTATCCCTTGCATGACCTCCTGTCTGTCCCTCCCTCCTCACAGCACAGCCAGCAGACTCCAACTAATTCCAACCACCTACCTCACTCTTTTATCACACCCACAGCTGGGAGGGCAAGGCTGTTCCCACTCTTTGGTAATTGACACAGCTGCAATATATCGGAGGCAAGATTGCCTTTAGCACTATGTCTGTCTTCCCACAGGACATCAGTGAGAAGTGGTTCACCTCAGTTCTCTTCATTGGAACTGTTCTGCTTCATATCTTCCCTGATGACATAGACAGAGGGAACAAGTGCACCCTCAGCAAATCTGCAGATGACACCAAGCTGAGCAGTGTGGTTGACACACCTGAAGAGAAGGATGCCATCCAGAGGGACCTGGAGAAGGTTGAGAAGGGGGCCCATGGGAATCTCATGAGGTTTAACAAGGCCAAGCACAAGGGGCTGTACCTGGATTGGGACAGTCCCTGGTATCAATACAAGCTGGGGGTGAAGAGACAGAGAGCAGCCCTGTGGAGGACTTGGGGGTGCTGGTGCGTGAAAGGCTGGACATGAGCCATGAACAGGCTTGTGCAGCCCAGATGTGTCCTGGGCTGCACTAAGAGAAGTGTGGCCAGCAGGACAAGGGAGGCCATTCTGGCCCTCTACTCCGCTCTGGTGAGACCCCACCTGGAACATTGCACAGAACTGCTGGGTCATCAACACAGGAAAAGCAGGGACCTGTAGGAAAGAGTCCAGAGGAGGGCCACAAAAATGATCAGGGTGAGAGAACATTTGTCATATGAGGCTGTAAGAACTGAGGTTGTTCAGCCTGGAGAAGGCTCTGGGGACAACTTATTGAAGCCTTTTATTACTTAAAGGAGCAAGCAAGAAACATGGGTGAAGACTTTTTACAAGGAACTGTTGTAATAGAATAAAGAGTAGTGGCTTTAAATTGCAAGATTAAACAAGTTAGAGTAGATATGAGGAAGATTTTTTTTACAGTGAAAGTGGTGAACCACTGGAACAGGTTCCCCAGAGAGGCATTAGATGCCCAGTTCAGGTCAGATTGGATGTCACTGAGCATCCTGACCTAGCTGAAGATGACCCTGTCCACTCCAGGAAGGGTTGCAGTAGATGACCTTTAAAAGTCACTTCCAACCCAACATAATTTTTTTCTAGTAGTCAGTGACTGCATCATATGTCATCAACATTAGATATCTAACTTCTTTTTAAATCTAAAATTACTAAAATAGTATTTAGAATGAAAACAAGTTAGATAATAATCTGATTTTAACTCTATGAATGACAGATAACTTCACTAAACTGAGGGAAATGTGTCAATTGCTCTCAGAATTCATACTAGTGTAGCAGAAACCAGAACAGAGACCTTAGACTCAAAGTTCTCTTTTCAATATAATTTGAATGAGATTTTAAAATAAGGACTATTTAAATCCCTTTGGGAAGTCATAGAAATAGCTTAACAAAGTTTTCATACTGTATTTTTTTGATACTCATGCTGTAGTAGGAAATTCAGGTCTGACTACACCTCTTGTTTTTAAGATGAGAACATCACTGTATTCAGCAATAGAGTTCATACATTTCAGTAACGATCACTATGTAGTTGACCCATGTATAATTTGCTTGAATACATGCTGCTCAGCTTTTTTTTTCCTCTACCACAAAATGTGTGGATTTCCCACATGGATGAGCAGTCACTGTCACCCTGTGTGTAAATGATTGTTCACACTTCTGGGAAAGAAGGATTTCTTTTTACACCCCTAACTACTTGTAGGAAACCTCAATCTTTTCATAGTTTAACTCAGCTGTGAGTTTACTGAAATGTTCCACTGAAAGGGACTTGTTTCAGAAAATGCTGCTACCTTTGTAGCACATTTTTAAACAATGACAATTAATGTATGCAGACTGATATCATAAAGGGTGTGTTTCTTAAGAGAATGTCTGCTTTTTTCATCATCAGTCTCTATGGTCCATATAAGCAAAGCACAACAAGTGCCACTTGAGTCATTGTTGATGTTTTAAAATGGAGGGTAATAAAAATCATAACACTAAAAGCAAAGTGCTTTGACTTTCATAAACGTTATACATAACTTCCACTTCATAACCTGTATGACCTTGTTTATAAAGACTAGTGCTAAACAATAAGAATGCAAATTCAGACATGCTAGGAAATAACTAGAATGAAGGTTTCCCTTTGCCTTGAATGTTTCTGTTCAATCAGTGTATTAGATGTATGTCTTTAACTACATTCCATTTCCTTGCACTGCCTTCCTTCTCATTTGGCAGACAAGATGGATGGCGATGACAGGCTGTCCCTATTTCTTCCTCTGTTTGAGATATACCACCAAAATATAATTTCTACATTTTGTTCAATGCACATAATGAAAAAAATGGCTTATATCCTGATATTCCCACTCATACTTTCTGTTCTTACTGTGAGAGTATTTAAATTCTTCTTATCTACTAAGAGACGGAGTTATCCAACACCTCTTTGGTGCTTGAAGACGAGGTCCTCAACCTGTTTCAATGCTAGACATAGTGTATGCTAACCTGCATTTAGAAAGCTGATTCGCATGCAAAGTGCTGCAGGATGTGACACTCTGCTGTTGCTCATGATGGAAAACTTCAATTTATTCTCTCTTTAAAACCCAAAATAAGGTCACATTCAGAATATTTTGTATGTGTAAAAACATGACATTCCAGAATTGTTTATATATTTTTAGTTTTCCAAACCTGAAATGGTTACACCACTGGAGCTCTCTGAGTACAAAAATTTCACAAAATGTCCTTTTGTTTAAATAACAGGTACCAGATGTCACAACAAGTAAACTATACCTCAGCTGCCTGTGGCTTAGCAAATTCCCTGTGTTCAACATTGTTTAGATTAATTGGCAAGACATTTGCTTTTGATGTGCTGCTATTTGCACTGCAGGACAGGGCACAGCCTCTGCTAGGTGTTTACATCAAAGTAGACTTTGTGGTTACTACAAAGTAGACCAAAAAAAAAAAAGCTTTAGCTTTAACTACTATAGTAATTAAAAAAAACAACAGACAAAGCCCCCCCAAACCAACATACATATTTATATTCTTCAGACATGTTTCTTCTGCGTATAGCCCACAAATACAAATACCTTCAACAGGTCTATCTTAAGATATTTAAACAACCAAAACCATTTTCAAAACCTCGGACTGTTCATTTATAAATCAGAACTGGCATTATGTAGTTGTATAGAACTTCTTGTCATCACTCAAGAGGAAAAATTGTATATGAAATAAAAATGTGAGCTGGGAATACCAATGATAATCTGAATCAACTAACAAAGTTTGATACTCATCTATTTATTTCGAGTCAGGTTGTTCAAGGTCTATAGGACTCAAGCAACCCTTTTTCTCTTGCATCAATCATAAAGTAAGCAAGTAAAACTGTAATCCCTGTATCCTACAAAACATTAAATTGCTCATTTCTAGTGCATCCTCATGTTTGTTAGACAACACCACAGTGTAGAAGGGCAATATTACTTTATTATTCAAAGAAATATAGGAAAATAGAAAAAAAAAATCAGTCTCTGGATTGTGTAACTGAAGTGCAAATGATTTGAAATTTCAAGAATTGAAATATTGAACAAGCATGTAATATACTGTGCTAGTTCCACGCCTTTGACACAGAGTAAAAAGCAGCCTGAAACTGAAAAAATTCAGTGGGAAAAAAAAGGAAAAGCGCAGTAATCAAAGATCAAATTTGTTCTGGAAGAGAGGTCATGATTTATTTTTTTTTTAACTAAATGAATATTAACGTTTAAACCATTTATTCAAAACCTACATGAAACAAATCATTCAGACTCCATCTCTAGCAGTTTTGCTGCAAAGGTAGATCTAAAGGCTGTGTCCATAACGCTTCTTCATGATAAGCATGAGGAAAGACTCAGAAAAGCTTCTGAAAGGTTTTGCAGTCAGATGTTTGACACCAGCAGCTGTCTCCGGGCTATACACTGCTGTAGCATGTGTGTTTCAAGCCCCATTGGGAGCTGATTAATGCAGACAAGTTTGGTCCAAGAGCAGCCTCACACAGGGCCAGTCCCACTCCATTGTCATAAAGCTTTCCCTCTGACTCCTCCAACAGGACACGCTGGGTTGGGTGCTCAGAAAGCCATGCAGGAAGTTGGTGCTGGTGGCAATGTGCATCTCATGAGCAGAGAAGCCCTGGCATACACAGAGTCCTGTCAGGGGCTGATGCTACGGCCTCTTTGCCTCTAGGCACTGGGGCTCTGGAGCTCTGATGGGTCTACCAAAGCACCTGCATCTGCCCTGCCACTGATCAAAAGGAGCAACAGGAACAAGGCCTAGGACATACATAGCTTGATCAAACTCTGCCACTTCAATGCCTTTCAGAGATTTCTCTGTGATGCAGGTACTACAATGGTGAGAACACTGCTGTGTGTTCCTTGTGAATCCCTGTTCCACTACCACCCCAGAAAGAGACGTGTCCCAGAACAGAGACAAATATTCATCACATCCATTCCTAGAAAATATAAACTATAACCCTGACATGACTTTCTCAAGCCCAGGGTTTGGCCAGTGTGAACAGAGAATATACGCTGTCATTCCTCCATCTCCTGATTTTACAGATCTTTATCACATTTCCTCTAACATTTTTTAGATTAAATGTTCCTAGCTTATTCAGTCATTTCTTCTACAGAAATTATTTTGTATTTTGCTGCCTTCTCTGGACTGTTTCCATGTCTATTGCACAATTCTTTTAGAATCAGAGGTGCTTGCATTATTCAAGGTGTGGCAAAGTCTGTTACCAGCATTATGGTAGCTTGTGTTTTGTTCTGTCTCCTCCTAATTGTCCCTAGCATTTTATTTGTTCTTCTGAACACTGGTATTATAAAACTGGTATTTCAGGAAATGGTTTTTTACACCCCAAGATATCACTCTTGAGAGGTAATGGTTAGTTCAGAGCCTATAATTTTATATGTGAAATTAGGATTGTTTTTCTCCCATGTATATTGCATTATATTATTTACACTGAATTTCATTTGTCACTCTTTTGCGCTTCAGTCTTACAGTCTTCTTTTAATTCCTCACAGTTAGCTTTCAAACTTACTATCTTGAATAATACAATATTGTCAGCAGACTTTCTCTTTTCAGTAATCTCTTGCTTTCCAGGTCAGTGACAAATATGTTTTACAATACAGGCCTCTGCTTCCCAGCATTGATGACCTGTCTCCACTACAAAAACTGACGACTTGCTCCTATTTGTGTTTTCTTTCTCCTAACCTGTCATTTATCTATGCAACAAATGCCTTTGCTCATGCCACATAATTTATTTAAAAGCTTTTTGTGAGATACTTTGTCCAAAGGCCTTTTGAAATCTATGTAAACTAAATAAAATTCCGCCTCCTCTCCCACAATCACTCAGTTTCAGATGTCTCCCACTGAGAGCAGCTCCCTAATGGGATTCTCCTCTCCCTTTTTTCTTCTGCAAGGTTTGCCACTGAAGCCTCTCAACAATGACCTTTTTCTGCTTCTTTGTTTTTAGTATACCTTTTGTATTCTGATCATCAAATGGTCATATAGACTTCTTAATCCTGATGTGTGTAAAAAAAGAATATTAGTTTTGTTTCCCCTTGCCACTCACTTGTTCTTAGATACTCTTTATATGTTCACATTTTATAATCCTTCCTAATTTCCTTTGAATGTAAGTGTATGACTTCAGCGTTTTTCTTAATTGTTTCTAGAAATCTCCCTCATATTACTATTTAATTTTTGTTTTATATCTTATGGTCTAACTTGTTTTACAGATATATTAAAAATATTGATTTTTATGAAACAATTTGCATGTTGTGTCTTTTTTTTTTTTTCAGCTTAGAAGACTGACTTTCTTAATTGCTGCTCTGTTTAAGTGGGAAATTAAGAGAAACAAAAATGACATTTACTGTCTGTCAAGTGATCCAGGGACCACTTTTCCTATGGAATCATCTATGCATGCAATTGAAAATGGCCTCCAAGTTTATTCCTATTGTCTTCTTTTCCGGGGATGGTAAAAGGATAAATAGATTAGATTGGCTTAAGTGCATGGGTCAAATTTTTCTTGCAAAATTTAAAACAGGCAACAAAGATTTGAAGTTGATAAGAGAATGAAAGCCTAGACAACAGAAATTAATCATGATTTGCATCTCTGGGCAAGTAGGTGGGTACCATTGGTCATGTGCCAGGAAATGTATATTAATTTTCTGCCTTGCTGTGGATGTAATGAGTGAAAAACATAGAGAAAAGGATGTGTCCTGGATATTTCATAGTCAGGTCTGTGTGTTTAATGTTCTTTCATGGGATCATTTTAACTACTACCTTCTTTGGATTACTGAAATTTCCCCAGGCTTAAATTGAAGTAATTTACAAAAGATTCTGACGTCTTTCCTAAAGGTCACAGAGTAAAGAGAAAAAGACCAAAAGAAAAAAATTTCACAAAGAACAATTAAGAAGTAAATCGTGTGATGAAAATAATCAAAAAAGTATTTTTCCTATAAAAGCCTGCATGTACAGCCTTTCATAAAGCAAGGATATTAACATTCCAGATCACAACTATTTAGATGGAATAAGACTGTATTTACTTAACAACATACCACTCTAATTTTTGTCTTTTTTTGTTCTTTATCATTATTTCATTTTTTGAAAGTAAGTGCCAATTGTATTTTTCTTGGAATATGACTAGTGTGACAGAAAGAAAGCCACTTACTATTTCATGAGAAGTTATGTATTTCTAGTGCCATTCATAGCAGCTGCTGATTAAATGAGACACTTCCATTTGGGACCCTTTTATATGGCCACAACAAATAAAAAAAAAAAAGAAGGAAAACGGCGTAATAATGAATTACATAATGTAAGAATTAGTATTGTATTTGTATAGTCTAAATGATATGCTTACTATCTTTGCACTTAGTTTTTGTATTGTCTTATCAAGTATTTTACTTTACAATGTGTGTATAATAGAATAACCTGATAAGTAGTTAAAACTGTGTCAACACTTCCTCCACTCAAAAGGCTTTGACTTGAGTAGGGTTGAGCCTTAAGCTTAACAGGCAGGTTACATTCTGTATAAGCAGCTCATATAGTGGAGGAAAATAAAGCAAGATTATACAATTCTTCAGGGACTGACAAAAGGGGATGAGCTTGGTCTTCTTTTTCTATGCACTAATATGCACTCAGAGGAACATATTGATGGAATCTCATTCATTGAATGCAGTTTGTTGGTCCATTCTGACACCTCTGCTCCAGTTGAGTTCAATTAACTAGAAATTCAGCTTTTAGGTCTTTCCTCACAGGTAAAAAGTGTGTGTAATTTGCTTCTGGCAATGTAGCATGTCAGGGCATTGGTAAACATTAAAAGTGAGACAATTCATGTTTCTTAGTTTCCAAACCTCCAATTTGACTGTGAAGAGTTACCACAGAGCCCTATCTGTGCTCTTCTACTGGTCAGGTATTTAACCTGAAATCAAAGGAACATGTCAGAATACTCCAGCCTCTCAAAGCTCTCTAATTAAAAAAGTATGTTGCAAAACAACAGGATTTTTAAAAACACTGTTTACTCCTGTTAATATAAGTATCAATAACAACAATAACATAAACTGTTATGAATAAAATAAAATGTGGCTTGAAATTTTTAGAAAATAATTGCTAGCTTTTGTGGTGGATTAACCTTGGCTAACACCCAGACACCCACACAACCACTCCTCAGTATTTTCTGGAATAGGCTGAGAAAGCTCAAGGTCAAGATAAAAGTAGAACGTTTATTTACTAACTACTTTCATGGGTGAAACAGACTTGAACAGCAATTACAAACATATAAAGCACCTTTCTGAAATTTCAAGGGCCGTTTAGATATAGATATATGAAACAACCTTTTGTAAATTTTTTTTCTGTGTGTATGTGTTTGATATTTACAGACTGGTACCCAAGTGAAAGGAAATCTCTTAGATAACCAGCCAAACCTCAACACATGTACCTTTTAATCAAATTTCAAAATATTGTGGATTTTATTGTTCATTGCTAATGATTTTTTCAAATGAATAAGAAATGTTGGGAAAGTTTTTTGTAGAATGTCCTTAAAAAATGAAGTTTCACCATTCATTTAATAGAACTTGAAAACAGCAGATGCATTGCACAACTCAGACTATGAAAAGCTTTTTTTTTCCTCACAGGGAACAGCAAAAAATAATGCAATATATATATGTAGACAAGCATAGTCTAACAAAAAGATAGTCATGAGAAGTGTAATGGGAGGAATTCTAACACAAATCTATACACAATTCAACAGCTGTAATGCTGAATTCATCTTTTATTGCCCACAAATGTTGAATGAGAATATGTTTAAATACAATAAATTATAGACTGATAGGAGGTGAAAAGAGAAACTAAAGACAATAGACAAATCTTTTGTAACATCTAATTTCAGCTGGTTAATCTATCTTGCTCACTTAGTCAACAATGCCCAGGAGGAAAGTCATATCCAAATTTGTATTTCCTAGAACATACTAGATATGAAATATAGTTATGTGAGTATAATTTAAACCAAGTAAGAGGTCAGTTATAGGGAAAAAGTTTTAGACTGACTAATTTAATATTAAGTTTTCATTTGATACATACAGTGTAGGTAATTGCTTTCACATGCCCTTAGGGATGTAACAATGTAATATTTTAAATTTACTTACAATTTTATCATAATGTAGAAAAAATAACATGGAAATGGTTTAATATAGTCACTTATCTTAAACTCCTTAATGATAAATTGAATAGGTTACTATTTATGCAAATTTGGCCTAGGCAATTTCAGACAGCTAGAAGACAATATTTATAAGCATTTAAGATTCTGATTTAGGGTTTTGATTCACATAACAAATAAAGTGACAAGGCTGATTTGAATTTTGAATTTTTTTTGCACACTACTTTTAATTTGTTTACAGACAAAAATAGTTCACAAACAATATTTTCTGGACACTGTAAAATGATCAATACATTTGAGAGTGTTCTAATTTGCCCACAGAGAATTCAAGAACACAGAGAGGTGAAATTCAATGAATAAATTAGAAAAAAAAAAACTTTCTCAGTTTAAGTAAGAATGCAGACATCAGCAAATTTAATCACCTCTTTTAAGTGCTTACAATGATTAATATATTAGCCCAGCATTTTTTAAACTTGCATAATCTTAGGAATGCTGTTTGTAGTTGTTAATGTATCAGTCATTTCTATTGTATATTAATGGTTGTCAAACTAATTTTCTTCATTGAAATACTTCATCACAAATTTTAAGCTGATCTTGCTGATATAAAAATATCATGTAATGTATTCTGCATGTTATCCTCCATTTTAGATATGAAACATAGAAATAATTGAAAAGAATACCAATAAAAAGAATTAGTTATCCTAATAAAGCAATTCTTAAGATAAATTAAAAAAGACACCTAAAAAACTAAACTGAACAAAAGAATTTAAGAAAAAAAGGTAATTTTCATACTCAGATAATACTTGAAGTGTTCCATATTGGGTAGAAATCTCCTTTATGCTAAGTATGTAGCTAAGTACCAGTTAAGGCTCATTTTTAGGTGATAATTGGATTTTATGAAAATCTTATATTAAACTACTGCTCAGGAAATTACACTTTTTAAAAGAAACAATCTGTTTCTACTGAAATAATTTTCAAATATAACTACTTCATGGCTTTAAACTGAGCAAATCTGAACATAGCCACTCATTTGGGAGAAACAACATGTCTGTTCTGTAAAAATGCAAAATTTACGAGAAGGTACTACAGCTTGCAAAAATACAAGCAATTTGGGTTAACTAGCAAGCATAGATAAATAAGTCAAGTACTAAAACTGAATCTTCCTTTCATTGTACTGAAACCTCCTTGGTTCTGTTCAAAAAGTGCTGGTGAGATTTGTGTTGTTTTAGGTTTTTTTACAACTCATTATTTCATGAGTATAAACCTAGATGGAGATGAAAAGGTCTTGAGATGAAGAAATAATTTTGGCAATCTAAAAAGTATTCGTCCCTAAGTGCTAAGCAATGCAGCCATTTCCTCATGATAGATGTTTAAATAATGAAAGCTATCTATGTGATTGGTAGGAGAGCCAATACCCAAATCTAATGTGAGAAATAGTTAAAATATTTGTATTTGTTTATGTATATATAAATATTAACTAAAGGCAAATATTTGGTTGATTTAACAAGATGATTACCTTGTCAGATGTGAAATATGATTGTGAAGAGAAATTTTATGATAAATGAAAAGACCCATTACTTGAAGAATACATGTTATTAGAGTGAAAAAAATTGTAAATTCATGGACCCAAATGGGTACTATTTTGCTTCAGATATTTATGGAAATACTGTGTTGTCTATGTTTGGTGATAAGTGGTTGTTGAACAGCTAACATGTCATTCTATCCAGATTTTGATGCAAGACTATATTAACCTTGAGTTCAGGATGATATTAATCCTTCTTGTGCTCTCCTCACACAATACAGAAATGTGTCATCCAAAGCATGGACACATTATAAAATCAGCAGGAATTTTCAAGGGTGTTGACAAAAATGAGAAAGTGAAAAAAAAATCATCTGTACTGCAATATTACGGTAAAGATGGCACAATTAGAAAATAAGCTTACAGGGTGAGATTAGATTTGTTTAGTAAATTGAATAGAAGTAGACTGGGTTTTGTTTGTCTACATTTTTGTTTTTAAGAAAACAACTAGAGAAGGTTCCGGGGTATTACTTAGTATATTTTTAGTTTTTATTTTATTCAACCGAGGTCTGAATAGGACTTAATTGTAGGTTCAGTCCTTATGAGCATACAATAATAAGAAAAGCTAAAAATCCCCCAATGCTCAAAATCAAACAAGTTGAATGCTAGCCTCTAGGAACAGATATTTGTTTCAAGCAGAAAGAGACAACTCATGAATAAAATATTTTAAATCAGAAAGACTATTATAATGAATCCACAGAAAATAATGAAAGAAACATGCAATTCCAATGCTGAAGCAAAAATTACAGCGGGAAAAAGTAGATGGACCAAAGTGGAAGGAGAGCAAGAAGGCAGTATAGAGTAAAATTATAAATATTTCTAGGAGTATGTAATATAATCTCTTTTATTTTTAAGGACATTCTTGACAATACTTTATTAGAACTTCAAATTATTTTTCTGTGCTCCCTCAGAGATGTGCCAGAGTAGAAGAATGGAATTATTTAATATGAAAATGAATCTTTTTAAATGTTACTGCTTTCTGGAATAAACATGTACAGCCTCCACCACTGTCCACAGACTCAATTTCATTCCACTTTTGATCATTTCATTTTGTGAGTGCAAGACCACATCCAATGAGTTGAGGCCAACAGCTTTCCATCCCACTGGACATCAGTAACAGGTGGTGTGTGTCAAGGTTCCACACTAGAACCAGTACTGTTCAATGTCTTCATGATCTACATAAACAGTGGGATTTCATATTCTCTCAGCAAATTTGTGGATAACCAAGCCGTTTGGTATGGCTGAACTCGTGTGATGATGGGATGCCATCCAGAAGGGTTGTCATTTTAAGAGCAGCATGCAATTAAGCCCCACACAGCCACTCACACACTGGAGGGGAGAATCAGAAGAGTAAAACTGAGAACACCCATGGGTTCACATAAAGGCAGCTTAACAGGCAAAGCAAAAGCAGTGCACCCAAAAAAAGCAAACCAAGGAATTAATTCACCACTTCCTATGGGCAGAGCTGTGTTCAGCCATCTCTGGGAAAGGGCTACATCCTGCATAGCAGTTATTTGAGAAGACAAACATCATTACCCCCTTCCTTCCTCTTCCCCCAGATTTATGGGCTGAGCACTGTGCCATGTGCTATGGGGTGTCCCCTAGGCCAGTAGGGGCCAGCTGTCCCAGCTGTGTGTCCTCACATCTTCTTGTGCTTTCCCACCCTCCTTGCTGATGGATTGGGGTGAGAGGCAGAAAAGGCCCTGAGTGTGCAAGCACTGCTCAGCAATAAAAAAAAACATCTCTATATTATCAAATTTGTTTCTAGCCTAAAACCAACACACAGCCTCATACCACCGTGTGAGAAGAAAATCAACTCCTCTGCAACCAAAACAAGTACAAGAGAGACCTTGACAGGCTTCAGGGGTGGGCACACACAAATCTCATGAAGTTCAGTGAGGCCAAGTGCAAAGTCCTGCACGTGGGCTGGGGCAACCCCCAGCATCCCTACAGGCTAGAGGCTGGCAGATAAAAAAATTGGACAGGAGCTAGCAATGTTTTCTTTCAGCCCAAGAAACTAACTGTGTTGTGGGCTGCATAAAAAGAGGTGAATCTGCCCCTGTACTCTGCTCTGGTGAAAGAAAGCCAAATAGGAGTACTACTTCTAAATCCAGGGCCCTCAGCCTAAAACATGGACTTGTTGCTGGAAGGGATTGAGAACCACTCCTGTGAAGACAAGCTAAGAGAAGTGGGGCTGTTCAACCTGGAAAAGACAAGGGTTTTGGGAGACCTTATTGCAGCCTTTCAATATATAAAGGGGAATTGTAAGAGAAGAGACACATTTTTGTACCAAGATGTATAGTGACAAGATGAAGCAATGGTTTTAAACATAAAGAAGGTAGGTTTAGAGCTAAGGGGGTGGTGAGGCACAGGAACTGGTTGCTCAGACAAGTGGTGGATGGCCCATCCTCAGCAATGTTTAAGGCCAGGTTGGGTGGGGCTTTGAGTAACCGGATTGACTACAAGATGTTCCACGTAAGTGAGGTTGGACAAGATGATTTTTTAAGGTATCTTTCAACCCAAGGCATTCAATGATTCTGTAATCACCACACAGAAAAGCATTGTTGCATCAATAAAAAGCAAAAAATATTCTATGGAGAGATTAACAGTGGAAGAGAAGACAATGGTTGGCTTCAAACCCAATGAGATGGCATTCCTTGTAGAATGTGTGTCCTAGAACCATAGAATCACGTAGGTTGGAAAAGATCCTTAACATCATTGGGTCTAGCAGTTAACCCAGCACTGCTGAGTCCACCACTAAACCATGTCCCTAAGCACCACATCTACACAGCTTCTAAATACCTCCAGGGCAGGTGGCACAACCACTTCCCTGGGCAGGCTGTCCCATTGCCACCATCCTGTGACATAATGCCTTTCCTGACTCAGGTTTTACTGATGTCTTTAGCTCTTAGTAGTTGATTATCATCATCAGTAGAAATTATTATAGACAGCCATAAAATATTTACTGCTTTATAAATCAAATTATTTTTAAAAAAAACAGTGAAATTAAAGAATTGTGTGATTTGCTAGCACAAATTACAAACTCACTATGAGTTACATGTTTATTAAACATTCAAGTATATTTGCATTTGAAGACATAAAATATGTGGATTCATTATATTTTGCATACTACTTTCTAATTTTATTTTATTTAACAACAGTTAATTTAATCTCCAGATTTAATGAATCCATTCACCAACAGATTAAATTCTTCTATGAAATCTTCAGAAGACATGTGATGAACTCACCTTCAATCTGGAGTTTTAAGACCACAAATTAGCATAGTGGGGTATCCTCATTTTTTCAGCAATAAACATGAAAGTTTTTATTGAAATGTTTGTCCTAATAACTTAAAGAAAAAGTTACAAACAATGAATGTATTTTCTTCTAATGTAAAAAGTTAGATCAAACTACAAAAGAAATTGCTGGTTGTCATTCAGAATTCAAATAATGTATGTATTTAGACTTAATGAAAAAGAATGTTCGAGTTCAAAGAAAACTTAGTCTTTAAGCCACAATTTTGACAGAACAAACTCGTTACAGAGAAAATCTTAAAACATTAAGCACTGATAAATTATGGTCTTACCAGTGGGAAAGAATATGTGTGCATATTTTATCTATGAAATACAAACATAATTTTGTTATTAAAGTGAAAACCTATTCACTATGGTTGCAGTAATATTTATTTAGCTCTAAATATTGGAATATAGTTTTGCCAGATAATCTTGTCATTATAACAGGAAATCCATACCAAAATAAATTGAATACTGTAGCACTCTGTTACTATCTAATAAACTTTGTTGCCATTTGTCTAACAAAAATATTAGGAGTGGGGTCTGGTGATCTGAGTAGTGGGCTGTGAAATTGGCACCTGTATTCTCCACTGCTGGATGTGACCTTGAACATTCCACTGAAATATAAATCTCATTTTATATTGAAAGCAAATTTAATTGAGAAACAGGTTATAAATATCTCAAAAAGTGAATGCCATAAAATAAAAGAAATTAGTCAACATGTTTGAAAATGTGTGATGTGTGTTACCTTTTACATCAAATTGCTATCAGTCTTATCAAAAAATAGGATATCAACAAAGACTTGTATAATAGAGGGATCTAAAATGTGTTGGATGCCACATAGAATAACTGGAAAAACATCTGCACTTGAATATTAGCATCCTTGATCTATTAACACTGTGAAAATTTATTGTTTGAGGTTCTGAGTTGTATATTATATATCCATGTAAAACATGCTACTGTGAAAAGTTTTAATCTCTTTTTTTTTCATTTTCTTGAACAAAATAAATAGACAAAAACTTTTTTTTTTAATTTCAAAAATTAGACTTTTGTGCCATAGAGTGTTAATCCTTTTGTTCTTTGCACTTCCTCCTGATTTTAAGTGCTACACATATTCAAGCACATCCATTATTTACAACATTTTTATATTACATCAACTCAGAAGTATTAACAGGGCAACAAAGTCTTAGTAATATCAGCAGAAAGCTCTGAACTCAATTATCATTACTATTTAAAGCCGTTTTGTATTACTACTCGAGTAGCACCTTAGCCTTCCAGCTTCCCACTGAAATTTCACTGAACACAGCAAAGGGACCTTGTGGCTTACAAAAAGTTTTATGGGGTGACTTTAAGATGAAGGACAAAATTCTTCCAAATCTGCCTGCAGTCTGGTCTACTCATAACAGATCAAAAGAGAAACAGTAAAATGGTTTAAAAGTAGACTTCTGATACTAAGAAGGAATACAATTTTAAGGGAGTTTTAACAGTTATTATCTGTTCTAGTTACTATCCATTCTAGTTGTATATATGTGAACATTCTATGGCAAAATAAGAAGAGAATAAGCTTCCTTCTTGCCATCAGAGGGACCGTCAAAAAGGACCAAACATCTGGGCTGCCCAAAATAGAAAGTCAGTGGACAAATGTAAATTTTTCCTGGATGGGTAAATCAAATACATCCAGGAACATACCCCATCATTGAGGTCAACTAATAGGGAACTGCTCATATCTGTGGTGATTATTTCCTTTATTCTGCAAGAGGGGATCACAGTGTGCAATAATAAGAAAGAATATCTATAATAAGAAATTAATAATTTTATTATTAAAATATAGATACAATAAGCAAGAAGCATGGAATATCATAATTCCTTATATTTATAATTTAATTAAAAGACTGGTTTTCTTGGGTCAGAAATATTTAACTTATCATTATTATTTAATTTTAGGTGTATCTGTAGTTGCCTTTACCTGTCAGAATTTGTAAAAACCCTCTATTTATATCAAAACCACTTTAGACACATTTAAGCATAAAATCTCAGAAAACTGTAAGAAAGTAGCATACTCTATTGCTAGAGTGACCTGTGTCACAGAATGGGAAAAAAACCACAAATGTATGAATACATAGTTTTAAGCAGTCAAAAATCTCCATAACATGGGACTTAGACTTTACTAATGTTCTTTAATTCAAAACAATGACTCAGTCAGCCTGCTCACAAGTTCAGGCTAACCTCAAGGGAATTTTAAATTGACTGGTAGCTCCTTCTTGAAGAGCACAGATCTCAACACAGCTGAACTTAGGTATTTATATTAGTGTTCCAAATAGAATTGCTAGAAATTCAGCTCTTGCTGAAATATCAGAGCCATGCAGAGACAACACAAAGCACTGCCGAGGTGCACAGGGGAACCTGCTCTCTCCTGTGTTCAGAGCATTCCTAACGCACAGTGACAGCCCTGAGTTCAGCAAGACACAGAGCAGTCACAATCACTTTACAGAGTACTCCTGTTGGCACTGACACCACCAGCAACTTTTATACAGTGCCCTGTTCTTGACATTATTTACCCAGCAGGTGTGGAACAAAGATTCTGAATCCTCCGCAGCACTTCAATATGTAGTCAAACATCAAGCTCTAAGCCTCTAGATAGGCTACCCACTCTCAGCTGAAGCTGCCCTAGAGTCTCAAATTTCATGCCTAACTCCTGGCAGGCTTCATTGTAGATATGTGCTTTTGTTTCACCAAAAAAACCACAAAAGAACCAAACCAAACCAAAACAAAACAAACAAACCAAAACAAAACAAACAAACCAAAACAAAACAAACAAACCAAAACAAAACAAACAAACCAAAACAAAACAAACAAACCAAAACAAAACAAACAAACCAAAACAAAACAAACAAACCAAAACAAAACAAACAAACCAAAACAAAACAAACAAACCAAAACAAAACAAAAAACAAAAAACAAAATAACCAACCAAAAAACACCACCACCACCACCAACAAAAACAACAAAAAAACTGAATAAAAGAAGATTTGGACCAGAGAAAAATAATGAATGGATTTCATCCCCAAAAATATACCACATACTCAACTGAATGTTCTAAACATTTCCCTAAAATTCTGAGTGTGACTCAATGCAGTAAGACTTTCAGAAGGATACAAAGTTTGTCTAAAAATGTTTAGAGATCTCTAGTATAAAACATGCAGGCATATATTCAAGGAATCTGAGGATGAAAAACCAGAACATGTCTCAACTGAAGACTGCAAGCTACATGAATTAATGAAGCTACGTGACAACCCTAAAATTGTAAGAACTGCATTAGTGAAAGGCACTAATTGTCCACAGAGCATCAAACCCACTTCCTGAGTATTGAGGGATATCAAAGATAAAAGTATGAATAATTTTTAAATTCATATAGGGGGGGGAAAGATCCTACTTTCATGTGGCAGTGTGTTAATTTGTTTTGTTACTTTTGTATGAATTCAGTTTTATGTAACAGTTCGATTTTATGTACCCCAGCCCCCCTAACTGATATTCCTTTATCTCCTCACAGGCAATTAACTTTCCGTTCCTTGCCAATCTTCCTTCCCACCCTTGCACATCCCTTCCCGCCTTTTGTGACTTGTCAATCTTCCTTCCCGCCTTTGTAAATCCCCTCCTACCCTCTCCTGATTAGTCCAGGTTATGTTTCCCCTCCCCTGAATCCCCCAGTAACTATCCCTGGTTGGTCAAAAGTGATCAACCACTCCCCTTGCTCCTCCCCGCTAGCCGAGTGTAAAAGTGTCTGCCAGAACTTTCTCGGTTTTTTGGGTGCTGAGGAGGTGTTAATAAACCCTTCTTGTCTGCACCTGACAGACTCCTCCTTTCTCAGCCTTCGACATTGTCCACAATTCCACCGTCTGCTTGGTCCTGTCAGGACAAGAACCCACAGGAGTCAGCCCTGCCTGAGCTCCTTGCAGGCCGATCCTGGACTGTAGCTGTCCCTGTGCCTGGGCTGGCCGGTGGCAGAGACAGAGGTCTCGAGCAGACACTGCGACACTTTCTTTCCTTAAATTATCTAGAAGAAAATTTGAAGGTTAATTTTCATTTTTCAGTTTAAGAAAAAATGCACATTTTATATTTTATATTTTAAAATTCAGACTATTCCTATGAGAGGTGATGTCTTTACAGATTCTCTTTCCAGTTCAGAGTTCTCTTTCAAAAATTTGAGGCCAAGCTGCAATATTTTTGCAGCAGACATGTTTCATAATCTGGAAACTTTTCCCACCAGTTTCATGTGGTGATGGTTATGAGAACCTATTAAGCATCTTTAGCACCTCTGAAAATATTTTCTTCCTTTGTGTATCTTGTTTCAAAGTTTTATTATTATATTAGCAAGAGACTTGGAACAAAGAGTACATTTCACCAGAATGGCGGGAAGTCCCACGAGTTTTCTCTCATTGTATTTTCAATTTCCTTGTGCAATTTTGCAACGTGAACTCCTTTCTTTTCAAGTGCAAGTTCCTCATATAAGATATGGTTATAATAACAGGATATCCTGATTTCTATGGCCTGAAGGCAAAAAGATATCCATGAAGTTTAAATTATTGCACTTCTCCAGTTTATGGGGTAAGCTTTCATCTTTTCAATAATGCTTTTAATTCTGAGTTAGAAACAATATGAAGTCCTGTTTGATTGCTTGCACATACAAAAACAATCCCAAAAACTCAAGCCTACATACACTTTTAAAACCTGTCACCAGTTCAGTTTGGAATAGCTTTACATCCCTTGAGTTTTAATTTAATGAAACTGGTTTCTAAAACTTGTTATGAAGAAGGTGAAACACAAAATGAAACTCAATTAATAAGATCTTTAGGTTGTTTATGAGGTCACCAGTGCTTAATTTGCCAACAAATCACCACCTGTTACCTGTTTCGTTTCCAAGCCAAAAATAGTTTCTTCTGATTGTTGTTAAATAGCTCTTAGGAAAATCTGAATCATCAGATAAGCATTGTCCTCTTGATTCCATTAAACCCTTGATACTTCTAAACTGTCTCATTGTAAAATCAAGGACTGAAACCTGCATCAGTTAGTGAAAAAGATACATTGAAAAAATAAATGAACAGTTTTTCAGTGAGTAAAAGCTAGGATGCTTTCCTTTAGGATGATTAGAATAATTAACTTTATGCTAATTCTTTTGTTTGGATGAGAACTACTGTTATGAAATAAATTTCACAGCCATCCCCACATAATGTGCTTGCACAGTGTTGGGAGCATGTGTTAGATTGCTTTTATTATGAAACTAACTTGGAAAAAACAATCCAGGAATCCACAAAATGTGCTGTAGTTTGTAAGGACATAGAATCATAAAATAGAATGATGGAATGTTTAAGGTAGGAACAGATCTCCCTCATCATGATCTCTAATTTAAAGCATAAATATCTGAATATATCAAGTTAGTCTGATATTAAAACAAAGCCAGTTTATAGCATGAATATCAGGTCCTCAGGACCAGTAAGTTTACTTCTCTGATGTTTTCCTACCTACCCCACTGTGACATGACTTAGAATTAAACTATAATTAAGGCTGATAATAGCTACATTAAAAAAAAAAAGTTGTGGTAACAACAATAACAGTAACAACAACAAAAAGACTGTTACATATACATCACTATTTAAAAAGAAAAAAATAAAAATTATTAAAAAGTAATAGATACATATCAGTTTAGTCTTTCTGAAACCTTCTAAAACATACTGACACTGGTGTAAAGCCATTAACATTACATTTCCCTTAACTCCGTACCCATTTATAATCTTCTTGTGCTTGTACAATATGAGAGGATTTGATTTGCCTTTATCCTGAGAATAGATGGAAATTTTGTATCAGAAAAAAAACAGGAGAAAAAGAACATAGAATAATGACTTCACACTGATACTCAGTTAGACTTGCAGTTCCCCACCAAAAAAAAAATTAAAAGAAAGCTAAGTAAGGGTGGAGGGGGGAATTAATAGGAAAGCAGAAAGATATAACTTTGTTTCTCTTACTCTTAAGGAATCAGCCTTTTGTTCAAACACCTCTTATTTAACCCTCAAAGAAAAGACTTATGAGTTACTGTTCATGAGGTGTCTTAGATGTATAAGATGAGCATAGTATTTGTGTACATGTGTGTATTTTTCTCTTGCAAACTTATTAGTTATACATTTGTATGGATATACAATGTATATATACATATATAAAAATACATGTGTATGTATACATATATATATAGATATATATAAAAATTACTGGAATAATTGTTATAATAGAATCATAGAATATGCTGAGTTGGAAGGGACCCATAAGGATCATCGATTCCAACTCCTGGCCCTGCAAAGCACCATCCCCAAGAGTCATGCCATGTGCCTGAGAGCTTTGCCCAAATGCTTCCTGAACTCTGTCAGATGTGATGCTCTGGCCACATCCCTGGGGAGCCTCTTCCAGTGCCCAAACACCCTCTGGGTGAAGAAACTTTTTGTGATACCCAACCTAAATCTCCCCTGACACAACTTCAGGCCATTCCCTCGGGTCCTGGCACTGAAAATCAGAAAGAATAGGTCAGTGTCTGCCCCTCCTCTTTCCCTCATGTTGAAGTTGTAGACTACATGAGGTCTTCCATCTCTTCACCAGGCTGTTTGTACCAAGTGACCTCAGGCAGCTTTCCTAGGGCTTCTCTTACAAACCCCTCACTATCTTTGTATGCCTCCTTTGAACGCTTTCTAATAGCTTTATTATTTCACCGGAGTTATCTGATAAATATTCTGCAGTATATTTTTATATAGAGGTCTGAAAATCTGCAGCTGCCTCAGCAGTCAGCAGTATGCAAAGATTATTCAGATAGATCCAAGTCAAGGAGTAAAATGTCTCCTGTCATCAGCCTAGTGGCAGAAAGTGTGAAGGCTGGGACAGTTGGCAAGGAAGACAAGGAGGCTGGGTTCCAGGAGGCAGGCAATTTATTGTCTCACAGTCACACCATTTGATTCAAAGTCCATTAATACACTAATAATGTCATTATTCATGCAATTTGAAAATGATAGCACTTAATCCTCTTTTATTTTAAATTGGATTTTATTATGAACATCCTAAAAAGAGTGGCCTCTAAGCTACTAGTCCATTAGATTTACAATGAACAATGACATACAATGGATGATTTAGGAGTTATCTATCTAAAATCACGAGCACATTTTCTGAGGAGACTAGTTCATACTCTTTTCAAGTTCCACAGCCACTCAGTTTTAGATATGAATGCATAGGAGAAAGAAAGTGTAACACTGAGTGGTGGGAAACACTACAACAGGAAAACGCAAAATGAAGATTTCATCATATAACAAAGAAGAATATGCTCGTTTTCCTACTGACAAAGGCAGAAGTCTTTCTGCAGTTCTTCCACACCTGACTGTTGGTAAGATATCCCCCACCACCCTTTCAAATCCTCTCTAATGCTTGTTAGGCTACATATTAGCTCCATTTTCCAGAATCTACCTGATAAAAGTCATGACAGAGTAAAAGTAGAATTTTATACTTCATGGCATCAAGAATATGTCAGTTCATCAACATTATAATCACATCTGGTTTCACAAATGTGAAATGTGAGAGCACAAATGCTCTCCCAAAACAAGGACTGTTTCTCATAAGCCAGATGGTTGGACAGAGGGAAAATTTAGATTTAATCTTGCTATAAATAGATTAAGTAATCTTACTCTTCAAATTCTTTCTTTTTTTTTTTT